>JAQFWZ010000048.1:4721624-5170694 GCA_027789725.1 Dendropsophus ebraccatus | reverse complement strand
AGTGGCCCCAGGGTCCAGGGCATTGCATTTTTGGCGTCACGAACATAGAATAGCGTACACCACATGCGGTGTTCATATTTGCTACCTCTCATCATCCTCAGTAGACTCTGTCTATGCCGACCGCTGCTGCGGCCTGCTAAGGGGTCAGTCAGCTGTGACGCCCGTCTTCGCGCGCTATCTGCTCTCTGCTGCTCCGCTCAAGCTCGCCCAGCTCCGCCCCGGCCCTGCAGTATCCAATCCTCTGTTTGCAGGAAGGAAGGAGATGTGCCGGACCACCGGAAGTGTGGGTGCTGACTTCCGGCCTATCCTCCCCGGCCCGGACACCCTGCCTATCGGTGCCTGCCTGTTCCCGCAAGCTCCTCGACTCTGCTTTCTTCTCAGCCTTTTGCACCAGAACCCCTCATCATGTCCACCGGCCATCACAGTGACTCTGACGGGTCCTGGCAGTCCGACTTGGCCCGGGCGCCACCCACGGCTCCCGTTGCTTGGCTACCGCAGCGTTTCCGTTTTCTTATTGGCCCTAACAACCTTCCCAGTTATAAAGGAGAACCCCACACGTTGGCTGATTTCAAGGAAAAAATTTCCCGCACTCCTTGAACTTGTCTCACTCTCTCCCACTCAGCAGGTGCAGTTGCTGCTAGGACAACTGGAGGGTCCCGCTGCAGAGGAGGTGCGGTCATGGCCAGCTACGGAGAAAGCTAATGTACAACAGATCCTGGCCGGCTGAGTAAAGAATTTGAGGTACAGTCACCCACGGAGGTCCGCCTTAAGTTTTAGACCGACGACAAAGGCCAGGTGAGACCCTCAGAGACTATGCACTAGCACACTCCAATCTGCCTACCGGGCCCTGAGACAGGTTGATACATAGACCCCTCGGCTGTGGAGAGTATGATCACTGACCGCTTCATAGAGGGGGGGACTCTAGACTCATCCAGAGCCAATTGCGTATGCTAGCTGCCCAAAAACCCTACAATGCCTTTCTGGACTTCAATCTTGGCTCTGAGGGTGGTTGCATTGACAATCCCTGTGCCGGCTGTACTCCAGGTTCAGATTGCCCGGACCCGGTGGGATCTATACCCTCATCTCCAGTGCCCACTATGGTTCCGCCGGTTTCCGCTATACAAGCTGCCCAACAGTCTATCCCGGCTAGCTCACCAGCGATCCCTGCTCTCCTTACGCAAGTGGTTGACTCTCTCTGCCAAGCCCTAAGGGGGCTACAAGGGGCCTATCCAACACCTCCACCACCACAGGACCCCTGCTCTGAGTATGCAGTTCCCGATCGGCCTCCTCCACAGAGACTTAGATCCCCTAAGAGCCCCTATTGCCGCCACTGTAGGCGACATGGACACTACCGCTCTCAGTGCTATCAGTTAAACGGGCTAACCCCTGGGTCCGAGGGGCCAACACCCGGGAGGTCGAGATCCAGGCCCGCAGAAGCACAGTGGTTCTCAAGGTTCCTCTCACAATGCCGCAGTGTGCTCTCTGGGTGGACGGAGTCCCCCTGGAGGCTCTGGTTAGATACAGGTTCCCAGGTTACCACTATCCCGAGGCATGTGTTTGAAGAACATTGGGATCGGAGAACCCTAGGTCAGTTGAGAAATACCGTCTGAAACTTATTGCTAGTAATGGTCGTCCTATTGTGCAACTAGGTTACTGGGAACCCCTGTCTGCATAGGGAACAAGAGCTAGCACGTCAGGGTATCATTGTTACTGAGGCTCAGGGGATAGTGGGACCGTGGTATTATGCATGAATATATCCGTCATGTATTTTACTGAAGTGTTGGATGCCTTGAATGCCTCTATGTCTTGTGCTTCTCCTCAGTACAGGCAAGCCGTCCAGAAGACCATTAAAGTGCTCACCGCTCAGCGGAAGTTTGCCAATCCTCGAGGAGAAATCTGCCGTGTCCGCACTAGAGATGCTCGTCCGATCACCATCCCAGCTAACAGTGAGTTCCTCATCTGGTGCAGGGTCCGTCCGGGCCTTAACAATGCTGACTATGTGGCCCTTCTGGATGCTATTGAAATTGAGGGGCAACCTCTTGTCAGGGCCGCTAGAAGCCTGGTGACCGTCTCCAATGGTCAGGTCCCTGTCCGTCTGGTGAACCTTGGAGACTCCCCAGCTGACCTACCCAAGTTCACCACCGTGGCCATGCTATACCAACTCGATCCTGAGGACATCGTCTGTGAGGAAACCATCGCCTATCAGAGATCCATCCGTGGCACTCAAAGGGACTCAAACAGGGCTCTCGCCCCTTGGTGGGACGAGCTCCATATTGGCGATGCCAATACCCCACTTGAATACCTCCACGGCATCCTCAAGGTGGCCAAAAGGTATCACGAGGCCTTCAGCAAACACTCCCTCCATTTCGGAAAGACCAATCTGGTCCAGCATCGGATCAACACTGGGGACCATTTGCCTATCAAAGAGAAACATCGGCCAATCCCCCCTGCCAGCTATCAGCAGGTCAAGAAACTGCTCAAGGAGATGAAAGACTCTAACGTTATCCAAGAAAGTTAGAGTCCGTGGGCTGCCCCTATTGTCCTTGTGAAAAAGAAAGACGGTAACATCCGGTTCTGCGTGGATTATAGGAAGATAAACACAATCACCCCACAAGGATGCCTATCCTTTGCCCCGGATCGAAGAGGTCTATTGCTGCTTTGGGGTCAGCCGCCTACTTCTCCACCTTGGACCTCACCAGTGGGTACTGGCAGGTGCCCATTGGCACCTGAAGACCGTGAGAGGAAGACGGCCTTCACCACCCCCATGGGGCTCTTTGAATTCACCAGCATGCCCTTCGGTCTGTGCAACGCCCCCGCTACCTTCCAGCGGTTGATGGAAAGGTGTCTCGGCCATCTCAACTTTCAGAGTGTCCTGCTCTACCTAGATGATGTGATTGTCTATTCACGTACCTACGAAGATCACGTTCCATCATCTGGCTGAAGTGTTCCAGGTCCTAATCGATCACGGCCTGAAAATCAAGCCTTCCAAGTGCCACCTTCTCAAACCCCAAGTGAACTATCTGGGGCATGTTGTGAGTGCTGAGGGGATACAACCCGATCCAGAGAAGATCTCGGCTGTGGAACACTGGGATACCCCTAAGACCGTCAAGGAGGTGAGAAGTTTTCTGGGACTTGCCGGCTATTACCGCCGCTTCATTCCCCACTTTGCCCAAGTGGCCGAGCCCCTCAATGAGTTACTCCGGGGTTGCCCTCGAGAAAGCTACAACCGACGACTCCCCATCGAGTGGTCCGAACGGCAGGAGGTTGCCTTTCAAACCCTGAAACGCCTGTTGACTACGCCTCCTATCCTGGCCTACCCGGACTATAACCTTCCTTTCCGGCTCTACACGGACGCCAGCTTCCAAGGCCTGGGAGCTGTGCTGTCCCAGGTTCAAGATGGCCAAGAGAGAGTTGTAGCTTATGCCAGCTGGAGTCTTCGGGGCACTGAAAAGAACGACAACAATTATAGCTCCTTCAAGTTGGAGTTACTAGCCCTAGTGTGGGCTGTCACCGAAAAGTTCAAGGACTACCTGGCTGCCACCCCTGTTACCATCTATACGGATAACAACCCGTTGGCGCATCTCAACACTGCTCGGCTGGGCGCCCTGGAACAGCGGTGGGCTTCTCGACTGGCCAATTTCCAGTTTGAAATTAAGTACCGCAGTGGCAAGGCTAACGTCAATGCAGACCTCCTGTCCCGACTACCCAAGGGGCGAAGAGGCCCCAGAGGACAGCGATTGGGAAGATGTAGAAATGCCTCCCTTCTATCAAAGGTTCGCTACCCAGAGTGCTATTGATGCAGCTAGGCCTGAAACGCCTTCGCCTCCACCTAGGGCCTCGCAAGACTTGGCCAGGTGGCAGACCATCCAGGAAGAGTCCCGTGTCCTGGGGGAGATCTATGACTACCTCTCTACTGGTCGGGTCCCCATGCGGATAAAGAGGCCCTATCCAGATGTCGAGCTAAGGCGACTCTGGAGGCAAAGAAAGAGGCTCTTCCTACAGCAGGGCTCCAGACTAAAAAATTTACCTGGGAGCCATTGGCTCCTAACCTGAAAAATTTAGGCGCCAAATAGAATATTTGGTCGCCAACATTTTAAACCATGTAAAATTAATGTTATGTTAAATGGGACTTACTGTGTGCAGAGGCCACGGCAGCATCCTCCTCCTTTAGATCCTTTCTTTTCTTAGTTTGAAAACGTTCAACATGGAAACTTGCAACTTGACAACCATATACAGTCTGACTCAGTACTTCAGCTTCACTTGGCTAGCCTTTTAATGAGGCTTACTCTTCTGAACTTGAACTTAAAGGGAACCTGTCGACCCCCGTACCGGGGTGACAGGCTCCAACCCCCCGTTAGAACCCCCTATACTCACCTCATCTTCACCCCGCTTCTGAAGATGGTCGGGTCCCGGAGATCTCAGCCGCTGCAGCCCGGCGTGCGCTGAGAGATGAGTCCAACGCTCATAGAGAATGACGGGAGAGTCCAGCGCTCCATCATTCTCTATGAGCGTTGGACTCATCTCTCAGTGTAGCGCGTCAGGCTGCAGCGGCTGAGATCTCCGTGACCCGACCATCTTCAGAAGCGGGGTGAAGATGAGGTGAGTATAGGGGGTTCTAACGGGGGTTGGGAGCCTGTCACCCCGTCACCGGGGGAGACAGGTTCCCTTTAAAAGCTTGCAACAGTCTATACATACTGAGCTAGACTTATGACTGCAGCCATAGTGACCCCCACAAGATGTGTATATAGATAGATATATCTCTCACCTAGTGACTAATGCAAGTGACCCCCTACAATACAGACAACTGAGGGGCCCTGATAATAATAATAATTGTGCATATATCTATCTCCCAGTGTCTGCAGCCAGTTTTGCCCTACACTTATAGATGGCCCCCTCCCCTTATAGATGACCCCCTCTACCCCCATTATAGATGCCCCCTCCATCCCCCCCATTATAGATGCCCCTCCCCCCCCCCCATTATAGATGCCCCCTCTCCCCCCCCCTTATAGATGCCCCCTCTCCCCCCCCATTATAGATGCCCCCTCTTCTCCCCCTTATAGATACCCCCTCCCCTTATAGATGCCCCCTCTCCCCCCCATTATAGATGCCCCCTCTCCCCCCCCATTATAGATGCCCCCCCTTCTCTTCCCCCCCATTATAGATGCCCCCTCTTCTCCCCCCCTTATAGATACCCCCCTCCCCTTATAGATGGCCCCCCTCTCCCCCCCTTATAGATGCCCCCCCCCCTTTCCTCTATGCTAAGCAATATTTAAAAAAAACAAACACACAAACTCACCTGACAACCCGCTCCCCCGGCGATCCTCTTCTTCTTCGGACGCTGTTCCCGGCTGATGCACGGCTGCCGGGGGTGTCCCGTCCTATCCCCGGCAGCGCGGCGCGTCAGTGAGCTCTCTGTACGCCGGGGCTGTGACTTCTGACACAGGAAGCGTCTCTGACGTGCGCTTCCTGTGCCGGAAGTCAGGGCCCCAGGCAGCTCACTGATGCGCCGCGCTGCCGGGGATAGGACGGGACACCCCCGGCAGCCGCGCATCAGCCGCGCATCTTAAAGAGACAGCGCGCCGCCGGGGCCAGTCGCAAATGGGGCCATTTGCAAAATGTCAGTCGCATTGGCGACCATTTTGGTCGCCATTTGGTGCCCTGTACAGAAGGGACTGATCCTGCGGAACTCTCTTGATCCGGTCTCTGGGGAGAGGTGCCACCAGATCCTCATTCCCCGACGAGACGCTAAGATGGTGCTAGATGCCTACCATGACCGGTCCGGTCATTTCGGGGTACACAAGACGGAGGCCACTATCCGACAGCGGTTCTACTGGATCGGGATGAGGGCTGACATCGAGAACTGGTGTGCTGAGTGCCCTGCCTGTAATATCTCCAAAGCTGGGGGAAGAGAGGTCAGGGCCCCTTTGCATTCAATCACCTCCCACCGGCCGAATCAGCTAGTCGCCCTGGACCATGTGAAGCTGGCCCCTACAAGATGCGGGTATACCTACGCCCTCACCATGGTCGACCATTACTCCAAGTGGGTAGTCGTGGTACCTGTCAGAGACTTGACCGCCAAGACCACCGCCCTTACTTTTTACAAGGAGTATGTAAAGCACTATGGGTGCCCAGAGTCTCTGCTGACGGACCGGGGTCCGGCCTTCGAGTCGCAACTTTTCCAGGAGCTGTGTGCCTACCACGAATGTAAGAAGCTCCGTACCATGGCCTATCACCCTCAAGGGAATGGTCTGTGTGAAAAAGTTAACCAGGTCTTTATCAACATGCTCCGAACGGCTTCAGTGATGAAGAGAGTAGAGTGGCCCCACTTGTTGGATGAACTGGTGGAGATATATAACAATACCACTCATTGTTCCACTGGCTACTCCCCGTTCTACCTGATGTTCGGCCGCCAAGGCCAACTTCCTCAGGACCGTGCTCTTGGAGTCCAAGCTCCTGACACCTTCAACCCCCTACCTGAAACTGACTGGGTTCGGGAGCATCAGAGGAGAATCCAGGATGCCCGGGAAATTGTTGACCGGAGGATGGGGGAAGCTCAGCAGCGTCAAGAGGATGCCTACAACCAAAGGGCGAATGCCACACCACTACAAGTGGGAGATAAAGTTTGGCTAAAGAAATATCATCGCTCTCACAAACTTGAAAGCCTTTGGGAGCCTGAGCCCTATGTCATCTCTTCTATCCCTTACCCAGAGACGGATGTGTATGCAGTCAAAAAACCTGGGCTAGCCCCACAGACGGTGCACCGGAATAGGATAAAACGTTGCACTAAGGAGGACCTACAGGGCCTTACAGCACCGTGACCGTGCATCCACACCTCCGGCTCCCCCAGCAGCTCCAGCTAAACCTCTCTCTCTGGAAGAAATGTTCCAAGTTAAACCGTTCCTCATGGCCATAGGCTATCCAGCGGTCCCTGTACACATTCCAGTGGCCCCTCCACTTCCAATTGTGCCTCCAACAACTCCATCTCTACAACCAGACGCTGGGGGTGATCTTCGACCTGTACCTGCACCAATCACTGTTGAAGAGGATCCTCCGCTGAGACGGTCTGAGCGCTCTACCAGAGGAATTCCTCCACTCCGCTATAGAGATGAGTCCTTAACTGTTTCTGTTGTCTAACTGTTTAATTGTTTCAGGTTCCTGCTATGCAACGTTCAAGGTTCGTGCCTGGTCCTCCTGACCAAGTTCCCTGTACTAACCAGCCATGAGCTGATGGACACTTACACTAACAAAAGGTTCTCTAGTGCCGGTCCCAGAGCCTTTTACATGGACGATGTTCTAATTGCCTAAAAGAGACTCTACCTAACAAAGACACTTAACCCATTCCTTCCTAATGCACTTTCCTGTGATTGTGTGTTCCACACAGGGTATTATTGCACTTATTTCATTATTGCACTTATTGTACTATTGTATTCCAGTGTTATCGGAGTCTTTGTATTTCCTCCTCTGAGTAAGCACAAGGTTACATAGATTGCCTCAGAGTAGAGCGCCTCTTTTGTAAAACAGTATATTTTCCAGTGTCTAAGACAGATAGCTCCTCCTCTGAGTAAGAGAAGTCAGTATATATATATATACCTCAGAGAAAGTCCAGTTTATGTAGGAGTGTATTTTCTCATCCAGTCTCATTATTGTGTATTATTATTATATCTATAGCTGGAAAGATTTAGTTGAGCCAGTTCGTATGCAGATTTTTCTCAGATTTTCATTAAGATTTCTCTCAGGTTTCATTCAGATTCATGTGAGCCAGTTCTCCTCAAGACCTCGCAGTATTTGTTGTCCCTTGTGTTTCTCTTCCTTTTGGTTCCGGTATTTGTTCACCTCTGTCTTGTCCCAACACAGTAGTAATCACACATAGTCTTACCTAATATTCACACTGGTCCATACATATCGCACCTTGGATACCTTTTCGTGTGTTTGGCCTATTGAGTAATTGTGTTGTATGATTGACCCGTATGCATGGGCGCCCAGATGTATGCTTGCTTTTATTATTTTGTTCTATTCTCTTCCAGGTATCCAAGACATTTCACAAACACGCCAAGATAGTACACAGGTCTTCACGTTCTCCTCCAGTAGGGTAACACATTTAACAGAAAACCTACTGTCTAACTGGCTGGAAAATGGAGGGTCACCCGCCAGCAGTTAAGTTGTCTTGGCTTACACGTCAGATGGTTCACGCACTAGCTACCTGGTCGCCAGAGTACGTTAGGCACCCCTAGGTGAAGTCCTGCCACTAGGGTTTCTCATCCTCTCTCTCTTCTCACCTGTGCCTTGGGCGTGGGAAATACACACCTCATCACACTCACTCTCATCATTCATTCCTGTTGTTTGATTGTCCAGTCTATTCATGTTTGCTGCCTTCTAGATTCGCCGAGGTCGGCTCAAACTTGCTAGGGAGGTATGCAGTGTCCCAGAACATGCAGACTACTACTCCTATTATGGCCATTTCTGTTTCTGTGTCCATGCCTGTTCTGGTAAGTGTTTGCACTGCAACTGCTGCTGGTTTTCCCCTAGTATTCTCTAGTAATGTGCATTCTCATGTGTATTCTCATGTATTCCTGTGTATTATTGCATTGTACAGTGGTATGCAAGGCTGTTGATCACGTGACCTGTAACCATGGTTCCTCCAATGACCGACTAGCTCTGGCCAGGAGCAACCATGTGACCTCCCACTTCCTCCTGACAAGGGAGTCTTCCCCTTGCTGCTGAGCAAGGAGGATGTGTGTCGTCCCTCTCCTGCCTCAGAGGAGTTGTGGATCGAGTGCTCTGCTATATTCAAGTCTTCGGCTGTATCTGCCTGCTCAAGTGTCCGGAGTCTTCTCTCTCATCTGGGTGTCATTCCGTTATCTCTCCTCATCGCTGCAAGGATTCACAGCAAGTATTATTCTCAAGCTAATCCACCCAGCAACGCTATTTCTCTCATACTCCTACTCCCATCATCCGGCACGTATTCTCACAGCCTATGCAGCACCACTCCTGCCTTATTTGTCAAAGCCTGCTATATACCCGGTTGCATCCGGACAGAACTGTTGATACTAGTTACCTCATCTATAATAAAACCGCTGTTACTGAACCCTGGCATTGGTGTCCACTAACTGGTGCCCTGACTAAGTGCAGCGAAGAATCGCATGCCCATCATCACCCGCAGATTCCACAGACCGGCCCTACAGCTGTGCTGCCCTCAGGCCTATACCGTGACAAGTATACCCCCTGCAGCTAGCCCGGTCATTGCCCGCTCATAACACCAGCACTGCGGAAGTGGCCCCCAGGGGCCAGGGCATTGCATATATATACACATGTGGGGTCTGATATACATGAGGAGACCTATATACACATGGGGGGTCTTATATACATGAGCAGACCTATATATACACATGGGGGGGGCTTATATACATGAGGAGACCTCTATATACACATGGGGGGGTCTTATATACATGAGGAGACCTATATATACACATGGGGGGGCTTATATACATGAGGAGACCTATATACACATGGGGGGGTCTTATATACATGAGGAGACCTATATATACACATGGGGGGGGCTTATATACATGAGGAGACCTATATACACATGGGGGGGGTCTTATATACATGAGGAGACCTATATATACACATGGGGGGTCTTATATACATGAGGAGACCTATATATACACATGGGGGGGCTTATATACATGAGGAGACCTCTATATACACATGGGGGGTCTTATATACATGAGGAGACCTATATATACACATGGGGGGGTCTTATATACATGAGGAGAGCTATATATACACATGGGGGGGGTCTTATATACATGAGGAGACCTATATATACACATGAGGGGGGTCTTATATACATGAGGAGACCTATATATACACATGGGGGGGTCTTATATACATGAGGAGACCTATATATACACATGGGGGGTCTTATATACATGAGGAGACCTATATATACACATGGGGAGGGGTCTTATATACATGAGGAGACCTATATACACATGGGGGGGGCTTATATACATGAGGAGACCTTTATATACACATGGGGGGTCTTATATACATGAGGAGACCTATATATACACATGGGGGGGTCTTATATACATGAGGAGACCTATATATACACATGCGGGGGTCTTATATACATGAGGAGACCTATATACACATGGGGGGGTCTTATATACATGAGGAGACCTATATATACACATGGGGGGTCTTATATACATGAGGAGACCTATATATACACATGGGGGGGGTCTTATATACATGAGGAGACCTATATATACACATGGGGGGTCTTATATACATGAGGAGACCTATATATACACATGGGGGGTCTTATATACATGAGGAGAGCTATATATACACATAGGGGTTCTTATATACATGAGGAGACCTATATATACACATGGGGGGTTGTATATACATGAGGAGACCTATATACACATGGGGGGGGCTTATATACATGAGGAGACCTATATATACACATGGGGGGGGTCTTATATACATGAGGAGACCTATATATACACATGGGGGGGTCTTATATACATGAGGAGACCTATATATACACATGGGGGAGGGTCTTATATACATGAGGAGACCTATATATACACATGAGGGGGTCTTATATACATGAGGAGACCTATATATACACATGGGGGGGGTCTTATATACATGAGGAGACCTATATATACACATGGGGGGGGTCTTATATACATGAGGAGACCTATATATACACATGGTGGGTCTTATATACATGAGGAGACCTATATATACACATGGGGGGGTCTTATATACATGAGGAGACCTATATATACACATGGGGGGTCTTATATACATGAGGAGACCTATATATACACATGGGGGGGGGTCTTATATACATGAGGAGACCTATATATACACATGGGGGGGGCTTATATACATGAGGAGACCTATATATACACATGGGGGGGGTCTTATATACATGAGGAGACCTATATATACACATGGGGGGGTCTTATATACATGAGGAGACCTATATATACACATGGGGGGGTATTATATACATGAGGAGACCTATATATACACATGGGGGTCTTATATACATGAGGAGACCTATATATACACATGGGGGGTCTTATATACATGAGGAGACCTATATATACACATGGGGGGGTCTTATATACATGAGGAGACCTATATATACACATGGGGGGGTCTTATATACATGAGGAGACCTATATATACACATGGGGGGGGGGCTTATATACATGAGGAGACCTATATATACACATGGGGGGTCTTATATACATGAGGAGACCTATATATACACATGGGGGGGGGCTTATATACATGAGAAGACCTCTATATACACATGGGGGGGGGGGTCTTATATACATGAGGAGACCTATATATACACATGGGGGGGTCTTATATACATGAGGAGACCTATATATACACATGGGGGGGCTTATATACATGAGGAGACCTCTATATACACATGGGGGGTCTTATATACATGAGGAGACCTATATATACACATGAGGGGTCTTATATACATGAGGAGACCTATATATACACATGGGGGGGGCTTATATACATGAGGAGACCTCTATATATACATGGGGGGTCTTATATACATGAGGAGACCTATATATACACATGGGGGGTCTTATATACATGAGGAGACCTATATATACACATGGGGGGGGCTTATATACATGAGGAGACCTCTATATATACATGGGGGGTCTTATATACATGAGGAGACCTATATATACACATGGGGGGGGGCTTATATACATGAGGAGACCTCTATATACACATGGGGGGGGGGGGCTTATATACATGAGGAGACCTATATATACACATGGGGGGGGGGTTATATACATGAGGAGACCTATATACACATGGGGGGGGGGGCTTATATACATGAGGAGACCTCTATATACACATGGGGGGTCTTATATACATGAGGAGACCTAAATACACATGGGGGGGGGGGTCTTATATACATGAGGAGATGAGCAGTGGATAGGGAGAAGGGTCCTGTGGGGGGAGGATAAGAGCAGTGGATAGGGAGAAGGGTCCTGTGGGGGGAGGATAAGAGCAGTGGATAGGGAGAAGGGTCCTGTGGGGGAGGATAAGACCAGTGGATAGGGAGAAGGGTCCTGTGGGGGGAGGATAAGACCAGTGGATAGGGAGAAGGGTCCTGTGGGGGGAGGATAAGACCAGTGGATAGGGAGAAGGGTCCTGTGGAGGAGGATAAGAGCAGTGGATAGGGAGAAGGGTCCTGTGGGGGGGGGGGGGAGGATAAGAGCAGTGGATAGGGAGAAGGGTCCTGTGGGGGAGGATAAGAGCAGTGGATAGGGAGAAGGGTCCTGTGGGGGGAGGATAAGAGCAGTGGATAAGGAGAAGGGTCCTGTGGGGGGAGGATAAGAGCAGTGGATAGGGAGAAGGGTCCTGTGGGGGAGGATAAGAGCAGTGGATAGGGAGAAGGGTCCTGTGGGGGGAGGATAAGAGCAGTGGATAGGGAGAAGGGTCCTGTGGGGGGAGGATAAGAGCAGTGGATAGGGAGAAGGGTCCTGTGGGGGGAGGATAAGAGCAGTGGATAGGGAGAAGGGTCCTGTGGGGGGAGGGGGAGGATAAGAGCAGTGGATAGGGAGAAGGGTCCTGTGGGGGGAGGATAAGAGCAGTGGATAGGGAGAAGGGTCCTGTGGGGGGAGGATAAGAGCAGTGGATAGGGAGAAGGGTCCTGTGGGGGGAGGATAAGAGCAGTGGATAGGGGGAAGGGTCCTGTGGGGGGAGGATAAGAGCAGTGGATAGGGAGAAGGGTCCTGTGGGGGAGGATAAGAGCAGTGGATAGGGAGAAGGGTCCTGTGGGAGGGAGGATAAGAGCAGTGGATAGGGAGAAGGGTCCTGTGGGAGGGAGGATAAGAGCAGTGGATAGGGAGAAGGGTCCTGTGGGGGAGGATAAGACCAGTGGATAGGGAGAAGGGTCCTGTGGGGGGAGGGGGAGGATAAGAGCAGTGGATAGGGAGAAGGGTCCTGTGGGGGGAGGATAAGAGCAGTGGATAGGGAGAAGGGTCCTGTGGGGGGGAGGGGGAGGATAAGAGCAGGGGATAGGGAGAAGGGTCCTGTGGGGGAGGATAAGAGCAGTGGATAAGGAGAAGGGTCCTGTGGGGGGAGGATAAGAGCAGTGGATGGGGAGAAGAGTCCTGTGGGGGGAGGATAAGAGCAGTGGATAGGGAGAAGGGTCCTGTGGGGGGAGGATAAGAGCAGTGGATAGGGAGAAGAGTCCTGTGGGGGAGGATAAGAGCAGTGGATAGGGAGAAGGGTCCTGTGGGGAGGATAAGACCAGTGGATAGGGAGAAGGGTCCTGTGGGGGGAGGATAAGAGCAGTGGATAGGGAGAAGGGTCCTGTGGGGGGAGGATAAGACCAGTGGATAGGGAGAAGGGTCCTGTGGGGGGAGGATAAGACCAGTGGATAGGGAGAAGGGTCCTGTGGGGGGAGGATAAGACCAGTGGATAGGGAGAAGGGTCCTGTGGGGGGGGGGGGGGGAGGATAAGAGCAGTGGATAGGGAGAAGGGTCCTGTGGGGGGAGGGGGAGGATAAGAGCAGTGGATAGGGAGGAGGGTCCTGTGGGGGAGGATAAGAGCAGTGGATAAGGAGAAGGGTCCTGTGGGGGAGGATAAGAGCAGTGGATAGGGAGAAGGGTCCTGTGGGGGGAGGATAAGAGCAGTGGATAGGGAGAAGGGTCCTGTGGGGGGAGGGGGAGGATAGGAGCAGTGGATAGGGAGAAGGGTCCTGTGGGGGAGGATAAGAGCAGTGGATAGGGAGAAGGGTCCTGTGGGGGAGGATAAGAGCAGTGGATAGGGAGGAGGGTCCTGTGGGAGGAGGATAAGAGCAGTGGATAGGGAGAAGGGTCCTGTGGGGGGAGGATAAGAGCAGTGGATAGGGAGAAGGGTCCTGTGGGGGGAGGATAAGAGCAGTGGATAGGGAGAAGGGTCCTGTGGGGGGAGGATAAGAGCAGTGGATAGGGAGAAGGGTCCTGTGGGGGGAGGATAAGAGCAGTGGATAAGGAGAACGGTCCTGTGGGGGGAGGATAAGAGCAGTGGATGGGGAGAAGAGTCCTGTGGGGGGAGGATAAGAGCAGTGGATAGGGAGAAGGGTCCTGTGGGGGGAGGATAAGAGCAGTGGATAGGGAGAAGAGTCCTGTGGGGGAGGATAAGAGCAGTGGATAGGGAGAAGGGTCCTGTGGGGGAGGATAAGACCAGTGGATAGGGAGAAGGGTCCTGTGGGGGGGAGGATAAGAGCAGTGGATAGGAAGAAGGGTCCTGTGGGGGGAGGATAAGACCAGTGGATAGGGAGAAGGGTCCTGTGGGGGAGGATAAGAGCAGTGGATAGGGAGAAGGGTCCTGTGGGGGAGGATAAGAGCAGTGGATAGGGAGAAGGGTCCTGTGGGGGAGGATAAGACCAGTGGATAGGGAGAAGGGTCCTGTGGGGGAGGATAAGACCAGTGGATAGGGAGAAGGGTCCTGTGGGGGGAGGATAAGACCAGTGGATAGGGAGAAGGGTCCTGTGTGGGGGGGGGGGGGGGAGGATAAGAGCAGTGGATAGGGAGAAGGGTCCTGTGGGGGGAGGGGGAGGATAAGAGCAGTGGATAGGGAGGAGGGTCCTGTGGGGGAGGATAAGAGCAGTGGATAAGGAGAAGGGTCCTGTGGGGGAGGATAAGAGCAGTGGATAGGGAGAAGGGTCCTGTGGGGGGAGGATAAGAGCAGTGATAGGGAGAAGGGTCCTGTGGGGGGGGGGAGGATAAGAGCAGTGGATAGGGAGAAGGGTCCTGTGGGGGAGGATAAGAGCAGTGGATAGGGAGAAGGGTCCTGTGGGGGGAGGATAAGAGCAGTGGGATAGGGAGAAGGGTCTGTGGGGGGAGGATAAGAGCAGTGGATAGGGAGAAGGGTCCTGTGGGGGGGGGGGGGGAGGATAAGAGCAGTGGATAGGGAGAAGGGTCCTGTGGGGGAGGATAAGAGCAGTGGATAGGGAGAAGGGTCCTGTGGGGGGAGGATAAGAGCAGTGGATAGGGAGAAGGGTCCTGTGGGGGGAGGATAAGAGCAGTGGATAGGGAGAAGGGTCCTGTGGAGGAGGATAAGAGCAGGGGATAGGGAGAATGGTCCTGTGGGGGGAGGATAAGAGCAGTGGATAGGGAGAAGGGTCCTGTGGGGGAGGATAAGAGCAGTGGATAGGGAGATCCATATGTTGCGGATGAACAGTGGGGATGATTGTAGTCACAGCACTGTAATAAATCCCATTTCTTATAATGAAGGGGTTAAACACAATGGTAATATAAAGTGTATGGTCACTAATGCCAGAAGTCTAGCCAGCAAGATGGGGGAGCTGGAGGCCTGGGTGCTGGAGGAGTCCATTGATGTGGTTGGTGTGACTGAGACATGGCTGGACTCATCACATGACTGGGCTGTCAATAGTCAGGGATTTACGTTGTTCAGAAGGGAGGAGGAGTATGTCTGTATGGTATAAGGACAGGGTGGGCAGGAGGAGGAGGAGTATGTCTGTATGGTATAAGGACAGGGTGGGCAGGGGGGAGGAGGAGTATGTCTGTATGGTATAAGGACAGGGTGGGCAGGGGGAGGAGGAGTATGTCTGTATGGTATAAGGACAGGGTGGGCAGAAGGGGAGGAGGAGTATGTCTGTATGGTATAAGGACAGGGTGGGCAGAAGGGGAGGAGGAGTATGTCTGTATGGTATAAGGACAGGGCGGGCAGGAGGAGGAGTATGTCTGTATGGTATAAGGACCGGGTGGGCAGAAGGGGAGGAGGAGTATGTCTGTATGGTATAAGGACAGGGGGAGGAGGAGTATGTCTGTATGGTATAAGGACAGGGCGGGCAGGGGGAGGAGGAGTATGTCTGTATGGTATAAGGACAGGGTGGGCAGAAGGGGAGGAGGAGTATGTCTGTATGGTATAAGGACAGGGTGGGCAGGGGGAGGGGAGGAGGAGTATGTCTGTATGGTATAAGGACAGGGCGGGCAGAAGGGGAGGAGGAGTATGTCTGTATGGTATAAGGACAGGGTGGGCAGGGGGAGGGGAGGAGGAGTATGTCTGTATGGTATAAGGACAGGGCGGGCAGAAGGGGAGGAGGAGTATGTCTGTATGGTATAAGGAAAGGGTGGGCAGAAGGAGAAGTATGTCTGTATGGTATAAGGACAGGGTGGGCAGAAGGGGAGGAGTATGTGTGTATGGTATAAGGACAGGGTGGGCAGGGGGAGGAGTATGTCTGTATGGTATAAGGACAGGGTGGGCAGAAAGGGAGGAGGAGTATGTCTGTATGGTATAAGGACAGGGCGAGCAGGGGGAGGAGGAGTATGTCTGTATGGTATAAGGACAGAGCGGGCAGGAGGAGGAGTATGTCTGTATGGTATAAGGACAGGGTGGGCAGGAGGAGGAGTATGTCTGTATGGTATAAGGACAGGGTGGGCAGGAGGAGGAGTATGTCTGTATGGTATAAGGACAGGGCGGGCAGGAGGAGGAGTATGTCTGTATGGTATAAGGACAGGGTGGGCAGGAGGAGGAGGAGTATGTCTGTATGGTATAAGGACAGGGTGAGCAGGGGGAGGAGGAGTATGTCTGTATGGTATAAGGACAGGGTGGGCAGGGGGAGGGGAGGAGGAGTATGTCTGTATGGTATAAGGACAGGGCGGGCAGAAGGGGAGGAGGAGTATGTCTGTATGGTATAAGGACAGGGTGGGCAGGGGGAAAGGAGGAGGAGTATGTCTGTATGGTATAAGGACAGGGCGGGCAGAAGGGGAGGAGGAGTATGTCTGTATGGTATAAGGAAAGGGTGGGCAGAAGGAGGAGTATGTCTGTATGGTATAAGGACAGGGTGGGCAGAAGGGGAGGAAGAGTATGTCTGTATGGTATAAGGACAGGGTGAGCAGGTGGAGGAGGAGTATGTCTGTATGGTATAAGGACAGAGCGGGCAGGAGGAGGAGTATGTCTGTATGGTATAAGGACAGGGTGGGCAGGAGGAGGAGTATGTCTGTATGGTATAAGGACAGGGCGGGCAGGAGGAGGAGGAGTATGTCTGTATGGTATAAGGACAGGGCGGGCAGGAGGAGGAGTATGTCTGTATGGTATAAGGACAGGGTGGGCAGGAGGAGGAGTATGTCTGTATGGTATAAGGACAGGGTGGGCAGGAGGAGGAGTATGTCTGTATGGTATAAGGACAGGGCGGGTAGGAGGAGGAGTATGTCTGTATGGTATAAGGACAGGGTGGGCAGAAGGGGAGGAGGAGTATGTCTGTATGTTATAAGGACAGGGCAGGCAGGAGGAGGAGTATGTCTGTATGTTATAAGGAAAGGGTGGGCAGAAGGGGAGGAGGAGTATGTCTGTATGGTATAAGGACAGGGTGGGCAGAAGGGGAGAAGGAGTATGTCTGTATGGTATAAGGACAGGATGGGCAGGAGGAGGAGGAGGAGGAGTATGTCTGTATGGTATAAGGACAGGGTGGGCAGAAGGGGAGGAGGAGTATGTCTGTATGGTATAAGGACAGGGTGGGCAGGAGGAGTAGTATGTCTGTATGTTATAAGGAAAGGGTGGGCAGAAGGGGAGGAGGAGTATGTCTGTATGGTATAAGGACAGGGTGGGTAGGAGGAGGAGTATGTCTGTATGGTATAAGGACAGGGTGGGCAGGGGGAGGGGAGGAGGAGTATGTCTGTATGGTATAAGGACCGGGTGGGCAGAAGGGGAGGAGGAGTATGTCTGTATGGTATAAGGACAGGGCGGGCAGGAGGAGGAGTATGTCTGTATGGTATAAGGACAGGGCGGGCAGGAGGGGGAGGAGTATGTCTGTATGGTATAAGGACAGGGAGGGCAGGGGGAGGAGGAGTATGTCTGTATGGTATAAGGACAGGGTGGGCAGGGGGAGGAGTATGTCTGTATGGTATAAGGACCGGGTGGGCAGAAGGGGAGGAGGAATATGTCTGTATGGTATAAGGACACAGTGGCCAGGAGGAGGAGTATGTCTGTATGGTATAAGGACAGGGAGGGCAGGGGGAGGAGTATGTCTGTATGATATAATGAAGGGGGCGGGCAGGAGGAGGAGTATGTCTGTATGGTATAAGGACAGGGTGGGCAGAAGGGGGGAAGGAGTATGTCTGTATGGTATAAGGACAGGATGGGCAGGAGGAGGAGGAGGAGGAGGAGTATGTCTGTATGGTATAAGGACAGGATGGGCAGGAGGAGGAGGAGTATGTCTGTATGGTATAAGGACAGGGTGGGCAGAAGGGGAGGAGAAGTATGTCTGTATGGTATAAGGACAGGATGGGCAGAAGGGCAGGAGGAGTATGTCTGTATGGTATAAGGACAGAGCGGGCAGGAGGAGGAGTATGTCTGTATGGTATAAGGACAGGGTGGGCAGAAGGAGGAGTATGTCTGTATGGTATAAGGACAGGGCGGGCAGGAGGAGGAGTATGTCTGTATGGTATAAGGACAGGGTGGGCAGAAGGGGAGGAGGAGTAGGTCTGTATGGTATAAGGACAGGGCGGGCAGGAGGAGGAGTATGTCTGTATGGTATAAGGACAGGGTGGGCAGAAGGGCAGGAGGAGTATGTCTGTATGGTATAAGGACAGGGTGGGCAGGAGGAGGAGTATGTCTGTATGGTATAAGGACAGGGCGGGCAGGAGGAGGAGTATGTCTGTATGGAATAAGGACAGGGTGAGCAGGGGGAGAAGGAGTATGTCTGTATGGTATAAGGACAGGGTGGGCAGGGGGAGGAGTATGTCTGTATGGTATAAGGACCGGGTGGGCAGAAGGGGAGGAGGAGTATGTCTGTATGGTATAAGGACAGGGCGGGCAGGAGGAGGAGTATGTCTGTATGGTATAAGGACAGGGTGGGCAGAAGGGGAGGAGGAGTAGGTCTGTATGGTATAAGGACAGGGCGGGCAGGAGGAGGAGTATGTCTGTATGGTATAAGGACAGGGTGGGCAGAAGGGCAGGAGGAGTATGTCTGTATGGTATAAGGACAGGGTGGGCAGGAGGAGGAGTATGTCTGTATGGTATAAGGAAAGGGCGGGCAGGAGGAGGAGGAGTATGTCTGTATGGTATAAGGACAGGGTGAGCAGGGGGAGGAGGAGTATGTCTGTATGGTATAAGGACAGGGCGGGCAGGGGGAGGAGGAGTATGTCTGTATGGTATAAGGACAGGGTGGGCAGGAGGAGGAGTATGTCTGTATGGTATAGGGAAAGGGCGGGCAGGAGGAGGAGTATGTCTGTATGGAATAAGGACAGGGTGAGCAGGGGGAGAAGGAGTATGTCTGTATGGTATAAGGACAGGGTGGGCAGGGGGAGGAGTATGTCTGTATGGTATAAGGACCGGGTGGGCAGAAGGGGAGGAGGAGTATGTCTGTATGGTATAAGGACAGGGCGGGTAGGAGGAGGAGTATGTCTGTATGGTATAAGGACCGGGTGGGCAGGGGGAGGAGTATGTCTGTATGGTATAAGGACAGGGTGGGCAGGAGGAGGAGTATGTCTGTATGGTATAAGGACAGGGTGGGCAGGGGGAGGAGTATGTCTGTATGGTATAAGGACAGGGCGGGCAGGAGGAGGAGGAGTATGTCTGTATGGTATAAGAACAGGGCGGGCAGGAGGAGGAGTATGTCTGTATGGTATAAGGACAGGGTGGGCAGGGGGAGGAGTATGTCTGTATGGTATAAGGACAGGGCGGGCAGGAGGAGGAGTATGTTTGTATGGTATAAGGACAGGGTGGGCAGGAGTAGAAGTATGTCTGTATGTTATAAGGAAAGGGTGGACAGAAGGGGAGGAAGAGTATGTCTGTATGGTATAAGGACAGGGTGGGCAGAAGGGGAGGAGGAGTATGTCTGTATGGTATAAGGACAGGGTGGGCAGGAGGAGTAGTATGTCTGTATGTTATAAGGAAAGGGTGGGCAGAAGGGGAGGAGGAGTATGTCTGTATGGTATAAGGACAGGGTGGGCAGGAGGAGGAGTATGTCTGTATGGTATAAGGACAGGGCGGGCAGGGGGAGGAGGAGTATGTCTGTATGGTATAAGGACAGGGCGGGCAGGGGGAGGAGGAGTATGTCTGTATGGTATAAGGACAGGGCGGGCAGGGGGAGGAGGAGTATGTCTGTATGGTATAAGGACAGGGTGGGCAGGAGGAGGAGTATGTCTGTATGGTATAAGGACAGGGTGGGCAGAAGGGGAGGAGGAGTATGTCTGTATGGTATAAGGACAGGGTGGGCAGGGGGAGGAGTATGTCTGTATGGTATAAGGACCGGGTGGGAAGAAGGGGAGGAGGAATATGTCTGTATGGTATAAGGACACAGTGGCCAGGAGGAGGAGTATGTCTGTATGGTATAAGGACAGGATGGGCAGGAGGAGGAGTATGTCTGTATGATATAATGAAGGGGGCGGGCAGGAGGAAAAGTATGTCTGTATGGTATAAGGACACAGTGGGCAGAAGGGGAGGAGGAGTATGTCTGTATGGTATAAGGACAGGGCGGGCAGGAGGAGGAGTATGTCTGTATGGTATAAGGACCGGGTGGGCAGGGGGAGGAGTATGTCTGTATGGTATAAGGACAGGGTGGGCAGGAGGAGGAGTATGTCTGTATGGTATAAGGACAGGGTGGGCAGGGGGAGGAGTATGTCTGTATGGTATAAGGACAGGGTGGGCAGGGGGAGGAGTATGTCTGTATGGTATAAGGACAGGGTGGGCAGGGGGAGGAGTATGTCTGTATGGTATAAGGACAGGGTGGGCAGGAGGAGGAGTATGTCTGTATGGTATAAGGACAGGGAGGGCAGGGGGAGGAGGAGTATGTCTGTATGGTATAAGGACAGGACGGGCAGGGGGAGGAGGAGTATGTCTGTATGGTATAAGGACAGGGTGGGCAGGGGGAGGAGGAGTATGTCTGTATGGTATAAGGACAGGGTGGGCAGGAGGGGAGGAGGAGTATGTCTGTATGGTATAAGGACAGGGTGGGCAGGAGGAGGAGTATGTCTGTATGGTATAAGGACAGGGCGGGCAGGAGGAGGAGTATGTCTGTATGGTATAAGGACAGGACGGGCAGTGGGAGGAGGAGTATGTCTGTATGGTATAAGGACAGGGTGGGCAGGAGGGGAGGAGGAGTATGTCTGTATGGTATAAGGACAGGGTGGGCAGGAGGAGTAGTATGTCTGTATGGTATAAGGACAGGGCGGGCAGGAGGAGGAGTATGTCTGTATGGTATAAGGACAGGGTGGGCAGGAGGAGTAGTATGTCTGTATGTCAGAAATGATATTAAAGTGAGTGTAACAGATGCAATAGTGGGCGATGACTGTGATGATGTGGAAGCATTGTGGGTAGAACTACAGGAGGAAAAGAGTGAAAAAATTATTCTTGGTGTAATCTATAGACCCCCCAACATTACTGAGGAGGTAGATGGCAGCTGAATAGACAAATAGGGTGGGCAGCCCGGGAGGGGACAGTAGTGGTAATGGGGGACAACTACCCAGATATAGATTGGGGTCACAGTTCAGCTAAATCCACAAAGGGGGGGGGGGGGGAATTTCTTACCCTCCTGCAGGATAATTTTCTGGGCCAGTTTGTGGAGGAGCCGACTAGAAGTGTAGAAAAGAAAAACATGTCGGAAGGGAAAAAACTCTTCATTTTAAAAGGGCCAATTTTCCTGGGTTACGGGCCGAACTTCAGGGCATAGACTGGGAGTGGCTGCTGTCACATACGGATACAGCTAATACATGGGAAATCTGCTAATCCACATTAACTGTACTGCCAAATATATTCCTATGGGGAACAAATATAAAGGGTTAAAATCCCACATGGCGAAAACCGAGGTTAGAGGGGCTATAAATGAGAAAATACAGATCAGAGGGGTCAGCTGTATACAGATCAGAGGGGTCAGCCGTATACAGTACAGATCAGAGGGGTCAGCTGTATACAGTACAGATCAGAGGGGTCAGCCGTATACAGTACAGATCAGAGGGGTCAGCTGTATACAGTACAGATCAGAGGGGTCAGCTGTATACAGTACAGATCAGAGGGGTCAGCTGTATACAGTACAGATCAGAGGGGTCAGCTGTATACAGTACAGATCAGAGGGGTCAGCCGTATACAGTACAGATCAGAGGGGTCAGCAGCTGTATACAGTACAGATCAGAGGGGTCAGCCGTATACAGTACAGATCAGAGGGGTCAGCTGTATACAGTACAGATCAGAGGGGTCAGCCGTATACAGTCCAGATCAGAGGGGTCAGCTATATACAGTACAGATCAGAGGGGTCAGCTGTATACAGTACAGATCAGAGGGGTCAGCTGTATACAGTACAGATCAGAGGGGTCAGCTGTATACAGTACAGATCAGAGGGGTCAGCTGTATACAGTACAGATCAGAGGGGTCAGCCATATACAGATCAGAGGGGTCAGCCATATACAGATCAGAGGGGTCAGCTGTATACGGTACAGATCAGAGGGGTCAGCTGTATACAGTACAGATCAGAGGGATCAGCTGTATACAGTACAGATCAGAGGGGTCAGCCGTATACAGATCAGAGGGGTCAGCTGTATACAGTACAGATCAGAGGGGTCAGCCGTATACGGTACAGATCAGAGGGGTCAGCTGTATACAGTACAGATCAGAGGGGTCAGCCGTATACAGATCAGAGGGGTCAGCTGTATACAGTACAGATCAGAGGGGTCAGCTGTATACAGATCAGAGGGGTCAGCTGTATACAGTACAGATCAGAGGGGTCAGCCGTATACAGATCAGAGGGGTCAGCTGTATACAGTACAGATCAGAGGGGTCAGCCGTATACGGTACAGATCAGAGGGGTCAGCTGTATACAGTACAGATCAGAGGGGTCAGCTGTATACAGTACAGATCAGAGGGGTCAGCTATATACAGTACAGATCAGAGGGGTCAGCAGCTGTATACGGTACAGATCAGAGGGGTCAGCTGTATACAGTACAGATCAGAGGGGTCAGCTGTATACAGATCAGAGGGGTCAGCCGTATACAGTACAGATCAGAGGGGTCAGCTGTATACAGTACAGATCAGAGGGGTCAGCCGTATACAGTACAGATCAGAGGGGTCAGCTGTATACAGATCAGAGGGGTCAGCTGTATACAGTACAGATCAGAGGGGTCAGCTGTATACAGATCAGAGGGGTCAGCTGTATACAGATCAGAGGGGTCAGCAGCTGTGCAGCGAGCCGGGGTAATGGGAAGAGAGTGAGGGGAGTGAGGAGAGGATGATGGTGATGGTAGTCTCTCCTGGTAGTGTGGCGCTGAGCTCCTCTGTGAGGGGGATGAGGAGAGGATGATGGTGATGGTAGTCTCTCCTGGTAGTGTGGCGCTGAGCTCCTCTGTGAGGGGAGTGAGGAGAGGATGATGGTGATGGTAGTCTCTCCTGAGTGTGGCCCTGGGCTCCTCTGTGAGGGGAATGAGGAGAGGATGATGGTGATGGTAGTCTCTCCTGAGTGTGGCGCTGAGCTCCTCTGTGAGGTGATGAGGAGAGGATGATGGTGATGGTAGTCTCTCCTGAGTGTGGCCCTGGGCTCCTCTGTGAGGGGAGTGAGGAGAGGATGATGGTGATGGTAGTCTCTCCTGAGCGTGGCGCTGAGCTCCTCTGTGAGGGGATGCACTGAGGGCTGCAGGGGGAGAGTGTGCTATACCTGCAGGATGGCTGGAACTTGTCACGGTCACAGGTGGGCACGAGGGCTTCTGCAGGTACAGGGGGACTCTCTGGCGCTTCCCTGGTATCTCTCTCTCTTCTGTGGCTGCTGCAGCGGTTTCTGTAGGGGGGCTGCACCCGTGTGTAAGGTGGTCGGTGGTGTGGACCTGTAGTTCCCCCGGGGCCAACCCCAAAATACTGCTGCCTGGTAATATGGCCCTTGATGGTGGTGTGGTGCAGGTGGACCAGACAACAGGGAGACAAGGAGGGAGGCAGTGTAACAACAACTCCTTTACTGTTAGACGTGCAGATGGTATACAGTCCTTTAGCATACAGTGGTGAATACTGGCGGCTTTGACTGGGTTATTGTACTTGTGAGAGCCTGGTGGTGTGTGGGACGCTGATGGGCGCTGTGACCCTGTGGATCTCTTCCCCCAATGGCGCTTGAGTCTGTAATCCCTCTCAGTCGGCTAGGGAGCTTCCTGCTTCTGTTACTGGGCCGGGCCTTAGGCCACAACTTTCGGGTCCCAGAGGTATCCAGGGGTCCTAGTCAATCTTACCCCCCGAATTTCAGGAAGATGGGTACAGAGGCCTCAGTTATCTCTGCTACCCAGTATGCTCAAGTCCTTTGGCTTAGGGGTTCTGCCCTTAGGATTCCCACTAGAGAAATACCTTGTATCTCTGTAAATACTCCTGAAGAACTCTCCTCTGGTTCAGTCTCTTCTCCTTTATCTCCTTCCCCTTAGTAACAGGCAGGCTTGGCTGGCCTGCTGGCAGAACAACCACTAGCTGCACTGTATAGTGGCTGTACACACTGAGCACTGAGCTCTGACTTGCCAGTCTGCTCACTGACTGGACTACACTGAACTGCACACCACTTCCTGTCACAGCTAGGTCTTGTGAGGAGACTGCTCCTCCCCCTTCTAGCAACTTCCTATGGGATTAATACACTATCTCTACACTACCTAGAGCAGTTCCCACTAGGGACAGTAGGTGTCGCTGTTGTGTGGTGTGCAGTGTAAGCATGTAACCCATCTCTGCCTGCCAGTTACAGGGTACAGAGAAATACAAATAACAGTTGAACATAAGACATGTTACCTCCTAGAATAGACAATAAACTGCTTGTAGACAGGAGCCATCCTCAGCCCAGCCACAGGAACCATGCTCTGGTATACTACATAATTCCCCCTCTAAAAATAAGCCGGCCTCGGCGACGGGCTGGGGCGAGGATGAAAGCTGGCAACACAAATAAAAGGCACCATACCTGTATAAAAGTGTAAAAGTTTGGTTAGGCACATAGGCAAATATAGTGTAAACAATCTTGTAAACATAGTGGGCTCCTGCCCTACAGGGAACTCTTAAAGTCTCTCTATTGGCACTTAGCACAGCGTCCATATTAGAGTGGCCCTTTTGAATAAGCAATACACATGGCTGCAATAACAGTGTAGTAGTGCAAACAAACCTCTTTGGCACATGACCTGGGTAGAGTCCATTAGAGTTTCATGGAAAAAAGGCAGTCCATGGCATATGTGTGTCTTTTTAACACACTAAACCCCAACAAAAACATAACCCCCCAAACAATAGCACTTTAGTGCAAAACTTTCATGGTCCTAAGACCAGGCACTTTTACTTAGATAAGAAAACGTTGCAGCACACATAAAACTTTATAAAACCATATTTTGGATCATGGCAGATGCCAGGCACATAG
Organism: Dendropsophus ebraccatus; assembly: GCA_027789725.1. Lineage (NCBI taxonomy): Eukaryota > Metazoa > Chordata > Amphibia > Anura > Hylidae > Dendropsophus > Dendropsophus ebraccatus. The sequence goes on along the minus strand of JAQFWZ010000048.1, from coordinate 5,145,319 downwards.
CACTTAAACGTTGCAATAAACAGTTAACTCTTTGTAGCAGTCCCTGAGGTGAACTTGGGCATTCCTGCCATTAATAGGTCAAACAGTACCTCAGACGAACTCAGCGCTGCTGCAACTTGTAGAGAGCCAGGATGGCGGCTCTGCCCTTAGCGCTGGATAAGGGTGGTCGCTCTTCACCTGGTGGGAGTGGCGGAAACGCTGGTAGCTGTGCTGCTGCTACTCCAGATGGTGTGTGGGTGGAGGACTCGGCCGAGACCCCTGCAGGCACTGCTTTCTCCTCTCCGGTGGAAGTGCTGGAACCGCTGAGCACCTTCACCCCTGGCGCTAGGTGCATATGCCAGGTGGCGTTCGCCTCCACAATGGTGGTGGTGGCGACGTCCCGGACACCCGGAGGGCTTGTGGACCAGGTTACCGTGGACACAGGCTTTGCAACCACCAGGGTGGCCTCTGTGGGTGCAGTTGGTACCTCTGTGGTCACCTCTGGAACGGCAACTGGAACCGCGGTGGGAGCCGCCATGCTGCTTACAACTGAACCCCCTCCTTTTCCAGGTGGTCCAGGTTCCGCCCACTTCCTGTGGGGGACGGAAGCGCTCTTTTTCCTATGGGGCTGAAGCTCACCCAAGATGGCTGCACACAGTGGACTCTGGAAGCGCTGTCTGTGCAGACCTCTAGGAGACTTGGCGGGCGACCGTTGCGGTTGTGGTGCTGCGTAGCTGCTCTGAGGAGAGGCGGGACTTACTCTTTCCCGCGCTTCAGCGGAGCTGTAGTTAACCCCTTGAGGGGCGGTGCACTGCGACTGTGACGCAGCAAACAAATCCTTCTTCTTTAGGATAGTGGCAATGTCTCTGAGAGCACAGTATAGGTGGCTCAGTGAAACAAACATGGTGGCTTGTAAAGTCTCTTTCAATAAAGCAAAGTCCATGCTGTACATCTGTAAATCCACACACAGGGATATGGGTTCCATCTTCCCCCTCTTTTAAGCAAAGTTTCTCAGGCGAAACAGTTCAGTAAAACAGTAGCAGAAACACTTTAGCAGTCTTTTCTCACAAGCAGCATACAGTTAAAGTCTCTGTGGATACAGGGTTCCCCCTCTTTTGTGGTTAGCACACACTTGAGGGCAGTTTTCTCACAGCTGAGGTGTTGGTACATTGTGACAGGCACACAGCCTATCCTGTTCGTGACGCCAAAAGAGAACTTGCAGCGAGCCGGGGTAATGGGAAGAGAGTGAGGGGAGTGAGGAGAGGATGATGGTGATGGTAGTCTCTCCTGGTAGTGTGGCTCTGAGCTCCTCTGTGAGGGGGATGAGGAGAGGATGATGGTGATGGTAGTCTCTCCTGAGCGTGGCGCTGAGCTCCTCTGTGAGGGGGATGAGGAGAGGATGATGGTGATGGTAGTCTCTCCTGAGTGTGGCACTGAGCTCCTCTGTGAGGGGATGCACTGAGGGCTGCAGGGGGAGAGTGTGCTATACCTGCAGGATGGCTGGAACTTGTCACGGTCACAGGTGGGCACGAGGGCTTCTGCAGGTACAGGGGGACTCTCTGGCGCTTCCCTGGTATCTCTCTCTCTTCTGTGGCTGCTGCAGCGGTTTCTGTAGGGGGGCTGCACCCGTGTGTAAGGTGGTCGGTGGTGTGGACTTGTAGTTCCCCCGGGGCCAACCCCAAAATACTGCTGCCTGGTAATATGGCCCTTGATGGTGGTGTGGTGCAGGTGGACCAGACAACAGGGAGACAAGGAGGGAGGCAGTGTAACAACAACTCCTTTACTGTTAGACGTGCAGATGGTATACAGTCCTTTAGCATACAGTGGTGAATACTGGCGGCTTTGACTGGGTTATTGTACTTGTGAGAGCCTGGTGGTGTGTGGGACGCTGATGGGCGCTGTGACCCTGTGGATCTCTCCCTAATGGCGCTTGAGTCTGTTAGCCCTCTCAGTCGGCTAGGGAGCTTCCTGCTTCCGTTACTGGGCCGGGCCTTAGGCCACAACTTTCGGGTCCCAGAGGTATCCAGGGGTCCTAGTCAATCTTACCCCCCGAATTTCAGGAAGATGGGTACAGAGGCCTCAGTTATCTCTGCTACCCAGTATGCTCAAGTCCTTTGGCTTAGGGGTTCTGCCCTTAGGATTCCCACTAGAGAAATACCTTGTATCTCTGTAAATACTCCTGAAGAACTCTCCTCTGGTTCAGTCTCTCCTCCTTTATCTCCTTCCCCTTCTTTAGTAACAAGCAGGCTTGACTGGCCTGCTGGCAGAACAACCACTAGCTGCACTGTATAGTGGCTGTACACACTGAGCACTGAGCTCTGACTTGCCAGTCTGCACACTGACTGGACTACACTGCACTGCACACCACTTCCTGTCACAGCTAGGTCATGTGAGGAGACTGCTCCTCCCCCTTCTAGCAACTTCCTATGGGATTAATACACTATCTCTACACTACCTAGAGCAGTTCCCACTAGGGACAGTAGGTGTCGCTGTTGTGTGGTGTGCAGTGTAAGCATGTAACCCATCTCTGCCTGCCAGTTACAGGGTACAGAGAAATACACAGAATAGTTGCACATAAAACATGTTACCTCCTAGAATAGACAATAAACTGCTTGTAGACAGGTGCCATCCTCAGCCCAGCCACAGGAACCATGCTCTGGTATACTACAGCTGTATACAGTCCAGATCAGAGGAGTCAGCAGTTGTATACAGTCCAGATCAGAGGGGTCAGCTTTATACAGTACAGATCAGAGGGGTCAGCCGTATACAGTACAGATCAGAGGGGTCAGCCGTATACAGTACAGATCAGAGGGGTCAGCTGTATACAGTACAGATCAGAGGGGTCAGCCGTATACAGTACAGATCAGAGGGGTCAGCAGCCGTATACAGATCAGAGGGGTCAGCAGCTGTATACAGTACAGATCAGAGGGGGCAGCCGTATACAGTACAGATCAGAGTGGTCAGCCGTATACAGTACAGATCAGAGGGGTCAGCAGCTGTATACAGTACAGATCCGAGGAGCCAGCCGTATACAGTACAGATCAGAGGGGTCAGCTGTATACAGTACAGATCAGAGGGGTCAGCCGTATACAGTACAGATCCGAGGAGCCAGCCGTATACAGTACAGATCAGAGGGGTCAGCCATATACAGATCAGAGGGGTCAGCCGTATACAGTACAGATCAGAGGGGTCAGCTGTATACAGTACAGATCAGAGGGATCAGCTGTATACAGTACAGATCAGAGGGGTCAGCCGTATACAGTACAGATCAGAGGGGGCAGCAGCTGTATACAGTACAGATCAGAGGGGTCAGCTGTATACAGTACAGATCAGAGGGGTCAGCCGTATACAGTCCAGATCAGAGGAGTCAGCAGTTGTATACAGTCCAGATCAGAGGGGTCAGCTTTATACAGTACAGATCAGAGGGGTCAGCCGTATACAGTACAGATCAGAGGGGTCAGCCGTATACAGTACAGATCAGAGGGGTCAGCTGTATACAGTACAGATCAGAGGGGTCAGCCGTATACAGTACAGATCAGAGGGGTCAGCAGCCGTATACAGATCAGAGGGGTCAGCAGCTGTATACAGTACAGATCAGAGGGGGCAGCCGTATACAGTACAGATCAGAGGGGGCAGCCGTATACAGTACAGATCAGAGGGGTCAGCAGCTGTATACAGTACAGATCCGAGGAGCCAGCCGTATACAGTACAGATCAGAGGGGTCAGCTGTATACAGTACAGATCAGAGGGGTCAGCCGTATACAGTACAGATCAGAGGGGTCAGCCATATACAGATCAGAGGGGTCAGCCGTATACAGTACAGATCAGAGGGGTCAGCTGTATACAGTACAGATCAGAGGGATCAGCTGTATACAGTACAGATCAGAGGGGTCAGCCGTATACAGTACAGATCAGAGGGGGCAGCAGCTGTATACAGTACAGATCAGAGGGGTCAGCTGTATACAGTACAGATCAGAGGGGTCAGCCGTATACAGTACAGATCAGAGGGGTCAGCTGTATACAGTACAGATCAGAGGGGTCAGCCGTATACAGTACAGATCAGAGGGGTCAGCCGTATACAGTACAGATCAGAGGGGTCAGCAGCTGTATACAGTACAGATCAGAGGGGTCAGCCGTATACAGTACAGATCAGAGGGGTCAGCTGTATACAGGACAGATCAGAGGGGTCAGCTGTATACAGTACAGATCAGAGGGGTCAGCCGTATACAGTACAGAGGGGTCAGCTGTATACAGTACAGATCAGAGGGGTCAGCCGTATACAGTACAGATCAGAGGGGTCAGCTGTATACAGTACAGATCAGAGGGGTCAGCCGTATACAGTACAGATCAGAGGGGTCAGCTGTATACAGTACAGATCAGAGGGGTCAGCTGTATACAGTACAGATCAGAGGGGTCAGCTGTATACAGATCAGAGGGGTCAGCTGTATACAGTACAGATCAGAGGGGTCAGCCGTATACAGTACAGATCAGAGGGGTCAGCCGTATACAGATCAGAGGGGTCAGCCGTATACAGTACAGATCAGAGGGGTCAGCCGTATACAGTACAGATCAGAGGGGTCAGCTGTATACAGTACAGATCAGAGGGGTCAGCTGTATACAGTACAGATCAGAGGGGTCAGCTGTATACAGATCAGAGGGGTCAGCCGTATACAGTACAGATCAGAGGGGTCAGCTGTATACGGTACAGATCAGAGGGGTCAGCCGTATACAGTACAGATCAGAGGGGTCAGCTGTATACAGTACAGATCAGAGGGGTCAGCTGTATACAGTACAGATCAGAGGGGTCAGCTGTATACAGTACAGATCAGAGGGGTCAGCTGTATACAGTACAGATCAGAGGGGTCACCCGTATACAGTACAGATCAGAGGGGTCAGCTGTATACAGATCAGAGGGGTCAGCTGTATACAGTACAGATCAGAGGGGTCAGCCGTATACAGGACAGATCAGAGGGGTCAGCTGTATACAGTACAGATCAGAGGGGTCAGCTGTATACAGTACAGATCAGAGGGGTCAGCTGTATACAGTACAGATCAGGAGGAGTCAGCCGTATACAGTACAGATCAGAGGGGTCAGCTGTATACAGTACAGATCAGAGGGGTCAGCCGTATACAGTACAGATCAGAGGGGTCAGCTGTATACAGTACAGATCAGAGGCAGGGGCGGAACTACCGGTGTAGCAGCCGTAGCGGCTGCTACGGGGCCCCGCCTCATCAGGGGGCCCGTTGCGCGGGCCCCCGGAGCTGACATAGTCTGTAGCACCCGGCGGCCAAGCAGACCTCCCGGGTGCTGCAGCTGTTTGGGGTCCGGGGGGGTCCTGGTACCTGGGGGCAGCACTGGTACCGGACTCAGCGTCCGCCCGTGCTAGTACTTCCGGCGCACGGAGCGTCTGTGCCGGAAGTACAGGGGGCGGACTCTGAGCTCTCTGGTACCTGTGCTGCCGGAGAGAGGTACCACTGCTGCTTTGGAATCCCCGGGACACCCCCCAGGAAGCCCCCTGGGGAGAAGCGGAGAAGACAGCCGACGGGGGAGTTAGGTGAGTTGTGTTTTGGTTTGTTTTTTAATCTGCTTTGCAAAGGGGGATAATACATCTATGTATCATCTATGGGGGATATACAGGGGGGCCTCTATGGGGGATATACAGGGGGGCATCTATGGGGGATATACAGGGGGTATCTATGGGGGATAATACAGGGGGGGGTGGCATCTATGGGGGATAATACAGGGGGGGTGGCATCTATGGGGGATAATACAGGGGGGGGGGTGGCATCTATGGGGGATAATACAGGGGGGCATCTATGGGGGATAATACAGGGGGGGGGTGGCATCTATGGGGGATAATACAGGGGGGCATCTATGGGGGATAATACAGGGGGGTGGCATCTATGGGGGATATACAGGGGGGCATCTATGGGGGATATACAGGGGGGCATCTATGGGGGATAATACAGGGGGGGGGTGGCATCTATGGGGGATAATACAGGGGGGGGTGGCATCTATGGGGGATAATACAGGGGGGCATCTATGGGGGATATACAGGGGGGCATCTATGGGGGATATACAGGGGGGCATCTATGGGGGATAATACAGGGGGGGGGTGGCATCTATGGGGGATAATACAGGGGGGGGTGGCATCTATGGGGGATAATACAGGGGGCATCTATGGGGGATAATACAGGGGGGTGGCATCTATGGGGGATAATACAGGGGGGGGGTGGCATCTATGGGGGATAATACAGGGGGGCATCTATGGGGGATAATACAGGGGGGGGGTGGCATCTATGGGGGATAATACAGGGGGGCATCTATGGGGGATAATACAGGGGGGTGGCATCTATGGGGGATATACAGGGGGGCATCTATGGGGGATATACAGGGGGGCATCTATGGGGGATAATACAGGGGGGGGTGGCATCTATGGGGGATAATACAGGGGGGGGTGGCATCTATGGGGGATAATACAGGGGGGCATCTATGGGGGATAATACAGGGGGGTGGCATCTATGGGGGATAATACAGGGGGGGTGGCATCTATGGGGGATAATACAGGGGGGTGGCATCTATGGGGGATAATACAGGGGGGTGGCATCTATGGGGGATAATACAGGGGGGTGGCATCTATGGGGGATATACAGGGGGGCATCTATGGGGGATATACAGGGGGGCATCTATGGGGGATAATACAGGGGGGGGGTGGCATCTATGGGGGATAATACAGGGGGGTGGCATCTATGGGGGATAATACAGGGGGGGTGGCATCTATGGGGGATAATACAGGGGGGTGGCATCTATGGGGGATAATACAGGGGGGTGGCATCTATGGGGGATAATACAGGGGGGTGGCATCTATGGGGGATATACAGGGGGGTGGCATCTATGGGGGATATACAGGGGGGCATCTATGGGGGATATACAGGGGGGCATCTATGGGGGATAATACAGGGGGGGGTGGCATCTATGGGGGATAATACAGGGGGGTGGCATCTATGGGGGATAATACAGGGGGGGTGGCATCTATGGGGGATAATACAGGGGGGTGGCATCTATGGGGGATAATACAGGGGGGTGGCATCTATGGGGGATAATACAGGGGGGGCATCTATAGGGGGATTACACAGGGGGCCATCTCTAGGGAGACAACATAGGAGACAACATAAGGGGCATTTATAGGGTGACCAAATGAGAGGGCATCTATAGGGGCACAACACAAGGGGGGCATCTATAGGGGGACAACATGAGGGGCATCTATAAGGGGGGGCAACATGGGGGACCATCTATGAGGGGGATGGAAAGCACAGGGGGGTCATTTATAAGGAGCTAACACGGGGGCATCTGTAAGGGGGAATACACAGAGGGGCATATACTATAAGGGGCTCACATAGTGTTAGGGCTACCCACTAAATGAGGGTGTAAAGAGGCCAATACAGATGAGCAGTGTGTAGAGAGATGAGGATGGTGACATAGTGAGGACCCTTATATGTTTCTCTGACAGATTCTGTGGATTCGTGGCTCAGAGAAGTTCTCATAACGGCCCAGGACAGATGGAGAAGAAAATGAAAAGGAAACAACTCTGATCAGAGAAGACGTCCCCTGTGAGTCACCTGAAATAACTGCACTGTAATGTATTTGGTGTACAGAACCTGTGTAGAGTGTGTTGATGGCGTAGTGGTCGATCGATCGAGGGAGGGGGGGCCCCAATCAAAAGTTTGCTATGGGGCCCAGCCATTTCTAGTTACGCCCCTGATCAGAGGGGTCAGCTGTATACAGGTCAGAGGGGTCAGCTGTATACAGTACAGATCAGAGGGGTCAGCTTTATACAGTACAGATCAGAGGGGTCAGCCGTATACAGTACAGATCAGAGGGGTCAGCCGTATACAGTACAGATAAGAGGGGTCAGCCGTATACAGTACAGATCAGAGGGGCCAGCTGTATACAGTACTGATCAGAGGGGTCAGCTGTATACAGTACAGATCAGAGGGGGCAGCCGTATACAGTACAGAGGGGTCAGCTGTATACAGATCAGATCAGAGGGGTCAGCTGTATACAGTACAGATCAGGGGGGTCAGCTGTATACAGTACAGATCAGGAGGGGTCAGCCGTATACAGTACAGATCAGAGGGGTCAGCCGTAAACAGTACAGATCAGAGGGGTCAGCCGTATACAGTACAGATCAGAGGGGTCAGCCGTATACAGTACAGATCAGAGGGGTCAGCTGTATACAGTACAGATCAGAGGGGTCAGCCGTATACAGTACAGATCAGAGGGGTCAGCTGTATACAGTTCAGATCAGAGGGGTCAGCTGTATACAGTACAGATCAGAGGGGTCACCCGTATACAGTACAGATCAGAGGGGTCAGCCGTATACAGTACAGATCAGAGGGATCAGCTGTATACAGATCAGAGGGGTCAGCTGTATACAGGACAGATCAGAGGGGTCAGCTGTATACAGATCAGAGGGGTCAGCTGTATACAGGACAGATCAGAGGGGTCAGCCGTATACAGAACAGATCAGAGGGGTCAGCCGTATACAGTACAGATCAGAGGGGTCAGCTGTATACAGTACAGATCAGAGGGGTCAGCCGTATACAGATCAGAGGGGTCATAGTCCAGGAATATATAGGGGTAATAGTATATAAGGGACTATATCCAGGAATATATAGGGGGTAATAGTATATAAGAGACTACATCCAGGGATATATAGGGGTAATAGTATATAAGGGACTACATCCAGGGATATATAGGGGGGTAATAGTATATAAGGGACTACATCCAGGAATATATAGGAGATAATAGTATATAAGGGACTACATCCAGGAATATATATATAGGAGGTAATAGTATATAAGGGACTACATCCAGGAATATATAGGGGGTAATAGTATATAAGAGACTACATCCAGGAATATATAGGGGTAATAGTATATAAGGGACTACATCCAGGAATATATAGGGGTAATAGTATATAAGAGACTACATCCAGGAATATATAGGGGGTAATAGTAAATAGGGGACTACATCCAGGAATATATAGGGGGTAATAGTATATAAGGGACTACATCCAGGGATATATAGGGGTAATAGTATATAAGGGACTACATCCAGGAATATATAGGGGGGTAATAGTATATAAGGGACTACATCCAGGAATATATAGGGGGTAATAGTATATAGGGGACTACATCCAGGAATATATAGGAGGGTAATAGTATATAAGGGACTACATCCAGGAATATATAGGGGGTAATAGTATATAAGAGACTACATCCAGGAATATATAGGGGGTAATAGTATATAGGGGACTACATCCAGGAATATATAGGGGGTAATAGTATATAAGGGACTACATCCAGGAGTATATAGGAGTAATAGTATATAAGGGACTACATCCAGGAATATATAGGAGTAATAGTATATAGGGGACTACATCCAGGAATATATAGGGGGTAATAGTATATAAGAGACTACATCCAGGAATATATAGGGGGTAATAGTATATAGGGGACTACATCCAGGAATATATAGGGGGTAATAGTATATAGGGGACTACATCCAGGAATATATAGGAGGTAGTAGTATATAAGGGACTACATCCAGGAATATATAGGGGTAATAGTATATAAGGGACTACATCCAGGAATATATAGGGGTAATAGTATATAAGGGACTACATCCAGGAATATATAGGGGGTAATAGTATATAAGGGACTACATACAGGAATATTCAGGGGGGTAATAGTATATAGGGGACTACATCCAGGAATATATAGGGGTAATAGTATATAAGGGACTATATCCAGGAATATATAGGGGGTAATAGTATATAAGGGACTACATCCAGGAATATATAGGGATAATAGTATATAAGGGACTACATCCAGGAATATATAGGGGGTAATAGTATATAAGGGACTACATCCAGGAATATATAGGGGTAATAGTATATAAGGGACTACATCCAGGAATATATAGGGGGTAATAGTATATAAGGGACTACATCCAGGAATATATAGGGGTAATAGTATATAAGAGACTACATCCAGGAATATATAGGGGTAATAGTATATAAGGGACTACATCCAGGAATATATAGGAGGGTAATAGTATATAAGGGACTACATCCAGGAATATATAGGAGATAATGGTATATAAGGGACTACATCCAGGAATATATAGGAGGTAATAGTATATAAGGGACTACATCCAGGAATATATAGGGGGTAATAGTATATAAGGGACTACATCCAGGAATATATAGGGGTAATAGTATATAAGAGACTACATCCAGGAATATATAGGGGTAATAGTATATAAGGGACTATATCCAGGAATATATAGGGGTAATAGTATGTAAGGGACTACATCCAGGAATATATAGGGGGTAATAGTATATAAGGGACTACATCCAGGAATATATAGGGGTAATAGTATATAAGTGACTACATCCAGGAATATATAGGAGTAATAGTATATAGGGGACTACATCCAGGAATATATAGGAGTAATAGTATATAAGGGACTATATCCAGGAATATATAGGGGTAATAGTATATAAAGGACTACATCCAGGAATATATAGGAGTAATAGTATATAAGGGACTACATCCAGGAATATATAGGGGTAATAGTATATAAGGGACTACATCCAGGAATATATAGGGGGTAATAGTATATAAGGGACTACATAGAGGAATATATAGGGGGGTAATAGTATATAAGGGACTACATCCAGGAATATATATAGGGGTAATAGTATATAAGGGACTACATCCAGGAATATATAGGGGTAATAGTATATAAGGGACTACATCCAGGAATATATAGGAGGTAATAGTATATAAGGGACTACATCCAGGAATATATAGGGGGTAATAGTATATAAGGGACTACATCCAGGAATATATAGGGGGTAATAGTATATAAGAGACTACATCCAGGAATATATAGGGGGTAATATTATATAGGGGACTACATCCAGGAATATATAGGCGTAATAGTATAAAAGGGACTATATCCAGGAATATATAGGAGGGTAATAGTATATAAGTGACTACATCCAGGAATATATAGGGGTAATAGTATATAAGGGACTACATCCAGGAATATATAGGGGTAATAGTATATAAGTGACTACATCCAGGAATATATAGGGGTAATAGTATATAAGGGACTACATCCAGGAATATATAGGGGGTAATAGTATATAAGGGACTACATCCAGGAATATATAGGGGTAATAGTATATAAGGGAGTACATCCAGGAATATACAGGGGTAATAGTATATAAGGGACTACATCCAGGAATATATAGGGGGTAATAGTATATAAGGGACTACATCCAGGAATATATAGGGGGTAATAGTATATAAGGGACTACATCCAGGAATATATAGGGGGTAATAGTATATAAGGGACTACATCCAGGAATATACAGGGGGTAATAGTATATAAGGGACTACGTCCAGGAATATATAGGGGTAATAGTATATAAGGGACTACATCCAGGAATATATAGGGGGTAATAGTATATAAGGGACTACATCCAGGAATATATAGGGAGTAATAGTATATAAGGGACTACATCCAGGAATATATAGGGGGTAATAGTATATAAGGGACTACATCCAGGAATATATAGGGGTAATAGTATATACGGGACTACATCCAGGAATATACTGGGGGTAATAGTATATAAGGGACTACATCCAGGAATATATAGGGGCTAATAGTATATAAGGGACTACATCCAGGAATATACAGGGGGTTATAGTATATAAGGGACTATATCCAGGAATATATAGGGTTAATAGTATATAAGGGACTACATCCAGGAATATATAGGGGGTAATAGTATATAAGGGACTACATCCAGGAATATATATATAGGAGGTAATAGTATATAAGGGACTACATCCAGGAATATATAGGGGGTAATAGTATATAAGGGACTACATCCAGGAATATATAGGGGGTAATAGTATATAAGGGACTACATCCAGGAATATATAGGGGGTAATAGTATATAAGGGACTACATCCAGGAATATATAGGAGTAATAGTATATAAGGGACTATATCCAGGAATATATAGGGGTAATAGTATATAAAGGACTACATCCAGGAATATATAGGGGTAATAGTATATAAGGGACTACATCCAGGAATATATAGGGGGTAATAGTATATAAGGGACTACATCCAGGAATATATAGGGGTAATAGTATATAAAGGACTACATCCAGGAATATATAGGGGGTAATAGTATATAAGAGACTACATCCAGGAATATATAGGAGGTAATAATATATAGGGGTAATAGTATATAAGGGACTACATCCAGGAATATATAGGAGGGTAATAGTATATAAGTGACTACATCCAGGAATATATAGGGGTAATAGTATATAAGGGACTACATCCAGGAATATATAGGGGTAATAGTATATAAGTGACTACATCCAGGAATATATAGGGGTAATAGTATATAAGGGACTACATCCAGGAATATATAGGGGGTAATAGTATATAAGGGACTACATCCAGGAATATATAGGGGTAATAGTATATAAGGGACTACATCCAGGAATATATAGGGGGTAATAGTATATAAGGGACTACATCCAGGAATATATAGGGGTAATAGTATATACGGGACTACATCCAGGAATATACAGGGGGTAATAGTATATAAGGGACTACATCCAGGAATATATAGGGGCTAATAGTATATAAGGGACTACATCCAGGAATATACAGGGGGTTATAGTATATAAGGGACTATATCCAGGAATATATAGGGGTAATAGTATATAAGGGACTACATCCAGGAATATATAGGGGGTAATAGTATATAAGAGACTACATCCAGGAATATAATGGGGGTAATAGTATATAAGGGACTACATCCAGGAATATATAGGGGTAATAGTATATAAGGGACTACATCCAGGAATATATAGGGGTAATAGTATATAAGGGACTACATTCAGGAATATACAGGGGGTAATAGTATATAAGTGACTACATCCAGGAATATATAGGAGGTAATAGTATATAAGGGACTACATCCAGGAATATATAGGGGGTAATAGTATATAAGGGACTATATCCAGGAATATATAGGGTAATAGTATATAAGGACTAAATCCAGGAATATATAGGGATAATAGTATATAGGGGACTACATCCAGGAATATATAGGGGGCAATAGTATATAAGGGACTAAATCCAGGAACATATAGGGGTAATAGTCTATAAGGGACTACATCCAGGAATATATAGGGATAATAGTATATAGGGGACTACATCCAGGAATATATAGGGGGTAATAGTATATAAGGGACTACATCCAGGAATATAAAAGGGGTAATAGTATATAAGGGACTACATCCAGGAATATATAGAGGGTAATAGTATATATGGGACTACATCCAGGAATATATAGGGGTAATAGTATATAAGGGACTACATCCAGGAATATATAGGGGTAATAGTATATAAGGGACTACATCCAGGAATATATAGGGGGTAATAGTATATAAGGGACTACATCCAGGAATATATAGGAGTAATAGTATATAAGAGACTACATCCAGGAATATATAGGGGTAATAGTATATAAGAGACTACATCCAGGAATATATTGGAGGTAATAGTATATAGGGGACTACATCCAGGAATATATAGGGGTAATAGTATATAAGGGACTACATCCATGAATATATAGGAGGTAATAGTATATAGGGGACTACATCCAAGGAATATATAGGGGTAATAGTATATAAGGGACTACATCCAGGAATATACAGGCGGTAATAGTATATAAGGGACTACATCAGGGAATATATAGGGGTAATAGTATATAAGGGACTACATCCAGGAATATATAGGGGGTAATATTTATAAGGGACTACATCCAGGAATATATAGGGATAATAGTATATAAGGGACTACATCCAGGAATATATAGGGATAATAGTATATAAGGGACTACATCCAGGAATATGTAGGGGTAATAGTATATAAGAGACTACATTCAGGAATATATAGGGGTAATAGTATATAAGAAACTACATCCAGGAATATATAGGGGGTAATAGTATAAAAGGGACTACATCCAGGAATATATAGGGGGTAATAGTATATAAGGGACTACATCCAGGAATATATAGGGGGTAATAGTATATAAGGGACTACATCCAGGAATATATAGGGGTTAATAGTATATAAGGGACTACATCCAGGAATATATAGGGGTAATAGTATATAAGGGACTACATCCAGGAATATATAGGGATAATAGTATATAAGGGACTACATCCAGGAATATATAGGGGTAATAGTATATAAGGGACTACATCCAGGAATATATAGGGGGTAATAGTATATAAGGGACTACATCCAGGAATATATAGGGGGTAATAGTATATAAGAGACTACATCCAGGAATATATAGGGGGTAATAGTCTATAAGGGACTACATCCAGGAATATATAGGGGTAATAGTATATAAGGGACTACATCCAGGAATATATAGGGGTAATAGTATATAAGGGACTACATCCAGGAATATATAGGGGTAATAGTATATAAGGGACTACATCCAGGAATATATAGGGGGTAATAGTATATAAGGGACTACATCCAGGAATATATATATTGGAGGTAATAGTATATAAGGGACTACATCCAGGAATATACAGGGGGTAATAGTATATAGGGGACTACATCCAGGAATATACAGGGGGTAATAGTATATAAGTGACTACATCCAGGAATATATAGGAGGTAATAGTATATAAGGGACTACATCCAGGAATATATAGGGGGTAATAGTATATAAGGGACTATATCCAGGAATATATAGGGTAATAGTATATAAGGACTACATCCAGGAATATATAGGGATAATAGTATATAGGGGACTACATCCAGGAATATATAGGGGGCAATAGTATATAAGGGACTAAATCCAGGAACATATAGGGGTAATAGTCTATAAGGGACTACATCCAGGAATATATAGGGATAATAGTATATAGGGGACTACATCCAGGAATATATAGGGGGTAATAGTATATAAGGGACTACATCCAGGAATATAAAAGGGGTAATAGTATATAAGGGACTACATCCAGGAATATATAGAGGGTAATAGTATATATGGGACTACATCCAGGAATATATAGGGGTAATAGTATATAAGGGACTACATCCAGGAATATATAAGGGTAATAGTATATAAGGGACTACATCCAGGAATATATAGGGGGTAATAGTATATAAGGGACTACATCCAGGAATATATAGGAGTAATAGTATATAAGAGACTACATCCAGGAATATATTGGAGGTAATAGTATATAGGGGACTACATCCAGGAATATATAGGGGTAATAGTATATAAGGGACTACATCCATGAATATATAGGAGGTAATAGTATATAGGGGACTACATCCAAGGAATATATAGGGGTAATAGTATATAAGGGACTACATCCAGGAATATACAGGCGGTAATAGTATATAAGGGACTACATCAGGGAATATATAGGGGTAATAGTATATAAGGGACTACATCCAGGAATATACAGGCGGTAATAGTATATAAGGGACTACATCCAGGAATATATAGGGGTAATAGTATATAAGGGACTACATCCAGGAATATATAGGGGGTAATAGTATATAAGGGACTACATCCAGGAATATATATATTGGAGGTAATAGTATATAAGGGACTACATCCAGGAATATACAGGGGGTAATAGTATATAGGGGACTACATCCAGGAATATACAGGGGGTAATAGTATATAAGTGACTACATCCAGGAATATATAGGGGGTAATATTTATAAGGGACTACATCCAGGAATATACAGGGGGGTAATAGTATATAAGGGACTACATCCAGGAATATATAGGGATAATAGTATATAAGGGACTACATCCAGGAATATATAGGGATAATAGTATATAAGGGACTACATCCAGGAATATGTAGGGGGTAATAGTATATAAGAGACTACATTCAGGAATATATAGGGGTAATAGTATATAAGAGACTACATCCAGGAATATATAGGGGGTAATAGTATATAAGGAACTACATCCAGGAATATATAGGGGGTAATAGTATATAAGGGACTACATCCAGGAATATATAGGGGGTAATAGTATATAAGGGACTACATCCAGGAATATATAGGGGTTAATAGTATATAAGGGACTACATCCAGGAATATATAGGGGTAATAGTATATAAGGGACTACATCCAGGAATATATAGGGATAATAGTATATAAGGGACTACATCCAGGAATATATAGGGGTAATAGTATATAAGGGATTACATCCAGGAATATGTAGGGGGTAATAGTATATAAGGGACTACATCCAGGAATATATAGGTGGTAATAGTATATAAGAGACTACATCCAGGAATATATAGGGGCAATAGTATATAAGGGACTACATCCAGGAATATATAGGGGTAATAGTATATAAGGGACTACATCCAGGAATATATAGGGATAATAGTATATAAGGGACTACATCCAGGAATATATAGGGATAATAGTATATAAGGGACTACATCCAGAAATATATAGGGGGTAATAGTATATAAGGGACTACATCCAGGAATATATAGGGGGTAATAGTCTATAAGGGACTACATCCAGGAATATATAGGGGTAATAGTATATAAGGGACTACATCCAGGAATATATAGGGGGTAATAGTATATAAGGGACTACATCCAGGAATATATAGGGGGTAATAGTATATAAGGGACTACATCCAGGAATATATAGGAGTAATAGTATATAAGGGACTATATCCAGGAATATATATGTGGTAATAGTATATAAGGGACTACATCCAGGAATATATAGGGGGTAATAGTATATAAGGGACTACATCCAGGAATATATAGGAGTAATAGTATATAAGGGACTACATCCAGGAATTTATAGGGGTAATAGTATATAAGGGACTATATCCAGGAATATATAGGGGTAATAGTATATAAGGGACTACATCCAGGAATATATAGGAGGGTAATAGTATATAAGGGACTACATCCAGGAATATATAGGGGGTAATAGTATATAAGGGACTACATCCAGGAATATATAGGGGTAATAGTATATAAGTGACTACATCCAGGAATATATAGGAGTAATAGTATATAGGGGACTACATCCAGGAATATATAGGGGGTAATAGTATATAAGTGACTACATCCAGGAATATATAGGGGTAATAGTATATAAGGGACTACATCCAGGAATATATAGGGGTAATAGTATATACGGGACTACATCCAGGAATATATAGGGGTAATAGCATATAAGGGACTACATCCAGGAATATATAGGGGGTAATAGTATATAAGGGACTACATCCAGGAATATATAGGGGTAATAGTATATAAGTGACTACATCCAGGAATATATAGGGGTAATCGTATATAAGAGACTACATCCAGGAATATATAGGGGTAATAGTATATAAGGGACTACATCCAGGAATATATAGGAGGGTAATAGTATATAAGGGACTACATCCAGGAATATATAGGGGTAATAGTATATAAGGGACTACATCCAGGAATATATAGGGGGTAATAGTATATAGGTGACTACATCCAGGAATATATAGGGGTAATAGTATATAAGGGACTACATCCAGGAATATATAGGGGGTAATAGTATATAAGGGACTACATCCAGGAATATATAGGGGTAATAGTATATAAGTGACTACATCCAGGAATATATAGGGGTAATAGTATATAAGGGACTACATCAAGGAATATATAGGAGGGTAATAGTATATAAGGGACTACATCCAGGAATATATAGGAGATAATGGTATATAAGGGACTACATCCAGCAATATATAGGGGTAATAGTATATAACGGACTACATCCAGGAATATATAGGGAGTAATAGGAGGTAATAGTATATAAGAGACTACATCCAGGAATATATAGGAGGGTAATAGTATATAAGGGACTACATCCAGGAATATATAGGGGTAATAGTATATAAGGGACTACATCCAGGAATATATAGGGGGTAATAGGAGGTAATAGTATATAAGAGACTACATCCAGGAATATATAGGAGGGTAATAGTATATAAGGGACTACATCCAGGAATATATAGGAGGGTAATAGTATATAGGGGACTACATCCAGGAAAATATAGGGGTAATAGTATATAAGGGACTACATCCAGGAATATATAGGGGGTAATAGGAGGTAATAGTATATAAGAGACTACATCCAGGAATATATAGGAGGGTAATAGTATATAGGGGACTACATCCAGGAATATATAGGAGATAATGGTATATAAGGGACTACATCCAGGAATATATAGGGGTAGTAGTATATAAGGGACTACATCCAGGAATATATAGGGGTTAATAGTATATAGGGGACTACATCCAGGAATATATAGGGGTGATAGTATATAAGGGACTACATCCAGGAATATATAGGGGGTAATAGTATATAAGGGACTACATCCAGGAATATATAGGGGATAATAGTGTATATAAGGGACTACATCGAGGAATATATAGGGGGTAATAGTATATAAGAGACTACATCCAGGAATATATAGGGGTAATAGTATATAAGGGACTACATCCAGGAATATAAAGGGGTAATAGTATATACGGGACTACATCCAAGAATATATAGGGGGTAATAGTATATAAGGGACTACCTCCAGGAATATATAGGGATAATAGTATATAAGGGACTACATCCAGGAATATATAGGGGTAATAGTATATAAGGGACTACATCCAGGAATATATAGGATGTAATAGTATATAAGGGACTACATCCAGGAATATATAGGGGGTAATAGTATATAAGGGACTACATCCAGAAATATATAGGGAGTAATAGTATATAAGGGACTACATCAAGGAATATATAGGGGGTAATAGTATATAAGGGACTACATCCAGGAATATATAGGGGGTAATAGTATATAAGAGACTACATTCAGGAATATATAGGGGGTAATAGTATATAAGGGACTACAGGAATATATAGGGGGTAATAGTATATAAGGGACTACATCCAGGAATATATAGGGGCAATAGTATATAAGGGACTACATCCAGGAATATATAGGGGGTAATAGTATATAAGGGACTACATCCAGGAATATATAGGGGTAATAGTATATAAGGGACTACATCCAGGAATATATAGGAGGTTAATAGTATATAAGTGACTACATCCAGGAATATATAGGAGTAATAGTATATAGGGGACTACATCCAGGAATATGTAGGGGGTAATAGTATATAAGAGACTACATTCAGGAATATATAGGGGTAATAGTATATAAGAGACTACATCCAGGAATATATAGGGGTAATAGTATATAAGGGACTACATCCAGGAATATATAGGGGGTAATAGTATATAAGGGACTACATCCAGGAATATATAGGGGGTAATAGTATATAAGGGACTACATCCAGGAATATATAGGGGGTAATAGTATATAAGGGACTACATCCAGGAATATATAGGAGTAATAGTATATAAGGGACTATATCCAGGAATATATATGGGGTAATAGTATATAAGGGACTACATCCAGGAATATATAGGGGGTAATAGTATATAAGGGACTACATCCAGGAATATATAGGGATAATAGTATATAAGGGACTACATCCAGGAATATATAGGGATAATAGTATATAAGGGACTACATCCAGGAATATATAGGGGGTAATAGTATATAAGGGACTACATCCAGAAATATATAGGGAGTAATAGTATATAAGGGACTACATCAAGGAATATATAGGGGGTAATAGTATATAAGGGACTACATCCAGGAATATATAGGAGGTAATAGTATATAAGGGACTACATCCAGGAATATATAGGAGGGTAATAGTATATAACGGACTACATCCAGGAATATATAGGGGTAATAGTATATAAGTGACTACATCCAGGAATATATAGGGGTAATAGTATATAAGGGACTACATCCAGGAATATATAGGGGTAATAGTATATAAGTGACTACATCCAGGAATATATAGGAGTAATAGTATATAGGGGACTACATCCAGGAATATATAGGGGGTAATAGTATATAAGTGACTACATCCAGGAATATATAGGGGTAATAGTATATAAGGGACTACATCCAGGAATATATAGGGGTAATAGTATATACGGGACTACATCCAGGAATATATAGGGGTAATAGTATATAAGGGACTACATCCAGGAATATATAGGGGGTAATAGTATATAAGGGACTACATCCAGGAATATATAGGGGTAATAGTATATATGTGACTACATCCAGGAATATATAGGGGTAATCGTATATAAGAGACTACATCCAGGAATATATAGGGGTAATAGTATATAAGGGACTACATCCAGGAATATATAGGGGGTAATAGTATATAGGGGACTACATCCAGGAATATATAGGGGTAATAGTATATAAGGGACTACATCCAGGAATATATAGGGGGTAATAGTATATAAGGGACTACATCCAGGAATATATAGGGGTAATAGTATATAAGTGACTACATCCAGGAATATATAGGGGTAATAGTATATAAGGGACTACATCCAGGAATATATAGGAGGGTAATAGTATATAAGGGACTACATCCAGGAATATATAGGAGATAATGGTATATAAGGGACTACATCCAGCAATATATAGGGGGTAATAGTATATAAGAGACTACATCCAGGAATATATAGGGGGTAATAGGAGGTAATAGTATATAAGAGACTACATCCAGGAATATATAGGAGGGTAATAGTATATAGGGGACTACATCCAGGAATATATAGGAGATAATGGTATATAAGGGACTACATCCAGGAATATATAGGGGTAGTAGTATATAAGGGACTACATCCAGGAATATATAGGGGTTAATAGTATATAAGAGACTACATCCAGGAATATATAGGGGGTAATAGTATATAAGGGACTACATCCAGGAATATATAGGGGGTAATAGTATATAAGGGACTACATCCAGGAATATATAGGGGATAATAGTATATAAGGGACTACATCGAGGAATATATAGGGGGTAATAGTATATAAGAGACTACATCCAGGAATATATAGGGGTAATAGTATATAAGGGACTACATCCAGGAATATAAAGGGGTAATAGTATATACGGGACTAAATCCAAGAATATATAGGGGGTAATAGTATATAAGGGACTACCTCCAGGAATATATAGGGATAATAGTATATAAGGGACTACATCCAGGAATATATAGGGGTAATAGTATATAAGGGACTACATCCAGGAATATATAGGATGTAATAGTATATAAGGGACTACATCCAGGAATATATAGGGGGTAATAGTATATAGGGGACTACATCCAGAAATATATAGGGAGTAATAGTATATAAGGGACTACATCCAGGAATATATAGGGGGTAATAGTATATAGGGGACTACATCCAGGAATATATAGGGATAATAGTATATAAGGGACTACATACAGAAATATATAGGGAGTAATAGTATATAAGGGACTACATCAAGGAATATATAGGGGGTAATAGTATATAAGGGACTACATCCAGGAATATATAGGGGGTAATAGTATATAAGAGACTATATTCAGGAATATATAGGGGGTAATAGTATATAAGGGACTACATCCAGGAATATATAGGGGCAATAGTATATAAGGGACTACATCCAGGAATATATAGGGGGTAATAGTATATAAGGGACTACATCCAGGAATATATAGGGGTAATAGTATATAAGGGACTACATCCAGGAATATATAGGAGGGTAATAGTATATAAGTGACTACATCCAGGAATATATAGGAGTAATAGTATATAGGGGACTACATCCAGGAATATGTAGGGGGTAATAGTATATAAGAGACTACATTCAGGAATATATAGGGGTAATAGTATATAAGAGACTACATCCAGGAATATATAGGGGTAATAGTATATAAGGGACTACATCCAGGAATATATAGGGGGTAATAGTATATAAGGGACTACATCCAGGAATATATAGGGGGTAATAGTATATAAGGGACTACATCCAGGAATATATAGGGGGTAATAGTATATAAGGGACTACATCCAGGAATATATAGGAGTAATAGTATATAAGGGACTATATCCAGGAATATATATGGGGTAATAGTATATAAGGGACTACATCCAGGAATATATAGGGGGTAATAGTATATAAGGGACTACATCCAGGAATATATAGGGATAATAGTATATAAGGGACTACATCCAGGAATATATAGGGATAATAGTATATAAGGGACTACATCCAGGAATATATAGGGGGTAATAGTATATAAGGGACTACATCCAGAAATATATAGGGAGTAATAGTATATAAGGGACTACATCAAGGAATATATAGGGGGTAATAGTATATAAGGGACTACATCCAGGAATATATAGGAGGGTAATAGTATATAAGTGACTACATCCAGGAATATATAGAGGTAATAGTATATAAGGGACTACATCCAGGAATATATAGGGGTAATAGTATATAAGGGACTACATCCAGGAATATATAGGGGTAATAGTATATAAGGGACTACATCCAGGAATATATAGGGGTAATAGTATATAAGGGACTATATCCAGGAATATATAGGGGTAATAGTATATAAGGGACTACATCCAGGAATATATAGGGGTAATAGTATATAAGGGACTACATCCAGGAATATATAGGGGTAATAATATATAAGGGAATACATCCAGGAATATATAGGGGGTAATAGTATATAAGGGACTACATCCAGGAATATATAGGGAGTAATAGTATATAAGGGACTACATCCAGGAATATATAGGGGTAATAGTATATAAGAGACTACATCCAGGAATATATAGGGGTAATAGTATATAAGTGACTACATCCAGGAATATATAGGGGTAATAGTATATAAGGGACTACATCCAGGAATATATAGGGGTAATAGTATATAAGTGACTACATCCAGGAATATATAGGAGTAATAGTATATAGGGGACTACATCCAGGAATATATAGGGGGTAATAGTATATAAGGGACTACATCCAGGAATATATAGGGGGTAATAGTATATAAGGGACTACATCCAGGAATATATAGGGGGTAATAGTATATAAGGGACTACATCCAGGAATATATAGGGGTAATAGTATATAAGTGACTACATCCAGGAATATATAGGAGGTAATAGTATATAGGGGACTACATCCAGGAATATATAGGGGTAAGTAGTATATAGGGACTACATCCAGAAATATACAGGCGGTAATAGTATATAAGGGACTACATCCAGGAATATATAGGGGTAATAGTATATAAGGGACTACATCCAGGAATATATAGGGGGTAATAGTATATAAGGGACTACATCCAGGAATATATAGGGGGTAATAGTATATAAGGGACTACATCCAGGAATATATAGGGGTAATAGTATATAAGGGACTACATCCAGGAATATAAAGGGGGTAATAGTATATAAGGGACTACATCCAGGAATATATAGGGGGTAATAGTATATAAGGGACTACATCCAGGAATATATAGGGGTAATAGTATATAAGGGACTACATCCAGGAATATATATAGGGGTAATAGTATATAAGGACTACATCCAGGAATATATAGGGGTAATAGTATATAAGGGAATACATCCAGGAATATATAGGGGGTAATAGTATATAAGGGACTACATCCAGGAATATATAGGGAGTAATAGTATATAAGGGACTACATACAGGAATATATAGGGGTAATAGTATATAAGGGACTACATCCAGGAATATATAGGGATAATAGTATATAAGGGACTACATCCAGGAATATATAGGGGGTAATAGTATATAAGGGACTATATCCAGGAATATATAGGGGTAATAGTATATAAGGGACTACATCCAGGAATATATAGGGGGTAATAGTATATAAGGGACTACATCCAGGAATATATAGGGGTAATAGTATATAAGGGACTACATCCAGGAATATATAGGGGGTAATAGTATATAAGGGACTACATCCAGGAATATATAGGGGTAATAGTATATAAGGGACTACATCCAGGAATATATAGGAGGTAATAGTATATAAGTGACTACATCCAGGAATATATAGGAGGTAATAGTATATAGGGGACTACATCCAGGAATATATAGGGGGTAATAGTATATAAGGACTACATCCAGGAATATATATGGGTAATAGTATATAAGAGACTACATCCAGGAATATATAGGGGGTAATAGTATATAAGGGACTACATCCAGGAATATATAGGGGTAATAGTATATAAGGGACTACATCCAGGAATATATAGGGGGTAATAGTATATAAGGGACTACATCCAGGAATATATAGGGGTAATAGTATATAAGGGACTACATCCAGGAATATATAGGAGTAATAGTATATAAGGGACTACATCCAGGAATATATATGGGGTAATAGTATATAAGGGACTACATCCAGGAATATATAGGGGGTAATAGTATATAAGGGACTACATCCAGGAATATATAGGGGATAATAGTATATAAGGGACTACATCCAGGAATATATAGGGGTAATAGTATATAAGGGACTACATCCAGGAATATATAGGGGGTAATAGTATATAAGGGACTACATCCAGAAATATATAGGGAGTAATAGTATATAAGGGACTACATCAAGGAATATATAGGGGGTAATAGTATATAAGGGACTACATCCAGGAATATATAGGAGGTAATAGTATATAAGGGACTACATCCAGGAATATATAGGAGGGTAATAGTATATAACGGACTACATCCAGGAATATATAGGGGTAATAGTATATAAGGGACTATATCCAGGAATATATAGGGGGTAATAGTATATAAGGGACTACATCCAGGAATATATAGGGGGTAATAGTATATAAGGGACTATATCCAGGAATATATAGGGGGTAATAGTATATAAGGGACTACATCCAGGAATATATAGGGGGTAATAGTATATAAGGGACTACATCCAGGAATATATAGGGGGTAATAGTATATAAGGACTACATCCAGGAATATATAGGGGTAATAGTATATAAGGGACTACATCCAGGAATATATAGGGGTAATAGTATATAAGGGACTACATCCAGGAATATATAGGAGGGTAATAGTATATAAGGGACTACATCCAGGAATATATAGGGGTAATAGTATATATGGGAATACATCCAGGAATATATAGGGGGTAATAGTATATAAGGGACTACATCCAGGAATATATAGGGGTAATAGTATATAAGAGACTACATCCAGGAATATATAGGGGTAATAGTATATAAGGGACTACATCCAGGAATATATAGGGGGTAATAGTATATAAGGGACTACATCCAGGAATATATAGGGGGTAATAGTATATAAGGGACTACATCCAGGAATATATAGGGGGTAATAGTATATAAGGGACTACATCCAGGAATATATAGGAGTAATAGTATATAAGGGACTATATCCAGGAATATATATGTTGTAATAGTATATAAGGGACTACATCCAGGAATATATAGGGGGTAATAGTATATAAGGGACTACATCCAGGAATATATAGGGGTAATAGTATATAAGAGACTACATCCAGGAATATATAGGGGCAATAGTATATAAGGGACTACATCCAGGAATATATAGGGGTAATAGTATATAAGGGACTACATCCAGGAATATATAGGAGGGTTATAGTATATAAGTGACTACATCCAGGAATATATAGGGGTAATAGTATATAAGGGACTACATCCAGGAATATGTAGGGGGTAATAGTATATAAGAGACTACATTCAGGAATATATAGGGGTAATAGTATATAAGAGACTACATCCAGGAATATATAGGGGTAATAGTATATAAGGGACTACATCCAGGAATATATAGGGGGTAATAGTATATAAGGGACTATATCCAGGAATATATATGTTGTAATAGTATATAAGGGACTACATCCAGGAATATATAGGGGTAATAGTATATAAGGGACTACATCCAGGAATATATAGGAGTAATAGTATATAAGGGACTACATCCAGGAATTTATAGGGGGTAATAGTATATAAGGGACTATATCCAGGAATATATAGGGGTAATAGTATATAAGGGACTACATCCAGGAATATATAGGAGGGTAATAGTATATAAGTGACTACATCCAGGAATATATAGAGGTAATAGTATATAAGGGACTACATCCAGGAATATATAGGGGTAATAGTATATAAGGGACTACATCCAGGAATATATAGGGGGTAATAGTATATAAGGGACTACATCCAGGAATATATAGGGGTAATAGTATATAAGTGACTACATCCAGGAATATATAGGGGTAATAGTATATAAGGGACTACATCCAGGAATATATAGGGGTAATAGTATATAAGTGACTACATCCAGGAATATATAGGAGTAATAGTATATAGGGGACTACATCCAGGAATATATAGGGGGTAATAGTATATAAGGGACTACATCCAGGAATATATAGGGGGTAATAGTATATAAGGGACTACATCCAGGAATATATAGGGGGTAATAGTATATAAGGGACTACATCCAGGAATATATAGGGGTAATAGTATATAAGTGACTACATCCAGGAATATATAGGAGGTAATAGTATATAGGGGACTACATCCAGGAATATATAGGGGTATAGTATAGGGACTATCCAGGAATATAGGGTATAGTATATAAGGGACTACATCCAGAAATATACAGGCGGTAATAGTATATAGGGGACTACATCCAGGAATATATAGGGGTAATAGTATATAAGGGACTACATCCAGGAATATATAGGGGGTAATAGTATATAAGGGACTACATCGAGGAATATATAGGGGGGTAATAGTATATAAGGGACTACATCCAGGAATATATATAGGGGTAATAGTATATAAGAGACTACATCCAGGAATATATAGGGGGTAATAGTATATAAGGGACTACATCCAGGAATATATAGGGGGGTAATAGTATATAAGGGACTACATCCAGGAATATATAGGAGTAATAGTATATAAGGGACTACATCCAGGAATATATAGGGGGTAATAGTATATAAGGGACTACATCCAGGAATATATAGGGGTAATAGTATATAAGGGACTACATCCAGGAATATATAGGGGTAATAGTATATAAGGGACTACATCCAGGAATATATAGGAGTAATAGTATATAAGGGACTATATCCAGGAATATATATGTTGTAATAGTATATAAGGGACTACATCCAGGAATATATAGGGGGTAATAGTATATAAGGGACTACATCCAGGAATATATAGGAGTAATAGTATATAAGGGACTACATCCAGGAATTTATAGGGGTAATAGTATATAAGGGACTATATCCAGGAATATATAGGGGTAATAGTATATAAGGGACTACATCCAGGAATATATAGGAGGGTAATAGTATATAAGTGACTACATCCAGGAATATATAGGGGTAATAGTATATAAGGGACTACATCCAGGAATATATAGGGGTAATAGTATATAAGTGACTACATCCAGGAATATATAGGAGTAATAGTATATAGGGGACTACATCCAGGAATATATAGGGGGTAATAGTATATAAGGGACTACATCCAGGAATATATAGGGGGTAATAGTATATAAGGGACTACATCCAGGAATATATAGGGGGTAATAGTATATAAGGGACTACATCCAGGAATATATAGGGGTAATAGTATATAAGTGACTACATCCAGGAATATATAGGAGGTAATAGTATATAGGGGACTACATCCAGGAATATATAGGGGTAGTAGTATATAAGGGACTACATCCAGAAATATACAGGCGGTAATAGTATATAGGGGACTACATCCAGGAATATATAGGGGTAATAGTATATAAGGGACTACATCCAGGAATATATAGGGGGTAATAGTATATAAGGGACTACATCGAGGAATATATAGGGGGGTAATAGTATATAAGGGACTACATCCAGGAATATATATAGGGGTAATAGTATATAAGGGACTACATCCAGGAATATATAGGAGGGTTATAGTATATAAGTGACTACATCCAGGAATATATAGGGGTAATAGTATATAAGGGACTACATCCAGGAATATGTAGGGGGTAATAGTATATAAGAGACTACATTCAGGAATATATAGGGGTAATAGTATATAAGAGACTACATCCAGGAATATATAGGGGTAATAGTATATAAGGGACTACATCCAGGAATATATAGGGGGTAATAGTATATAAGGGACTACATCCAGGAATATATAGGGGGTAATAGTATATAAGGGACTACATCCAGGAATATATAGGGGGTAATAGTATATAAGGGACTACATCCAGGAATATATAGGAGTAATAGTATATAAGGGACTATATCCAGGAATATATATGTTGTAATAGTATATAAGGGACTACATCCAGGAATATATAGGGGGTAATAGTATATAAGGGACTACATCCAGGAATATATAGGAGTAATAGTATATAAGGGACTACATCCAGGAATTTATAGGGGTAATAGTATATAAGGGACTATATCCAGGAATATATAGGGGTAATAGTATATAAGGGACTACATCCAGGAATATATAGGAGGGTAATAGTATATAAGTGACTACATCCAGGAATATATAGAGGTAATAGTATATAAGGGACTACATCCAGGAATATATAGGGGTAATAGTATATAAGGGACTACATCCAGGGATATATATATAGGAGGTAATAGTATATAAGGGACTACATCCAGGAATATACAGGGGGTAATAGTATATAAGGGACTACATCCAGGAATATATAGGGGTAATAGTATATAAGTGACTACATCCAGGAATATATAGGGGTAATAGTATATAAGGGACTACATCCAGGAATATATAGGGGTAATAGTATATAAGTGACTACATCCAGGAATATATAGGGGTAATAGTATATAAGGGACTACATCCAGGAATATATAGGGGTAATAGTATATAAGGGACTACATCCAGGAATATATAGGGGTAATAGTATATAAGTGACTACATCCAGGAATATATAGGGGGTAATAGTATATAAGGGACTACATCCAGGAATATATAGGGGGTAATAGTATATAAGGGACTACATCCAGGAATATATAGGGGTAATAGTATATAAGTGACTACATCCAGGAATATATAGGAGGTAATAGTATATAGGGGACTACATCCAGGAATATATAGGGGTAGTAGTATATAAGGGACTACATCCAGAATATATCAGGCGGTAATAGTATATAGGGACTACATCCAGGAATATATAGGGGTAATAGTATATAAGGGACTACATCCAGGAATATATAGGGGGTAATAGTATATAAGGGACTACATCGAGGAATATATAGGGGGTAATAGTATATAAGGGACTACATCCAGGAATATATAGGGGTAATAGTATATAAGAGACTACATCCAGGAATATATAGGGGTAATAGTATATAAGGGACTACATCCAGGAATATATAGGGGGTAATAGTATATAAGGGACTACATCCAGGAATATATAGGGAGTAATAGTATATAAGGGACTACATCCAGGAATATATAGGGGGTAATAGTATATAAGGGACTACATCCAGGAATATATAGGGGGTAATAGTATATAAGGGACTACATCCTGGAATATATAGGGGGTAATAGTATATAAGGGACTACATCCAGGAATATATAGGGAGTAATAGTATATAAGGGACTATATCCAGGAATATATATGTTGTAATAGTATATAAGGGACTACATCCAGGAATATATAGGGGGTAATAGTATATAAGGGACTACATCCAGGAATATATAGGAGTAATAGTATATAAGGGACTACATCCAGGAATTTATAGGGGGTAATAGTATATAAGGGACTATATCCAGGAATATATAGGGGTAATAGTATATAAGGGACTACATCCAGGAATATATAGGAGGGTAATAGTATATAAGTGACTACATCCAGGAATATATAGGGGTAATAGTATATAAGGGACTACATCCAGGAATATATAGGGGTAATAGTATATAAGTGACTACATCCAGGAATATATAGGAGTAATAGTATATAGGGGACTACATCCAGGAATATATAGGGGGTAATAGTATATAAGGGACTACATCCAGGAATATATAGGGGGTAATAGTATATAAGGGACTACATCCAGGAATATATAGGGGGTAATAGTATATAAGGGACTACATCCAGGAATATATAGGGGTAATAGTATATAAGTGACTACATCCAGGAATATATAGGAGGTAATAGTATATAGGGGACTACATCCAGGAATATATAGGGGTAGTAGTATATAAGGGACTACATCCAGAAATATACAGGCGGTAATAGTATATAGGGGACTACATCCAGGAATATATAGGGGTAATAGTATATAAGGGACTACATCCAGGAATATATAGGGGGTAATAGTATATAAGGGACTACATCGAGGAATATATAGGGGGGTAATAGTATATAAGGGACTACATCCAGGAATATATATAGGGGTAATAGTATATAAGAGACTACATCCAGGAATATATAGGGGTAATAGTATATAAGGGACTGCATCCAGGAATATATAGGAGTAATAGTATATAACAGACTACATCCAGGAATATAAAGGGGTAATAGTATATACATGACTACATCCAGGAATATATAGGGAGTAATAGTATATAAGGGACTACATCCAGGAATATATAGGGGTAATAGTATATAAGGGACTACATCCAGGAATATATAAGGGTCATAGTATATAAGGGACTACATCCAGGAATATATAGGGGTAATAGTATATAAGAGACTACATCCAAGAATATATAGGGGGTAATAGTATATAAGGGACTACCTCCAGGAATATATAGGGATAATAGTATATAAGGGACTAC
This sequence comes from Dendropsophus ebraccatus, assembly GCA_027789725.1. Classification (NCBI taxonomy): domain Eukaryota; kingdom Metazoa; phylum Chordata; class Amphibia; order Anura; family Hylidae; genus Dendropsophus; species Dendropsophus ebraccatus. The sequence goes on along the minus strand of JAQFWZ010000048.1, from coordinate 5,114,322 downwards.
ATCCAGGAATATATAGGGGTAATAGTATATAAGGGACTACATCCAGGAATATATAGGGGGTAATAGTATATAGGGGACTACATCCAGGAATATATAGGGGTAATAGTATATAAGAGACTACATCCAGGAATATATAGGGATAATAGTATATAAGGGACTACATCCAGAAATATATAGGGAGTAATAGTATATAAGGGACTACATCAAGGAATATATAGGGGGTAATAGTATATAGGGGACTACATCCAGGAATATATAGGGGGTAATAGTATATAAGGGACTACAGGAATATATAGGGGTAATAGTATATAAGGGACTACATCCAGGAATATATAGGGGTAATAGTATATAAGGGACTACATCCAGGAATATGTAGGGGGTAATAGTATATAAGAGACTACATTCAGGAATATATAGGGGTAATAGTATATTAGAGACTACATCCAGGAATATATAGGGGGTAATAGTATATAAGGGACTACATCCAGGAATATATAGGGGGTAATAGTATATAAGGGACTACATCCAGGAATATATAGGGGGTAATAGTATATAAGGGACTACATCCAGGAATATATAGGAGTAATAGTATATAAGGGACTATATCCAGGAATATATAGTGGTAATAGTATATAAGGGACTACATCCAGGAATATATAGGGGGTAATAGTATATAAGGGACTACATCCAGGAATATATAGGGGGTAAAAGTATATAAGGGACTACATCCAGGAATATATAGGAGTAATAGTATATAAGGGACTACATCCAGGAATATATAGGGGTAATAGTATATAAGGGACTACATCCAGGAATATATAGGGGGTAATAGTATATAAGGGACTACATCCAGGAATATATAGGGGTAATAGAATATAAGAGACTACATCCAGGAATATATAGGGGGTAATAGTATATAGGGGACTACATCCAGGAATATATAGGGGTAATAGTATATAAGGGACTACATCCAGGAATATATAGGAGGGTAATAGTATATGAGAGACTACATCCAGGAATATATAGGGGGTAATAGTATATAAGAGACTACATCCAGGAATATATAGGGGTAATAGTATATAAGGGACTACATCCAGGAATATATAGGGGGTAATAGTATATAGGGGACTACATCCAGGAATATATAGGGGTAATAGTATATAAGGGACTACATCCAGGAATATATAGGAGGGTAATAGTATATAAGTGACTACATCCAGGAATATATAGGGGTAATAGTATATAAGGGACTACATCCAGGAATATATAGGGGTAATAGTATATAAGGGACTACATCCAGGAATATATAGGGGGTAATAGTATATAAGTGACTACATCCAGGAATATATAGGGGTAATAGTATATAAGGGACTACATCCAGGAATATATAGGGGGTAATAGTATATAAGGGACTACATCCAGGAATATATAGGGGTAATAGTATATACGGGACTACATCCAGGAATATACAGGGGGTAATAGTATATAAGGGACTACATCCAGGAATATATAGGGGCTAATAGTATATAAGGGACTACATCCAGGAATATACAGGGGGTAATAGTATATAAGGGACTATATCCAGGAATATATAGGGGTAATAGTATATAAGGGACTACATCCAGGAATATATGGGGGTAATAGTCTATAAGGGACTACATCCAGGAATATATAGGGATAACAGTATATAGGGGACTACATCCAGGAATATATAGGGGGTAATAGTATATAAGGGACTACATCCAGGAATATATAGGGGTAATAGTCTATAAGGGACTACATCCAGGAATATATAGGGATAATAGTATATAGGGGACTACATCCATGAATATATAGGGGTAATAGTATATAAGGGACTACAACCAGGAATATATAGGGGGTAATAGTATATAAGGGACTACATCCAGGAATATATAGGGGGTAATAGTATATAAGGGACTACATCCAGGAATATATAGGGGGTAATAGTATATATGGGACTACATCCAGGAATATATAGGGGTAATAGTATATAAGGGACTACATCCAGGAATATATAGGGGGTAATAGTATATAAGAGACTACATCCAGGAATATATAGGGGTAATAGTATATAAGGGACTTCATCCAGGAATATATAGGGGTAATAGTATATAACGGACTACATCCAGGAATATATAGGGGTAATAGTATATAAGGGACTACATCCAGGAATATATAGGGGTAATAGTATATAAGGGACTACATCCAGGAATATATAGGGAGTAATAGTATATAAGGGACTACATCCAGGAATATATAGGGGGTAATAGTATATAAGAGACTACATTCAGGAATATATAGGGGTAATAGTATATAGGGGACTACATCCAGGAATATATAGGGGTAATAGTATATAAGGGACTACATCCAGGAATATGTAAGGGTAATAGTATATAAGGGACTACATCCAGAAATATATAGGGAGTAATAGTATAAAAGGGACTACATCAAGGAATATATAGGGGGTAATAGTATAAAAGGGACTACATCCAGGAATATATAGGAGGTAATAGTATATAAGGGACTACATCCAGGAATATATAGGGGTAATAGTATATAAGGGACTACATCCAGGAATATATAGGGGTAATAGTATATAAGGGACTATATCCAGGAATATATAGGGGGTAATAGTATATAAGGGACTACATCCAGGAATATATAGGGGGTAATAGTATATAAGGGACTACATCCAGGAATATATAGGGGTAATAGTATATAAGAGACTACATCCAGGAATATATAGGGACAATAGTATATAAGGGACTACATCCAGGAATATATAGGGGTAATAGTATATAAGGGACTACATCCAGGAATATATAGGGATAATAGTATATAAGGGACTACATCCAGGAATATATAGGGAGTAATAGTATATAAGGGACTACATCCAGGAATATATAGGGGGTAATAGTATATAAGGGACTACATCCAGGAATATATAGGGGTAATAGTATATAAGGGACTACATCCAGGAATATATAGGGGGTAATAGTATATAAGGGACTACATCCAGGAATATATAGGGGTAATAGTATATACGGGACTACATCCAGGAATATACAGGTGGTAATAGTATATAAGGGACTACATCCAGGAATATATAGGGGCTAATAGTATATAAGGGACTACATCCAGGAATATACAGGGGGTAATAGTATATAAGGGACTATATCCAGGAATATATAGGGGTAATAGTATATAAGGGACTACATCCAGGAATATATAGGGGTAATAGTATATAAGGGACTATATCCAGGAATATATAGGGGGTAATAGTATATAAGGGACTACATCCAGGAATATATAGGGGGTAATAGTATATAAGGGACTACATCCAGGAATATATAGGGGGTAATAGTATATAAGGGACTACATCCAGGAATATATAGGAGTAATAGTATATAAGGGACTACATCCAGGAATATATATATAGGAGGTAATAGTATATAAGGGACTACATCCAGGAATATATAGGGGGTAATAGTATATAAGGGACTACATCCAGGAATATATAGGGGGTAATAGTATATAAGGGACTACATCCAGGAATATATAGGGGTAATAGTATATAAGGGACTACATCCAGGAATATATAAGGGGTAATAGTATATAAAGGACTACATCCAGGAATATATAGGGATAATAGTATATAAGGGACTACATCCAGGAATATATAGGGAGTAATAGTATATAAGGGACTACATCCAGGAATATATAGGAGGTAATAGTATATAAGGGACTACATCCAGGAATATATAGGGGTAATAGTATATAAGGGACTACATCCAGGAATATATAGGGGTAATAGTATATAAGGGACTATATCCAGGAATATATAGGGGGTAATAGTATATAAGGGACTACATCCAGGAATATATAGGGGGTAATAGTATATAAGGGACTACATCCAGGAATATATAGGGGGTAATAGTATATAAGAGACTACATCCAGGAATATATAGGGACAATAGTATATAAGGGACTACATCCAGGAATATATAGGGGTAATAGTATATAAGGGACTACATCCAGGAATATATAGGGATAATAGTATATAAGGGACTACATCCAGGAATATATAGGGAGTAATAGTATATAAGGGACTACATCCAGGAATATATAGGGGGTAATAGTATATAAGGGACTACATCCAGGAATATATAGGGGTAATAGTATATAAGGGACTACATCCAGGAATATATAGGGGGTAATAGTATATAAGGGACTACATCCAGGAATATATAGGGGTAATAGTATATACGGGACTACATCCAGGAATATACAGGTGGTAATAGTATATAAGGGACTACATCCAGGAATATATAGGGGCTAATAGTATATAAGGGACTACATCCAGGAATATACAGGGGGTAATAGTATATAAGGGACTATATCCAGGAATATATAGGGGTAATAGTATATAAGGGACTACATCCAGGAATATATAGGGGTAATAGTATATAAGGGACTATATCCAGGAATATATAGGGGGTAATAGTATATAAGGGACTACATCCAGGAATATATAGGGGGTAATAGTATATAAGGGACTACATCCAGGAATAAATAGGGGGTAATAGTATATAAGGGACTACATCCAGGAATATATAGGAGTAATAGTATATAAGGGACTACATCCAGGAATATATATATAGGAGGTAATAGTATATAAGGGACTACATCCAGGAATATATAGGGGGTAATAGTATATAAGGGACTACATCCAGGAATATATAGGGGGTAATAGTATATAAGGGACTACATCCAGGAATATATAGGGGGTAATAGTATATAAGGGACTACATCCAGGAATATATAAGGGGTAATAGTATTTCCCTTACGTCCTCAGCAGCAGCACAAATGGGGAAGATCCTATCTTCCTGCAATGGTAGGACAGATGGTACTAATAAAAGATTGATTAGGAGCCCTATAAGAAGGCCATACAGACCCCTCCTCCTTGTGTTTTTTTCTGTCCTCCTGTGGGACAGGTGGTAGGAGAGGGAAGCAGGCTCAGGCCTATGTTTGTGTCTGACTTTCCTTTCCAAAGAATCTTCCTTTCCACATGGTCGTGTGGAGAGGGAAAATTTATAAAAATGTTGTTTTTCCTGCTCTGCTGTATCAGAGAGGAGATTATTTACTTTTTAGTAGAGTTATCGCTCAGCTTCTCTGCTGTATGAAGCCGCTGTGTGAGGGAAGCCAGGAAGCTGCTGCAGTAAGTATCATGGTGCTGCCAGACCTGTGTCCTCACCTGGGCGGCCGCTGCAGTAAGTATCATGGTGCTGCCAGACCTGTGTCCTCACCTTGGCGGCTGCTGCAGTAAGTATCATGGTGCTGCCAGATCTGTGTCCTCACCTGGGCGGCTGCTGCAGTAAGTATCATGGTGCTGCCAGACCTGTGTCCTCACCTGGGCGGCTGCTAATTTTCTTGATACTTCAGCAAGGTAAGATATGCTGTTTTTTCTTTTGAGCTGGAAGCCTGGCCTGTGTGTCAGGAGGATTATTGGAGATATATGTTGTATGAGGCTTTTACGCCTCAAATGTTTCGTTTCAATGTCTTTCACTTTTTTTTTTTTTTTAACATTGGTTGTGCAAGTCCTGTTAGACTGCTTCACTATATGAGTGACCTATGTAACTATAGTGTGTATACATGAACACAGCTTTAAAGCTGCTAGTTGGGTATTTAGTACACCTGCTGTCTCATTATTTTCTCCAGTACTGCTACAATGAAGCTATGAAACTGTGTATGTGTGTGAACACAGCCCTAGAGCTGCTAATTGTGTACACCTGTTGCCTCATTACTTTCTATAGTACTGCCATCAGATGATGCAGTGAAGCTATAAAACTGTGTGTGTGCACACAACCCTAGAGCTGCTAGTTGTGCAGTGTGCACACCTGCTGCCTGATTACTTTCTATAGCACTGCTACCAGATGATGCAGTGAAGCTCTGAAAGTGTATGTGAACACAGCCCTAGAGCTGCTAATTGTGCACACCTACTGCCTGATTACTTTCTATAGCACTGCTACAGATGATGCAGTGAAGCTATAAAACTGTGTGTACACAACCCTAGAGCTGCTAGTTGTGCAGTGTGCACACCTGCTGCCTGATTACTTGCTATAGTACTGCTACCAGATGATGCAGTGATGCTCTGAAACTGTATGTGAACACAGCCCTAGAGATGCTAATTGTGTACACCTGTTGCCTCATTACTTTCTATAGTACTGCCATCGGATGATGTGGTGAAGCTATAAAACTGTGTGTTTGTGTGTGCACACAACCCTAGAGCTGGTATTTGTGCATTGTGAACACCTGCTGCCTAATTACTTTCTATAGTACTGCTACCACATGATGCAGTGAAATTGTGTGTGTGAACACAGCCTTACAATTGTAGTTGTGTAATGTGTATACCTGCGGTCTGATTACTTTTCCAGTATTTCTATCAGATGATACAATGAAGCTATAAAACTGTGTATGAACACAGCCTTAGAGTTATTGTGTAGTAGTAGATACACCTCCTGTCTAATAACTTTCACTAATACTGCTAACAGATGACGCAGTCACCCTATGGAGCGTCTGTGTGCTACTCCAGTGCTGCCATTTAAGAATGCAGTGAAGCTACTGTGTGTGAACACGGCCTTAGAATTGTTAGTTGTATACTATACACCTGCTGTCTATTTACTTTCACTATACTGCTATCAGATGATACAGTGATGATGTGGACCTTCTGTGTGCTGACATTTAAGAATGCAGTGAAGCTACTGTGTGTGAACACGGCCTTAGAATTTAGTCGTGTACTATGTACACCTGCTGTTTAATTACCTTCACTAATACTGCTATCAGATGATGGTTATCATGTGGACCTTCTGTGTGCTGCTATTTAAGAATGCAGTGAAGTTATGAAGCCACTATGTGTGAACATTGCCTTAGAATTGTAGTGTACTGTGTAACACCTGCTGTCTGATTTCTTTCACTATACTGCTATCAGATGATGCAGTGCCCTATGAAGCTACTGTGTGTGAACACAGCCTTAGAGTTGCTAGTTGTGTACTGGATACATCTAATTACTTTCCCTAATACTGCTATCAGATTATATAGTGACCGTATGGAGCTATGTGTGTGAGCAGATGCTTAGAGCTGCTGGATGTGTACTGGATACACCTGCTATCTGATTACTTTCCCTAATACCGCCATCAGATGATGCAGTGATTCTATGGAGTTTTTTTGCGCTGCTCCAGTGCTGCTATTTAAGAATGCAGTAAAGCTACTGTGTGTGAACATGGCCTTAGGATTGTAGACATGTACATCTGTGTACTATCTGATTAGTACTGTTATCAGATAATGCAGTGACCTATGAAGCTACATGCTTAGAGATGCTGGATGTGTACTGTGTATACCTGCAGTCTAATTACTCTGTAATACTGTGTACACCTGCTGTCTAGTTACACTCTGTAATACTGATATCAGATGATGCAGTGACCCTATGGAGCTTCTGTGTACTGAAGGATGCAGTAAAGCTATGAAGCTGCTATGTGTGAACACCGCCTTAGGATTGCTGGTTGCATATTCAGTGCACCTGTGTGTCTGATTCCAGGCACTCTGCACTAGTCCTGTTAGTCGGCCAGTCAGTCTGGCACAACTTCCATCCTTGGATGTAGCAGGATTCTGGTGACAGAACTTCTGGAGGCGTACAGATCCTGCAAGATTCCACTTTCAGGTGGCAGGGAATTCATTTGTAGATTGCAACTTTTTCTCAGAGACAATGACTGCTTAAGATTTTACATCTGAATGATAATCTACAGGCTGAACTGGATGGAGTCCGAGGTCATGGCTCCTTCAGACGCACAAAGACCTTGTTCAGAAAATAATAATAATAATAATAATAATAATAATAATAATAATAATAATAATAATAATAATCTATATTACTATAGCTGAGCAGTATACTTGGCTGCCCGATCCCCGCAGTTTGGAGACTGGTCCTTTGTTGTAAGGGGGCAGATGTTCACTCCAATATAAAGAGAGTTGGATCTGTATTGGACATTCTCATGAAAGTTCTTTTTTTCTTATGATCAGGTCCATTATCTGCCCCAGTCTAATAAGAAGAGAAGGAACTTCTACCTTTGTTCCCCATTCCGTAGGAATTCTAGTACGGAAGGTAAAGGGAAGAATCCTGCACAAGAAGGACCAGATGTCTCGGAGGCCTTGGGGATGGGGACAAGAACTTGTGACTACGTCTTTTCTGACAATTCTCTTCCATAATGAGAGAGGTCTGTACCAGTGTTATATGATAGGAAAGGCTACCATATTGAATTTTGATCTGTGGGTCCCTCCTGGAGGGATGTTATCTGACCGTGTATACCTATATGCGGCCTCCTCTGAGGAAGGTGCTGTATGTGGGATCTATGATCTGTAGGTCCCTCCTAGAAGAAGGATGTTATGTGACCAGGTATACCTGCATGTACCTGTATACAGCCTCCTCTGAGAAGGCGGTTGTATGGAGGATTTATGCTTTAGTTCCCTCCTAGAAGAAGGACGTTATCTGGCCATGTATACCCGCATGTACCTGTCTACAGACAAAAGCTGCATATTCCTTTACATCAAGACCCTTTGTACAAGGCAATTGGAATTCTTTTCAATTTACAGCCCTTCTGTCTGGAATCATCTTGGCTCCATCTACAGTCACCAAGGTGATGTCTATTGTACTTTGACTGTCTGAGAAAATTGAAGCTCATCATTGTTTCTGGCATGGAACAATTCCTAGGGAGGAGAATAGATCCCCAGTCTGTGACTCTCTCTTCCTCCAGAGAGATTACAGAAGTTGACACAAGTCGGGGTTCTCAGCACTCCCCAGTTGCTGTCACTTCATCTGATACCCTTGGGTCTTATGTCTACACTGGAAATAACACCCAGAGACAAGGATAGCTTTCCCTGCTCAATGGCAACAGTCTCCCAATGAAGTGGGTAGAGAAAACCATTGATGTATCAAGCACACAGTGGGGCGCTTGTATGCAGGAGCAACGAGCAAAGGAGCCTTAATCCCCATTAGAGATGTTGCTGGCATCCTACATATGAAGGGAATACTAGTCCACTCCAGCACACCAATCTATGGTAAGCTATCACTATAAGATCAAAACCGCATCTAGGATGGCGCATATCGATCTTTATAGGGGCACTAAATCAGTAGTATTACTACTGGAGGCAGGGGCATTTTGTCTGCTGGCAATCTATGCTGCGATGTAATCCTGTCGGAAGAACGGTCTCTGGACCAGAAGCTTTCTGGTAAATCGCATGGAGAATAGACCTATTCCTATTGAAGGTTCAAATTGGAAAACCTTTTTTTCCTCACTCCTAAAAAGCCCAGAGTCTTGCAGAATCTGAGACAAGGTTGGGCCTTGGTCAGCCTCATTTGCCCCTATTGACCCAAGAGGGCATGGTTCACAATGGTGAGCCCCCTGCCTAAGAATCTTCTGGGAACTCTCCCAGTCTCCCCAGCTACTGACACAGAGTAGCAGAGATTACTCCCAGCGTCCCTGCCAGGTGTAGGCAGAGTCTAAAAATCTTGCAAGTAGCAAGTCTCTGGTTTCATGATGGCCTCTTATTATCTAAAAGCATGGCACTAATTCCATAGGAATAATCTGGAGGCTTGTCCGAAGCTTGACTGCCGTCAACAAGGTGGGAATTGATATGCTGTCAAAGTGGTGACCACTCTTCTGCAGTCCAGAGCCACAACTGCCTACAGAACCTACCTGAAGGTAAAGAAGATGTTTGAAGCCTGGTGGGTGAAAGTCTCTTCCACATCTCCATTGTTACAATCCATTACTCCTGCCAACACGGGAGAGAAGGAGCTTCATCCCTTAGATGTGGGAAGGGCTTGGAGCATGTATATTGAACGGGCAAACTCCTTCAGGAAATCTAACCACTTGTTTTTATCCTTTGCAGGGAAAAACAAAGGATGCGAGTCATCCAAAGCTTCTCTGTCCAGATGGATAAGGGAAGTCATCTCCATATGCTACCAAGAAGCTGGATTACAGGTACCTGGTGCAATCAAGGCACATTCAACGAGGGCAATATCATCCACATGGGCTGAAAAAAGATCTGTACCCTTGGAACAAATATGCAGGACTGCTTCATGGTCGTCCGTCAATACCTTTGTCAAGCACTATAGACAAGATATTCACGAGTCTGATCAACCAGTTTTTGGCTCAGCCATTCTGTCTTCTGTAATGTAATGGCCCTCCCTAGTCTGTTTTCATAGCTTGCTATATCCCCATTTGTGCTGCTGCTGAGGACGTAAGGGAAAGGATAATTTTTTACTCACCGTAAATTTTCTTTCCTGTAGTCCGAAGCAGCAGCACAGACTTCCCGCCCTGATTTAAACAAACTATTTATGCAGCATACCTTAATTGTTTTAATGCCTTATTAACTAAGATTTTATTATGAATTTTAAATTTTTTTGTCGTTAGAATTGACACAAGGAGGAGGGGTCTGTATGGCCTTCTTATAGGGCTCCTAATCAATCTTTTATTAGTACCATCTGTCCTACCATTGCAGGAAGATAGGATCTTCCCCATTTGTGCTGCTGCTTCGGACTACAGGAAAGAAAATTTACGGTGAGTAAAAAATTATCCTATAAAGGACTACATCCAGGAATATATAGGGGGTAATAGTATATAAGAGACTACATCCAGGAATATATAGGGGGTAATAGTATATAGGGGACTACATCCAGGAATATATAGGGGTAATAGTATATAAGGGACTACATCCAGGAATATATAGGAGGGTAATAGTATATAAGTGACTACATCCAGGAATATATAGGGGTAATAGTATATAAGGGACTACATCCAGGAATATATAGGGGTAATAGTATATAAGTGACTACATCCAGGAATATATAGGGGTAATAGTATATAAGGGACTACATCCAGGAATATATAGGGGGTAATAGTATATAAGGGACTATATCCAGGAATATATAGGGTAATAGTATATAAGGGACTACATCCAGGAATATATAGGGGTAATAGTATATAAGAGACTACATCCAGGAATATATAGGAGGTAGTAGTATATAAGGGACTACATCCAGGAATATATAGGGGTAATAGTATATAAGGGACTACATCCAGGAATATACAGGGGGTAATAGTATATAAGGGACTACATCCAGGAATATATAGGGGCTAATAGTATATAAGGGACTACATCCAGGAATATATAGGGGCTAATAGTATATAAGGGACTACATCCAGGAATATACAGGGGGTTATAGTATATAAGGGACTATATCCAGGAATATATAGGGGTAATAGTATATAAGGGACTACATCCAGGAATATATAGGGGGTAATAGTATATAAGGGACTACATCCAGGAATATATATATAGGAGGTAATAGTATATAAGGGACTACATCCAGGAATATATAGGGGGTAATAGTATATAAGGGACTACATCCAGGAATATATAGGGGGTAATAGTATATAAGGGACTACATCCAGGAATATATAGGGGGTAATAGTATATAAGGGACTACATCCAGGAATATATAGGAGTAATAGTATATAAGGGACTACATCCAGGAATATATATATAGGAGGTAATAGTATATAAGGGACTACATCCAGGAATATATAGGGGGTAATAGTATATAAGGGACTACATCCAGGAATATATAGGGGGTAATAGTATATAAGGGACTACATCCAGGAATATATAGGGGGTAATAGTATATAAGGGACTACATCCAGGAATATATAGGAGTAATAGTATATAAGGGACTATATCCAGGAATATATAGGGGTAATAGTATATAAAGGACTACATCCAGGAATATATAGGGGGTAATAGTATATAAGAGACTACATCCAGGAATATATAGGGGGTAATAGTATATAGGGGACTACATCCAGGAATATATAGGGGTAATAGTATATAAGGGACTACATCCAGGAATATATAGGAGGGTAATAGTATATAAGTGACTACATCCAGGAATATATAGGGGTAATAGTATATAAGGGACTACATCCAGGAATATATAGGGGTAATAGTATATAAGTGACTACATCCAGGAATATATAGGGGTAATAGTATATAAGGGACTACATCCAGGAATATATAGGGGGTAATAGTATATAAGGGACTACATCCAGGAATATATAGGGGTAATAGTATATAAGAGACTACATCCAGGAATATATAGGGGGTAATAGTATATAGGGGACTACATCCAGGAATATATAGGGGTAATAGTATATAAGGGACTACATCCAGGAATATATAGGAGGGTAATAGTATATAAGAGACTACATCCAGGAATATATAGGGGTAATAGTATATAAGATACTACATCCAGGAATATATAGGGGGTAATAGTATATAGGGGACTACATCCAGGAATATATAGGGGTAATAGTATATAAGGGACTACATCCAGGAATATATAGGAGGGTAATAGTATATAAGTGACTACATCCAGGAATATTTAGGGGTAATAGTATATAAGGGACTACATCCAGGAATATATAGGGGTAATAGTATATAAGGGACTACATCCAGGAATATATAGGGGGTAATAGTATATAAGGGACTACATCCAGGAATATATAGGGGGTAATAGTATATAAGGGACTACATCCAGGAATATATAGGGGTAATAGTATATACGGGACTACATCCAGGAATATACAGGGGGTAATAGTATATAAGGGACTACATCCAGGAATATATAGGGGCTAATAGTATATAAGGGACTACATCCAGGAATATACAGGGGGTAATAGTATATAAGGGACTACATCCAGGAATATATAGGGGTAATAGTATATAAGGGACTATATCCAGGAATATATAGGGGGTAATAGTATATAAGGGACTACATCCAGGAATATATAGGGACAATAGTATATAAGGGACTACATCCAGGAATATATAGGGGTAATAGTATATAAGGGACTACATCCAGGAATATATAGGGATAATAGTATATAAGGGACTACATCCAGGAATATATAGGGAGTAATAGTATATAAGGGACTACATCCAGGAATATATAGGGGGTAATAGTATATAAGGGACTACATCCAGGAATATACAGGGGGTTATAGTATATAAGGGACTATATCCAGGAATATATAGGGGTAATAGTATATAAGGGACTACATCCAGGAATATATAGGGGGTAATAGTATATAAGGGACTACATCCAGGAATATATAGGGGGTAATAGTATATAAGGGACTACATCCAGGAATATATAGGGGGTAATAGTATATAAGGGACTACATCCAGGAATATATAGGGGGTAATAGTATATAAGGGACTACATCCAGGAATATATAGGAGTAATAGTATATAAGGGACTACATCCAGGAATATATATATAGGAGGTAATAGTATATAAGGGACTACATCCAGGAATATATAGGGGGTAATAGTATATAAGGGACTACATCCAGGAATATATAGGGGGTAATAGTATATAAGGGACTACATCCAGGAATATATAGGGGGTAATAGTATATAAGGGACTACATCCAGGAATATATAGGAGTAATAGTATATAAGGGACTATATCCAGGAATATATAGGGGTAATAGTATATAAAGGACTACATCCAGGAATATATAGGGGGTAATAGTATATAAGAGACTACATCCAGGAATATATAGGGGGTAATAGTATATAGGGGACTACATCCAGGAATATATAGGGGTAATAGTATATAAGGGACTACATCCAGGAATATATAGGAGGGTAATAGTATATAAGTGACTACATCCAGGAATATATAGGGGTAATAGTATATAAGGGACTACATCCAGGAATATATAGGGGTAATAGTATATAAGTGACTACATCCAGGAATATATAGGGGCTAATAGTATATAAGGGACTACATCCAGGAATATATAGGGGTAATAGTATATAAGGGACTACATCCAGGAATATACAGGGGGTAATAGTATATAAGGGACTACATCCAGGAATATACAGGGGGTTATAGTATATAAGGGACTATATCCAGGAATATATAGGGGTAATAGTATATAAGGGACTACATCCAGGAATATATAGGGGGTAATAGTATATAAGAGACTACATCCAGGAATATAATGGGGGTAATAGTATATAAGGGACTACATCCAGGAATATATAGGGGTAATAGTATATAAGGGACTACATCCAGGAATATATAGGGGTAATAGTATATAAGGGACTACATTCAGGAATATACAGGGGGTAATAGTATATAAGGGACTACATCCAGGAATATATAGGGGTAATAGTATATAAGGGACTACATTCAGGAATATACAGGGGGTAATAGTATATAAGTGACTACATCCAGGAATATATAGGAGGTAATAGTATATAAGGGACTACATCCAGGAATATATAGGGGGTAATAGTATATAAGGGACTATATCCAGGAATATATATGGGGTAATAGTATATAAGGGACTACATCCAGGAATATATAGGGGGTAATAGTATATAAGGGACTACATCCAGGAATATATAGGAGTAATAGTATATAAGGGACTACATCCAGGAATATATATATAGGAGGTAATAGTATATAAGGGACTACATCCAGGAATATATAGGGGGTAATAGTATATAAGGGACTACATCCAGGAATATATAGGGGGTAATAGTATATAAGGGACTACATCCAGGAATATATAGGGGGGTAATAGTATATAAGGGACTACATCCAGGAATATATAGGAGGGTAATAGTATATAAGTGACTACATCCAGGAATATATAGGGGTAATAGTATATAAGGGACTACATCCAGGAATATATAGGGGTAATAGTATATAAGTGACTACATCCAGGAATATATAGGGGTAATAGTATATAAGGGACTACATCCAGGAATATATAGGGGGTAATAGTATATAAGGGACTACATCCAGGAATATATAGGGGTAATAGTATATAAGAGACTACATCCAGGAATATATAGGGGGTAATAGTATATAGGGGACTACATCCAGGAATATATAGGGGTAATAGTATATAAGGGACTACATCCAGGAATATATAGGAGGGTAATAGTATATAAGAGACTACATCCAGGAATATATAGGGGGTAATAGTATATAAGAGACTACATCCAGGAATATATAGGGGGTAATAGTATATAAGGGACTACATCCAGGAATATATAGGGGTAATAGTATATAAGGGACTACATCCAGGAATATATAGGAGGGTAATAGTATATAAGGGACTACATCCAGGAATATATAGGGGTAATAGTATATAAGGGACTACATCCAGGAATATATAGGGGTAATAGTATATAAGGGACTACATCCAGGAATATATAGGGGGTAATAGTATATAAGGGACTACATCCAGGAATATATAGGGGTAATAGTATATAAGGGACTACATCCAGGAATATATAGGGGGTAATAGTATATAAGGGACTACATCCAGGAATATATAGGGGGTAATAGTATATAAGGGACTACATCCAGGAATATATAGGGGTAATAGTATATAAGGGACTACATCCAGGAATATATAGGGGGTAATAGTATATAAGGGACTACATCCAGGAATATATAGGGGTAATAGTATATAAGGGACTACATCCAGGAATATATAGGGGTAATAGTATATAAGGGACTACATCAAGGAATATATAGGAGGGTAATAGTATATAAGAGACTACATCCAGGAATATATAGGGGGTAATAGTATATAGGGGACTACATCCAGGAATATATAGGAGATAATAGTATATAAGGGACTACATCCAGGAATATATAGGGGGTAATAGTATATAAGGGACTACATCCAGGAATATATAGGGGGTAATAGTATATAGGGGACTACATCCAGAAAAATATAGGGGTAATAGTATATAAGGGACTACATCCAGGAATATATAGGGGGTAATAGTATATAAGAGACTACATCCAGGAATATATAGGAGGGTAATAGTATATAGGGGACTACATCCAGGAATATATAGGAGATAATGGTATATAAGGGACTACATCCAGGAATATATAGGGGTAGTAGTATATAAGGGACTACATCCAGGAATATATAGGGGTTAATAGTATATAGGGGACTACATCCAGGAATATATAGGGGTAATAGTATATAAGGGACTACATCCAGGAATATATATATAGGAGGTAATAGTATATAAGGGACTACATCCAGGAATATATAGGGGGTAATAGTATATAAGGGACTACATCCAGGAATATATAGGGGGTAATAGTATATAAGGGACTACATCCAGGAATATATAGGGGTAATAGTATATAAGGGACTACATCCAGGAATATATAGGGGTAATAGTATATAAGGGACTACATCCAGGAATATATATAGGAGGTAATAGTATATAAGGGACTACATCCAGGAATATATAGGGGGTAATAGTATATAAGGGACTACATCCATGAATATATAGGGATAATAGTATATAAGGGACTACATCCAGGAATATATAGGGATAATAGTATATAAGGGACTACATCCAGGAATATATAGGGATAATAGTATATAAGGGACTACATCCAGGAATATATAGGGGGTAATAGTATATAAGGGACTACATCCATGAATATATAGGGATAATAGTATATAAGGGACTACATCCAGGAATATGCAGACACTCTAAGCGACGGCCGTTGAACACAAGGCTACAAGTTTAAAAGTATTTTTTTAGGACAATAACTACATCATCCGCTGAAGGACCGCAGGAGACATCTTGGATTAAAAGCAGCTCTGAGGGGGGTCAGATTGTGGGTACAGAGTGACTTTATATATATAAATTGCCTCTGTAGATGAGGAGACCTATATATATACACTTGATGGGGTCTTACCGTGTTTCCCCAAAAATAAAACGCCTCCTAAAATAAGACACCTTAATTAATCTACCAACTACCTAAAGTAAGGCACCCCCCCAAAAAAAAGTAAGGCCGTCCACCACCAACCGCCTGCCATTTTCCACCCTCCACCACTCACCCCCTCTCTCCCTCCCCGTGCTTGCCCCATGCCACTTACCTCCCTCCCCGTACTGCGCACCTGCCTTCTTGTGCTTGTCCTATGCCACTGCCTCCTTTCCTCTGCTTGTCCCGTACCGCTCACCTCCCTAACCGCCCTCCCCGTACCGCTCACCTCTCTCCATCCCTGTGCTTGTCCCGTGCCGCTCACCTCCCTCCCTCCCTGTACTGCTCACCTCCCTCCCTGTACCGCTCACCTCCCTCCCTCCCTGTACCGCTCACCTCCCTCCCTCCCTGTACCGCTCACCTCTCTTCCTCCCTCCCTGTACCGCTCACCTCCCTCCCTCCCTGTACCGCTCACCTCCCTCCCTCCCTGTACCGCTCACCTCTCTTCCTCCCTCCCTGTACCGCTCACCTCCTTCCCTCTCTGTGCTTGTCCCGTGCCGCTCACCTCCCCTTCTCCCCGTACCCTTACCTCCCTCCCTGTACCACTAACCTCTGTCCCTCCCCGTACCACTCACCTCCCTCCCTCCCTGTACCGCTCACCTCCCTCCCTCCCTGTAGCGCTCACCTCCCTCCCTCCCTGTACTGCTCACCTCCCTCCCTCCCTCCCTGTACCGCTCACCTCCCTCCCTCCTCATACCGCTCACCTCCCTCCCTGTACCGCTCACCTCCCTCCCTCCCTGTACCGCTCACCTTTCTTCCTCCCTCCCTGTACCGCTCACCTCCCTCCCTCTCTGTGCTTGTCCTGTGCCGCTCACCTCCCCTTCTCCCTGAACCCTTACCTCCCTCCCTGTACCGCTAACCTCTGTCCATCCCCGTACCACTCACCTCCCTCCCTCCCTGTACCGCTCACCTCCCTCCCTCCCTGTACCGCTCACCTCTCTCCCTCCCTCCCTGTACTGCTCACCTCCCTCCCTCCCCATACCGCTCACCTCCCTCCCTGTACCGCTCACCTCCCTCCCTTCCTGTACCGCTCACCTCCCTCCCTCCCTGTAGTGCTCACCTCCCTCCCTCCCTCCCTGTACCGCTCACTTCCCTCCCTCTCTGTGCTTGTCCTGTGCCGCTCACCTCCCCTTCTCCCCGAACCCTTACCTCCCTCCCTGTACTGCTAACCTCTGTCCCTCCCCGTACCACTCACCTCCCTCCCTCCCTGTAGCGCTCACCTCCCTCCCTCCCTGTACCGCTCACCTCTCTCCCTCCCTCCCTGTACTGCTCACCTCCCTCCCCATACCGCTCACCTCCCTCCCTCCCTGTACCGCTCACCTCTCTTCCTCCCTCCCCATACCGCTCACCTCCCTCCCTACCTGAGCTTGTCCTATGCCACTCACCTCCCTCCCTACCTGAGCTTGTCCTATTCCACTCACCTTCCTCCCTACCTGAGCTTGTCCTATGCCACTCACTTCCCTCCCTGAGCTTGTCCTATGCCACTCACCTCCCTCCCTGTACCGCTCACCTCCTTCCCTGTACCGCTCACCTCCCTCCCTCCCTGAGCTTGTCCTATGCCACTCACCTCCCTCCCTACCTGAGCTTGTCCTATTCCACTCACCTCCCTCCCTACCTGAGCTTGTCCTATGCCACTCACCTCCCTCCCTGTACCGCTCACCTCCCTCCCTGTACCGCTCACCTCCCTCCCTCCCTGAGCTTGTCCCATCCCACTCACCTCCCTCCCTGTACCGCTCACCTCCCTCCCTGTACCGCTCACCTCCCTCCCTGTACCGCTCACCTCCCTCCCTCCCTGAGCTTGTCCCATCCCACTCACCTCCCTCCCTGTGCTTGTCTGCTCATTCCTCTCCGAACAGAATAACTTTTAAAGTCACAGCAACCACAGACGTGTATGTACTGTATGGTTATCATACCACTTGGGTGTATATTCTCTTACCAGAAGGGTGCAAAACTGTACACTACTCCTAAATGGGTATATATATTAGAGGTGAGAAGAAGTAGGATATATACCCAAGTATAAAGGTTTTAGGTCCTAATTCTGCCCTTGGAGGATAGTGCTATTAGAAAGTATAACGATAAGCATGTGATCTAAGTCTCTACCTGTAGGACGAGAGGTATCACAATAGGGCCTGGGTCACTGCTGTTATATAAGCTACTGTATAGGGATACGGAGCTTAGTCACCAGTCCCATCTGTGCTAAATAAAGGTCATCACATAGGATCTATTCTGCATTCCTCTATTAACAGGCCGCTAGAATTGGATGTATCCCATACGTGCATCTATACCCATATTCACAGCTATCACCTC
Organism: Dendropsophus ebraccatus; assembly: GCA_027789725.1. Taxonomy (NCBI): domain Eukaryota; kingdom Metazoa; phylum Chordata; class Amphibia; order Anura; family Hylidae; genus Dendropsophus; species Dendropsophus ebraccatus. Next base: position 5,095,055 of record JAQFWZ010000048.1, on the reverse strand, counting down.
TCATATCTCTGAAGATTTGCCTAACATACACCGGTCGCTGCTGGTAAAACATGACACACCCTGCCCCTGCGTTTACTAGTTTCACCCTAACACGGGTGTCTTCAGGCACAGGGCGGCAGATGGCGGTGTGTCCTGGGACGGCGTCCTGTTTTATGCCTACCACCCCCTACGTCACGAGGAAGGCAGGGATATCGGCGGCCAATCTAGTAGTCTCATGCAATAGGACAGACGCTTCCCTTGTAACAGAGCCGCTGGATCACTGCCGTGGGAGTAATGTGACGTGGTCCTAATGGTCTGTCCTATCTCCTGGGATGCAATATCCATCAGCTGATCACTACACATCCTATCATGCCCTGTAACTTGCGCTTGCACGTAAACTTAGCCTCAGCTGTATAGTTCAGCTACTTACCTAGATGACAGCGCCTGCGCACACTCTTGGTGTCCAGCTAACAATCAGGTACCACATTGCGCGTGCGTCGACCCTTAGTCACCAGAAGCTGTGGATGCCTGGGAAGCTTCCACATCGTGCTTGTGCGCGGACTTACACTGCGAGGCAGTAATCACGTTCACATTCCGGGTCAGGGAACGGCCGATCCCTGAAAAGATCATCCTGGCCGGTACTGCAGTACTGTCCGGATTATCTTTATGGCCGCAGAGTTCTGATCTGGGCGCTACGTTGCCGTAGCTGATACATTTTCTTATCCAGTGGATTAGTAAATTCTTTAATAGATGGTAGATAAGAGCTGAAACTGCAATTGATACATGGATATGAGCCCATATTCTCTCGTATCCTAGGTTCTCTTCTCTCCCCTGTAGTCAGGTGGCTATGTACCAGAATGTCTCTGAGATTGGGACCTCTACGGTAAGTAATACTCGGGCGTATCCCCACAACTTCCCTGATGTCACAACCTACTGTAATGAGTCTACAACAGGGGTGGGGAACCTCCGGCCCCTGACACCTCTGGATGTGGCCCGCGGCTCCCCTGTGACATGCGCCGCTCTGGAGGAGAAGGAGCCGACACACACGGCATCCTCCTGTGTCTGTGACAGCTGCCAGGAGGATGCTGTGAGCGCCGGCTCCTTCCCCTCAGAGCGGTGCACATCTTCTGTCTCCTGCCCTCCTGTGACGTGCGCCGCGCTGGTGAGGCAGGAGCTGGCACAGACACAGGAAGATGTGTTGTATGCCGGCTCCTGCCTCACCAGCGCGGCGCAGAGCGGCGCACGTCTTCTGACTCCTGCGGGCCACGCGCGATGACGTCATTTCATCGCGCACTGCCTGCAGGAGAAGACCGGCACAGAAGAGAGGAGGGAGAAGAGGACCTGGACAGCGTGGGAGCGGAGGAAAGGTGAGTGGGATGTTTATTTTTTTCATTTGGGGCAGACACTGGGGGTTAACTAGGCCACCAGGGACATGACTGGGGGGGGGGGTAACTAGGCCACCAGGGACATGGCTGGGGGGGGGGGTAACTAGGCCACCCAGGGGGCTACAAGGGACATGAACTGGGGGGTTGAACTAGGCTACCAGGGAACATGGAACTGGGTGGGTTTAACTAGGCCACCAGGGACATGACTGGGGCGTTAACTAGGCTACCAGGGACATGGCCTGGCGGGGTTAACTAGCGCCACCAGGGACATGACTGGGGGGTTTAACTAGGCCCACCAGTGACCTGACTGGGGGGTTCACACCTTGGCTACCAGAGACATGACCTGGTGGGTTTAACTATGGCTACCAGGGACATGACATGGGGCGTTAACTAGGCCACCAGGACCTGACTGGGGGGGTTAACTAGGCACAAGGGACCTGACTGAGGAGTTAACTAGGCCACAAGGGCCATGACTGAGGGTTGTTAAATAGGCACCTAGGGACATGATCTGAGGAGTTAACTAGGCCCCCAAGGGACCTGATGAGGGGTTAACTAGGCCCACCCAGGGACATGACTGAGGGTGTAACTAGGCCAACCGGGACATGACTGAGGGGTTAACTAGGCCACCAGGGACATGGACTGAGGAGTTTTACACTTAAGGCCACCAGGGACATGATGAGGAGTTAACTAGGCCACCAGGGACATGGCCTGGGGGGTTAACTAGGCCACCAGGGACATGAACCTGGGGGGTTAACTAGGCCACCAGGGACATGACTGCGGAGTTAACTTAGGCTACCAGGGACCAAGACTGCTGGGGGGTTAACTAGGCCACCAGGGACATGACTTTTGAAGGGGGATGTTAACTAGGCCCACCAGGGACATGACTGAGGGGTTAACTAGGCCACCAGCGGACCTCGACTGAGGAGTTAACTAGGCTACCAGGGACAAGCCTGTATGGGGGGTTAACTAGGCCACCAGGGACACTGACTGAGGAGTTAACTAGGCCACCAGGGACATGACCCCTGAGGGGTTAACTAGGGCCACCAGGGACATGACTGAGGAGTAAACTAGGCCACCAGCGGGACATGACTGAGGGTTAACTAGGCCACCCGGGACATGGTACTCGAGGAGTTAACTAGGCCACCAGGACATGACTTGAGGACGTTAACTCGGCCACCAGGGCCATGGCTGGGGGGTTAACTAGGCCACAGGGACATGACTGAGGGGTAACTATGGGCCACCAGGGAACATGGCTGGGGGGTTACCTAAGGCTACCAGGGGCATCACTAAGGATTCAAATCAGGTACAAGGGGCATCACAGAGGGTTAACTACGAATAGCAGGGCATTAGGGGAACAAATCTTTGCCTGTTTCGGGTGCTGCAAACCCCCCGCTACTAACTGCCGCGCACGGTATAACATTGAGTGCGGCCCTCGAATGATTTTATTAAGGCCCGACCGGCCCTCGACATGGAAAAGGTTCCCCACCCCTGGTCTACAAGGTCTATTAAGTATCCATTTAACAGCATCCCCTTGTGCATCAAACCTCCCTATGCACCGTATTAGTTGCGGTTCATCATCTGACCCAGATCTATTGTCACATAGTAAAGAATTACGATCACTGGTGAGTGCACGTTTGTAGGTCTTCTTCAGGCATTTCTTCAGATAGTCCTGTTCACTGAACCTACGTTGGAGGTTATTGCATTCTCTCTTAAAGTCAGATTCCAGTCAGCAATTACCTCTAAGATACTGACTAGGGATGAGCAAACTTTTGAAAAGTTCGGTTCGGTTCGATCCAGCGAACTTTTGTGAATTTCGAATTCGTACGAACCGAACCTAAAACGAACCTTGCTATATAGTGTAGTTTCGTTTAGTTGCAGTTGCTATCACAATTAAGAAAGGGGAAAAATCAAAGTGCAAAAATTGTGAAAAAGTAAGTGATTAGATGTAAGTGATTAGACGGGACATAGGACGCAAAGTTCCTTGGACCCAGTAGAGTGGAAAACAGACATTTGACAGTGGAACCAGCAGCAGTAATAGCACCGTATTGGACCCAGTGTGGAGGAGGGGGAGGAGGAGGAGGAAGCAGCACTTGATTGCAAACAGCCCAGTATGGTTGGGAACAGACTATTTGAGGAGGAGGAGGAGGATGGTCAGCCTTGGAGTGGTGGCCTGGTAATCCTCGCTGATGATGTTGGCTACCGCACTTCCCAGAATACGGACGAGTGGGATGATGTAGTTGATCCCATAGTCATACCTGCTCACAGAGTCACATCCTCAAAAGGGATCAACAATTGGCAGGAAATGTTGGAAGAAACCTGTGCACCATGAGGTTTATGACATGTGCCATACAAGGTGTATGACTCCCCGCTGCACTGCAGAGAAAAGGTTCCTCACTTTGTGGGCTACAACACTTCCCACCGTTATATAAATGGCTCTATCTCCTCCCTGATGGTCCGGAGGAGCTCCTGCCCACTGTGTCTCCGTTCACCTAGGCTCACAAAATGGAGGACAGCCTGAGAGTGCCGGCCCGCCATCGTTGGTAAGACACCGGGGCAGGTTGGACTGCAGCCAAATTGGTGGATGGTTGCAAGCTGGTGGAGGCAGAACTTGTGCAGAACTGGCCCCCTCCCAGCATTGGCTACAAGCTGAACCCCCTACTGTGGTTGAATTGACCAATAAACTAAACCATATGATAAGGTTGGAGAAAGGGATATATAAAAACGGAAGGCCATGAAGAAATATGAAGCCATATGGGGCCCGTGGGTGGACACTCCTGGTTTGCCGTCTCACTTTCTAAAGCGTAACCCTATGGAAGGTTTTCTATTACTGGCTGACCAAAACATAGAAAACATGCGGAATAGGCCTTAATGGACTCGAGGCCTTTAATGAATCTCTATAAATATATGTTAATGTAAATAATGTATGTTGGTGTGAGTGAAGCATATGAGTGGCACCCCCTGCCTGCGGGAATTTATATCTTGAGAATTGGATAGGTCATAGAACGTATCGTTATACTTTATACAAGATATATTTTTGTGATTACTACGTTTTCCTGTAAAAAAATGTGACGGTAAAAGGACATGTAGTCCTATGGGTTAGGGGGAGGGAAACGTTGTGGGAGGGAAATGGGGAGGGGGGTTGGGGGGGGGGGGTTTGCTGTAAAATTGAAAAAATGTGAAAAAATCTGATTAAAAAAAAAAAGAACTGGCCCCCTAAAGCATTGGGGAGGTGACAGTGACAAGAATGGGCCAACTTTCCGGTGGTCTTCTGGGGGAAAGTTGACCCAATTGTCCGTAACAGACATGTACTGCCCTTGCCCATAATTAAAGGAGCAGACATCAGCACTGGGGTTCACGGTCTTGACACCAAGATACCCAATGAGTCACCAACCTTTCTCTTCACATAACTGTGCAGTGATGGGACAGGCGATGGGACAGCTGATGGGACTTTTTTTGTTTCTGGGACAGTGATGGGACTTTTTTTTTTGGACTTTTTTTGTTTCTCTGAAAGTGATGGGGCTTTTTTTTTGGACTTTTTTTTTACTTTTTGTTGTTGCAGCTAAACGGACTTCTATGTTTTGAACCTGATTTTAAAGATATGAACTGATTTTACCTTAATAAATTCGATAAGCTTGAATGCTGAAGTTGCTTTCATGTGTCTTGGTTAATACAGACAGCTGTCACATTACTGTTTTGATTAGGCAGCACCCAGGTATATCTGAGGAGACTAATTTAAGGTCTCACCCTAACAGGGGTGACGTCACACATCTTGATATTCACAGAAAACCAGGATACAAGGGATTATGGGAGTAATAATGCCTTGTATCCTGGTCTATTCTGTAACAAAAGTACAATTTAGCGTCGCCGTTGTTATTTTTACCAGATTCGTAATGAACTTTTCCCAAAGTTCGTAATGAAACTGGTTCATAACGGTTCGATTCGCTCATCCCTAATACTGATCAATAGGGATGCCTCTACGTAGAGGTTTAGGATGCCATCTCTCCCAATGAAGAAACCCGTTGGTCGAAGTATGCAGTGTCCCAGAACCCGCTGTCTGTTTCTCACTGTCAGTTTACTTTTGCTATTACAGCCATGCCTGTTCTGGAAACTATTTGCACTGCAGCTGTGACTATGTAGTCCGTATTACTCTCAGGTTCCTGTATATTGTATATGTGTTTAACTCTGTGCAGTGGTATGCAAAGGCTGAGGATCACGTGACCCTGCCCTGTAACCATGGTTCCTCCAATGGCCGTCGAGCTTTGCCCAGGGGTTACCATGTGACTTCCTCTTGCCAGAGAGTCTGCTCCCTGCTCCCAAGCAAGGAGGTTGTGTGTTCCTGTGTGTCCCTCTTCACCTTCAGAAGAGTGGACCTGGTGCTCTGCTGTAACAGATCCTGGCTGTCCGTCTGCTCAAGTGCCTGGAGTATCCTGGAGTATCTCCTCCTCATCTGGGTGACGTTCCTGTTATTCCTCTGCTCAACAAGTCAAGATATTCACAGCAAGGATTCTAAACCACCCAGCATCTCTATTCCTCTCTCACTACTACTCCCATCATCCGGCACGTTTCACCTCAGCCTATGCAGCACCACCTTTGCTCTGTCTATATAAGTCTGCTATATACCCGGTTGCATCCGGAAGAGACTGTTGCTACCAGTTACCTCAGTTACAATAAAAGTGTAACCACCGCTGTTACTGAACCCTGGCATTGGTGTCCGTTTACTGGTGCCCTGACTAGGTACAGCGAAGAATCGCATGCCCAGTAGCAGGGGCGTAGCTAATGACTCCTGGGCCCTGGTGCGAGAGGTCAACTTGGGCCCCCCCCTTCCTCGACCAAGTGATGCTATTGGTATATGTGTATATTATATATATATATATATATATATATATATACCAAGACAGATATTACGAATAACGATCTTAAGATAGGAAGAGAAAATATTATCACCACACATATTACCGCCATATTGTTACTGACCAAATCCTGTATACTAAGACCAATAAAACATAGTACCAGATAGCAAGTAACAAATAATTCCACCACATACTGACTAACACCACCACATACTGACTAACACCTCCGCTGCTACTGACTAACACCACCACATACTGACTAACACCAACGCTGCTACTAACACCACCACCTACTAACACCACCGCTGCTACTGAATAACATCCACTGTACACGTATCACCGCATCCAGTCATATAGAGGTGGACGCAGCTCCACACAGGCTCTAGACACCATATACATTACAGTGCAGTTACATCAGGTGACTCACAGGGGACGTCTTCTCTGATCGGAGTTCTTCCCTCTTCATCTTCTTCTCCATCTGCTCTCGGCCATTATGAGAACTTCTCCGAGCCACGAATCCACAGAATCTGCCAGACAGACATATTAGACTCCTCACTCTGACACCATCGTAATCTCTCTACAAACTACACATTTGTATTGGCCTCATTTAGTGGGTAACCCAGACACTATGTGACCTCCTTATAGTGTATGCCCTATATGTAGCCTCCTTATAGATGGTCCCCACTCTGTGTATCCCCCCTTATAGTATATGCCTCCTACTATGTAGCCTCCTTATAGATGCCCCCTCTGTGTATCCCCCCTTATAGTATATGCCTCCTACTATGTAGCCTCCTTATAGATGCCCCCTCTGTGTATCCCCCCTTACAGTATATGCCTCCTACTATGTAGCCTCCTTATAGATGCCCCCTCTGTATATCCCCTCTTATAGAAAGCCCCCTCTCCCCCTATGTTGCCCCCCTTATAGATGCCCCCCCTTATAGATGGCCCCTTCCCCCCCTTATATATTGCCCCCTTATAGATAGCCCCCTCTCCCATCCTCCTATAGATGGCCCCTTCCCCCCCTTATAGATGGCCCTCTCTGCTATAGATGGCCCCTTCCCCCCTTATAGATGGCCCACTCTCCCCTCTCCTTATATAGATGGTCCCCTTTCCCCCCCCCCCCTTATAGATGGTCCTCTCTCCCCCCCCCCTTATAGATGGTCCCCCTCCCTTATAGATGGTCCCCCTCTCCCCCCCCCTTATAGATGGCCCCCCTCTCCCCCCCTTATAGATGATCCCCCTGTTTCCCCCCTTATAGATGATCCCCCTCTTCCCCCCCTTATAGATGATCCCCCTCTTCCCCCCCTTATAGATGGTTCCCTCTCCCCCCCCCCTTATAGATAGTCCCCCTCTTCCCCCCCTTATAGATGGTCCCCTCCCCCCTATAGATGGTCCCACTCTTCCCCCCCTTATAGATGGTCTCCTCCCCCCCCCTCCCTATAGATGGTCCCCCTCCCCCCCTTATAGATACCCCCCCCCTCTAGAAGGTCCCCCTCTCTCCCCCCTCCTTTATAAATGGCCCCTTCCCTCCTATAGATAGCCCCCTCTTTCCTTTATTAAAACAAATAAAAATAAATAAAAAAAACACACACAACTCCCCTAACAACGCGCTCCCCCGGCGATCCTCTTCTTCTTCAGCCTCCGTCTGCCCCGGATCATGCGCTGCTGCTGGGGGTGACGCGTCCTATCCCCGGCAGCGCGCGCATCATAGAGTTCCCTGTGCTGGGACCTCCAGCACAGGGAGCGTCTCTAATGTGCGCTCCCTGTGCCGGAGCAGTGAACTCTATGATGCGCGCGCTGCCGGGGATAGGACGCAACACCCCCGGCAGCAGCGCATGATCCGGGGCAGACGGAGGCGGCCTCTTGTGACCGCAAGCAACACAATGCTTGCGGTCACAAGAGTGATTGATGAGGGGGGGCCTCAGGGGCCCAGCGGGCCCCCCTTGTAGCGGGCCGGGTCGCAGCGGCGACTGCTGCGACCCTGGTAGTTACGCCACTGCCCAGTAGCAAGTATACCGCAGTATCTGCAGACCGGTCCCTCAGCTGTGCCACCCTCAGGCCCTGTACTGTAACAATCCTATACCCTGCAGCTGCCCCGGTTCCTGCCCGCTCACAACACCTGCACTGCGAAGTGACCCCCACGGGTCAGGGCATCGCAAGTAGGTTTACGGAATATATCTGTTTGGATTTTCAAGTAATCATCAATCATAATAGTCAGATCCAAAAAATGGATACTTTTGTCATGGATCTCTGAAGTGAAGAGCATCCAGACATCATTATCATTCAGTACCCGTACAAAATCCTCAAAGTTCTCCTGGCTGCCGTTCCAAAGGATAAGGATATCGTCTATCTATCTCCCCCAAAATAGTATGTGATCAGAGTGCAAAATCATATCTTCATAGAAATCATAAAGCGCCTCCCACCACCCTAAAAACAAATTAGCGTATGTAGGTGCACATGTGCTCCCCATAGCAGTACCCTTTGGTGGTAAAAAGTGTCAAAACAAAATCCAAAAGTGCCAGGGTAAACCTATTGTGAGCATCAAAATGTGTCCCTCCAGAGTTAAGGAAATTCGTGATGAGCGAACAGTAAAATGTTCGACTTCGAGTCGAACCTTGAACAGTAGTGAAGTTCGGTTCAACGTTCGACTCGAACTCAAACTTGAACCACATTAAAGTCAATAGGAGATTTTCGGGTTAATTTTTACACCTATATGTAGTAGGAGAAACTGTAATTATCATCCAGAAGAATAAACTGGAAAATGGAACAACTTATAGCCTGAAATTTGGCTTTAAGAAAGAAAGATGTGCGAATAGTGAAATATTCCATAATTCTAATAGAATAGCTCCCGATATTTGTACGAATATCGGATCCCATTATAGTCTATGGGAGACTAATACTTGGGAATTCCTGTGTACGAAACATCGATACATCTTACAGTTGAAGAGATTATTTTTAAACATTTGTTCTGCAATGCAGACTGTCAAATATGGGCTCTGTACCCACTCAGGATAAATTTAACCACCAAGTCCTCTTTACGAAACATCGATACATCTAACAAGTGAAGAGATTGATTTTTCAAAAAATTATTTAGCATTATAAAGTGACCAAAATGGGCTTTTTAGCCACTCAGGAAAAATTTGACCACCAACTCCTCTGTATCAAAGATTGATTCATCTAACAGATGTTCAGATTAATTTAAAAAAATTATTCTGCAATGCAGCCTGACAAAAATGTTGTTTTTTTTTACCAACTCCTGAAAAATTGCTACCATTGGTGACAGCGAGAAGAGCCCAGCGGGGAAGACGGAGGTTGCGGTTCAACTAAATTAGGTAACAGAACATGGCAGGAGAGATGGAGGCATTTAAAAAATAACCATTTGGAGGCCTAGAAAGAGGATGAGGAGGTGTATGCAGTGCACATCAAGCTCATACAGGTGTATTTCTCCACAATACATTCAGCTGTAACACTTGGAACACTAGCTGTGGGCAGCCGTAGAATACAATTTTTAGAAGCAGCATGTCAGAAGGGACAAACACAACCAGACAGTGGGCCCTGAACTGAACCCGCCCACTGTCACCTACTTGCCTCAGTCGACCCTAGGCGGTCGCGGACAACCACGGAGACGTTCCCTACACTACGTAAGTGAACACACTGAATAGTACAGACAGACGAAACACAATAAAGAGTAACGGAACAAGCCAGGTCAAACCACACAGACAACGCAGAACAAAGTCAGGAACACAAGGGATAGTCAAAAGTCAGGCGGAGGTCAGAACACGAGTAAATCAGGCAGAAGGATTTAGGACGGGGTTCGCAGGAATAGGACGGGGGGAGCTGGGATCAGAATGAATTAATAGCCAGCGAATAACTACTGGCAATGCTTAGACTTTATACTGGACCAGGAGCCCGGACCAAAGGCTGATTGGTCCGGCCTCCTGAGTCCAGTCTTACTGCAGCTGGTGCACTGCAGGCTGAGTGGCCGGGCAACCTGCCACTCAGCCTGAGTGCAAGACACAGCAGCTGCGTGCTGGCCGGCCGGCTGACAGTCACGTGAGACCACGGCGTCCCCGGTTGCTAGGGACGCGCTCCCAAGCCAACCGCTGGAGCCGAGCTGGAAGGAGACGCCGCTGAAGCCAGGTAAGGTAAGTTCCTGACACAGCATGCATAGGAACTACAGACGTGAGATGTAGTGTAGTGGAAATGTGTATTTCACATTCCAAGAAGACATGCTACAGTTTACTAGTCAGTGACATCGGCAACCGGGCAACAAAATGGTCAGTGAGCCACGCTTGATTTATCTTTATAAATGTCAAACGATCCACATTGTCAGTGAATAGACGGATACGTTTCTAAGTTATCCCCCCGCCAGCTTCGGCACCCCCCCTCCCCCCTTGTTATCAGAATTGGATCTCCACGCACAGTATAATGTACTGAAAGTGCCTCCGCACTGTATCAAGATCCCTAATGCATACGGTAGTTACCTTATTACATGAGAACTGCACTGAACAAAACAGAAAGATATCACCAATGATACCATTACATAATACTGCCACATCATGATCGCTATCACTACAGTCCCTATAACAGAGTGCAGTTACATCCAGTGACTCACCGGGGGCGTCTTCTCCGATCAGAGTCTGTCACCTTTCCTTTTTCTCTCCATCCAGCCTGGGCCGCCTTAAAGTCTTCTCCTGGTTGTGACTCTTCTCTCCAGAATCTGCCAGACAAATATTTATGGCTCCAACACATTCAGTAGTTAGGTCCCTTGTACCCCTATACAGTAGTTACACCCCTCAGTGCCCCCATCGTTTTAAGGTGTCCCTGTGGTATATAAACCCCCGTGTGCTCCTCCAGTTATATACAGCCCTCCTGTGCGCTCCCCCATTAGTATATAGACCCCCCGTGTGCGCCCCAGTAGTATAAAGCCCCCTTGTGCGCTCACCCCAGTAGTATATAGCCCTCCTGTGCGCTGTTCCCAGTAGTATTGTCAAGGTGGTAGTCCTATTTTTAGACCACCTTGCTTCAATTAACTGTCTCTGTCCTGATTAATTCTAAGAAGTAGTACCGGGCCGCCCCCAGAACCCTGCATCAGAAGAAGCTCGATACAGATACTCTGGACACAAATTGTGGCAATGTGCGGTGGCCAGTGGCAACGTGCGATGCTCAGAGGCAAAGTGCGGTGGCCAGTGGCAACGTGCGGTGGTCAGTGGCAACGTGCGATGGTCAGTGGCAACGTGCGATGGTCAGTGGTAACGTGCGATGGTCAGTGGCAACGTGCGATGGTCAGTGGCAACGTGCGATGCTCAGAGTCAACGTGCAGTGGTCAGAGGCAACGTGCGGTGGTCAGAGGCAACGTGCGGTGGTTAGAGGCAACCTGCGGTGGTCAGTGGCAAGGTGCAGTTGTCAGAGGCAACGTGCGGTGGTCAGAGGCAATGTGCGGTGGTCAGAGGTGATGTGCGGTGGTCAGAGGCAAGGTGCAGTGGTCAGCAGTGACGTGCGGTGGTCAGAGGCGACGTGCGGTGGTGCGATTACGGGCAACCTGGGGGGGTTACACACAATCTGGTATTGTTATGGATAAACTGAAGTGTTTATAGGTAATCTGGGGTGGGTACATGTAATTTGGGGTGGTTACAGGCAATCTGGGGTGATTACGGGAAATCTGGAGGGGGTCACTGGCAACGTGCGGTGTTACGTGTAATCTGGGGGGTTACGTGCAATCTGGCGTGATTACGGACAACCTGGGGTGGTTACGGGCAACGTGCGGTGGTTACGGGCAATCTGCGGGGGTTAGGGGTAATTTGGGAGTAAACTGAATTATTACTATAATAAAAAGTGTGTGTTTTATTTTTTTGTATGTTTGTCACTTTTTGTACTTTATACATTCATTTTCACTATATTACTATGATTACTGTGATATTTTCTATCACAGTAATCATAGTTTAGTGACAGAGACCAAATTGGCCTCTGTCACTTTAAATTTTAAGAGTTGGCTGGTTGTGGAGCGCATGCGCACTTCATAACCAGCCAGGACGTCGAAGAGGAAGAAGCTCCAGGATCAGGTGAGTATATGGGGACGGGGGGGGGGGGGTGACTGGGGACGGGGGGGGGGGGGGGGCTGACTAGGGGGGGGGAACGCTATCACTTTTTATCCCCTGTCACCAATCATTTATGGTGACAGGGGATAAAAAGTGCTGATCAGCACATGGCACAAGTGATCAGTGGTATATGGTATATACCGCTGATCGCTTGTACCGGGACCCCACAGGGGGGTCCCCAATCACTGCCCCATGCTCTCTGCTACCTCTGGTTGATTATTTGTTTATTTTCCATCGCTGTGAACAGACATAGTCTGTTCACAGCAATGGCGGCGGCCATCTTGGATCTGATGACCGCCGGGGGAGGGAGAGGGTTAGTGACCAGCCTACTAGGGGGGCTGATCTGGGGTCTGATGGACACATTTAATCTCCCCCCACTGTGGATTCATGGTGGGGGGAGATGAAAGGCACTGCGGCGCGGGCCCATTAGTGACCGCCGTATCGGCTGTCACTAAGGGGTTAAATGCAGAGATCCGGGCTTGGCTTGGATCTCGGCAGTTGTGGCGGGTGCCCGGCTATCACTGACAGCCGGGCCCTGCCGGGAATGACAGGAGTGCAGCTCCTGCGCCCCTGTCATCCCGAGCACATACCGACACGTCCATCTGAAGGAAGGGGCTGCATATTTGGACGTGCCGGTACGTCCATATGCGGCAAGAGGTTAAGCACCTCACACGCTGTATAATAAATTGTTAAGCCCTTCAAGAGAGGACTAGCCAGCAGATCACCTCAACCCACGCCGAGGACAAGGAGTAACTACAGTGCAGGACAGTATCCAGAGCAGAGCCAAAGAACTAGGAACTGATCCGGGTGGAGCAAAGTTACATAAAGTCTATGAACTCCATCTCACAGTGCGAGTATACTTAAGAAATCCCAACCATTCCGCTCATCCCAGGTAACAGGGTCTGGGGCCTGTGTCACCCATCAATACGGTTCAGCGAAAGCTAGTGGGCATCAGGCGGTGTGAAGACTATAGGAAATGTCAAAACACGGGCACAGGTTGTTTCTTCTTCTTCTACAAGTATTCTTCTATACACTAAAACATCCCAGCAGAGCACATTACTACTTGGGTTGAGACTCTCACGGCACTCTCCTCTCTAATACACTGCCTCAGCACAACTTTTATCAACTCTACTACATCCTACTCAGCACTTATCCCACAGATCTGGTGGTTCTATGTCCGTGTGTTTATTGGACCTGTATCAGTACCCGAAGATCCGTTGTATCACCTGCTGCACATTTACAAGTAGTAACCAAGTCACCATTATCCCCTTTCTGTGGGTGGCGGGTCCTACCACTATCCGGGAGGGTCATTACCCCGCTCTGACCACCTGTGACATAATCCCAAGGGGAGAAGGGTACAACCGGCCTTATACTAAAAAAGCAGACGTGCCATCACACCTGTGTGCCCACCAGGGACTGGGGTCATGTGACAAATCCCTTAAGGTCCGGCTGCATCTCGGCCATCCACCACAAGAGTCACACTTCCATCTAGCAAGTGACCGGCCGTCCCACCGCTACAACATCATCCAGGGGCTCACAACACTACACCCCAGTTACCTGACATCTGTAGTAGAGGCTACACCCCAGTTACCTGACACCTGTAGTAGAGGCCGAGGACTACACCCCAGTTACCTGACATCTGTAGTAGAGGCTACACCCCAGTTACCTGACATCTGTAGTAGAGGCTACACCCCAGTTACCTGACACCTGTAGTAGAGGCTACACCCCAGTTACCTGACATCTGTAGTAGAGGCTACACCCTAGTTACCTGACATCTGTAGTAGAGGCTACACCCCAGTTACCTGACACCTGTAGTAGAGGCTACACCCCAGTTACCTGACATCTGTAGTAGAGGCTATGCAGTGTCCCAGAACATGCAGACTACTACTCCTATTATGCTCATTTCTCTTGCTGTATCCATGCCTGTTCTGGTAAGTGTTTGCACTGCAACTGCTGCTGGTTTTCCCCTAGTATTCTCTAGTAATGTGCATTCTCATGTGTATTCTCATGTGTTCCTGTGTATTATTGCATTGTACAGTGGTATGCAAGGCTGTTGATCACGTGACCTGTAACCATGGTTCCTCCAATGGCCGACTAGCTCTGGCCAGGAGCAACCATGTGACCTCCCACTTCCTGCTGACAAGTCAGTTCAGCCCCTGCTTTCAAGCAAGGAGGTTGTGTTGTTCTGTCCTCTCCCTCAGAAGAGTGACTGTCTTCTCTGAGTGACTGAGTCTGCTGCTGTGTTCAAGTCTTCGGCTGTATCTGCCTGCTCAAGTGACCGGATTCTTCTCTCTCATCTGGGTGTCATTCCGTTATCTCTCCTCATCGCTGCAAGGATTCACAGCAAGTATTATTCTCAAGCTAATCCACCCAGCAACGCTATTTCTCTCATACTCCTACTCCCATCATCCGGCACGTATTCTCACAGCCTATGCAGCACCACTCCTGCTTTATTGGTCAAAGCCTGCTATATACCCGGTTGCATCCGGACAGAACTGTTGCTACTAGTTACCTCATCTATAATAAAACCGCTGTTACTGAACCCTGGCATTGGTGTCCACTAACTGGTGCCCTGACTAAGTGCAGCGAAGAATCGCATGCCCATCATCACCCGCAGATTCCACAGACCGGCCCTACAGCTGTGCCGCCCTCAGGCCTATACCGTGACAAGTATAACCCCTGCAGCTGCCCCGGTCATTGCCCGCTCATAAAACCAGCACTGCAGAAGTGGCCCCCAGGGGCCAGGGCATCGCATTTTTGGCATCACGAACAGGATATACCCGCCACGTGGTGTACCATATCTACAGTTTAATATCGTCTCCAGAGACTGTGCTAAAATTGCCATGGGAGTTCTGATAACTGAGTCGCTGCACGGCTGGGACTGTACACAAAATGGCCGCTTCTTGCTGTTATTTCTACCTGCGCCATCCCCCAGTGACGAGGGGGTTAACTGCCATGCGGCCGAGAAGCGGGAATTGCTTGGCGCCATTGATAATGACTGTGTCTCCCCTGATTGGCCGGCCGCTTCCACTGACGTCACTGTTGCTGGGCAGATTCTGGAACCTGATCCTCCAGCCTGGCGCTCCTCCCCTTCCTGCTACAAGTTTCGGCCAGAGCGTGACAAGATGGCGACCCCCGAGGAGTGCATCTTCGCAGCTGCTGCTCCCGTTGTGCCTGAATGGCCTACAAGCCTAGCGGAGGTAGATCCTGCCTGTCTCCTAGCTCCGCTACCTCCAGACAGCGACTCCAGCTGGGGCTCCGTTGCGTCGGACGATATAGGTTCCACCCGGGCTTCCACTCCACTCTGCGCTGACCCGGACGGGGGACCAGCATCCGGCACCAGTCCTTCCCCGGAGCCCGGCCGTTCCAGCGAGTCCGACTTGGCCTTCTCCACCGGAGGATCGACTTCACCGGAACGGGACGAAATAGTGAGTACCGGGCCTCCGGACACCCCGTTACCCGGCCCTAGTAAAGGGCAAAAGCCGAAGGCCTCCTGTTTCACCAGCCCCTGGCGACTCCCTGAGCCCGAGACACCTTCCTTGCCGCAGTGGGTGTTTGGTGATGACCCCATCATCAGAAAAATAGCAGAGGAGATTCAGCAGGCCCTCTCTCTCTTGCCTCCGGTGACTCAGACCGCCCCTACCATGGCTAGCACCGTGACGGTTAGCTCCACTACGGCCCAGCCACCCACTGCTTCTTCCACTAAGGGGGGCATGCCTGCCAAGTCTGGCCTAGTGCCGGAGGAGCCCCCGACTGTGCCCTATCCAGACTATGCTCCCCTGTGGGACCATCCATATACTCCATTTGCTGAATCCAACGCTGCTTCCGAGCGACTGTTCATCCGGAAGCTGGAGAGGCCTAAGCCAGGTGAGGCTCCCCTAGAGCGGAGACAGGGGACCGTTACTAAAATTGATAAACAGCGGGGGTATGGCCTCATCATGGATTCCTACACCGGCCTACTGGTACTCGCTAACAGAAGGGCCGTGATGCGCGAGTATCAGCCGGGCTACCTGAATAACCTCAGTCCCGGGGAGGTGGTAGAGTATACCCTGGTGGGTTCCCCCGAAAGGCCCCTGGGCAGCCGCTATCACCAGGCCAAAACATGCGGTGCAACGGCCCTTCCTGCCTTCTCCATCAGAGCAATGGGACGAGGACCGGCCTGATTTCAAGCCCCTGGGCTCACTTGTCGCCGCGCCCCCTGCTCCGGGCCCATCTACTTCGGCTGCTAGCACCGCTCCATCCCCTGCCGTGGCTAAAGCTGCTGTCTCCTCCACTACCACCACCTACCACGTGGCCCCTACTGTCTCACCTGTGACCACCGTGACCCCTAGCCTCGTGGTCACCACCGCAGCAGATGATGCTCCTGCTCCGGCTTCCTCCCGGTATTATCCCTGGGAGAAAAAGAGGGGTGCCACTTGGGGTCCTCCAGGACATTTCTGTTAAATGTCCTCCCAAGGGCTGAGTTCTATGACTGTGTTTTTTTGTGTGCTGTTTCACCATTTAGTTCATGCAACGTTCAAGGTTCGTGCCTGGTCCTCCTGACCAAGTTCCCTGTACTAACCAGCCATGAGCTGATGGACACTTATCATAACAAAAGGTTCTCTAGTGCCTGTCCCAGAGCCTTTTACATGGACGATGTCTAATTGCCTAAAAGAGACTCTACCTAACAGAGAGACTTAACCCATTCCTTCCTAATGCACTTTCCTGTGATTGTGTGTTCCACACAGGGTATTATTGCACTTATTTCATTATTGCACTTTTTCTACTATTGTATTCCAGTGTTATCGGAGTCATTGTATTTCCTCCTCTGAGTAAGCACAAGGTTACATAGATTGCCTCAGAGTAGAGCGCCTCTTTTGTAAAACAGTATATTTTCCAGTGTCTAAGTCAGATAGCTCCTCCTCTGAGTAAGAGAAGTCAGGTTACATATACCTCAGAGAAAGTCCAGTTTATGTAGGAGTGTATTTTCACATCCAGTCTCAGTATTGTGTATTATTATCATATCTATAGCTGGAAAGATTTAGTTGAGCCAGTTCGTATGCAGATTTTCCTCAGATTTTCATTCAGATTTCTCTCAGGTTTCATTCAGATTCATGTGAGCCAGTTCTCCTCAAGACCTCGCAGTATTTGTTGTCTGTTGTGTTTCCTTTCCTTTTGTTTCCAGTATTTGTTTACCTCTGTCTTGTCCCAACACAGTAGTTATCACACATAGTCTTACTTAACATTCACACTGGTCCATACATATCGCACCTTGGATACCTTTTCGTGTGTTTGGCCTATTGAGTAATTGTGTTGTATGATTGACCCGTATGCGTGGGCGCCCAGATGTATGCTTGCTTTTATTATTTTGTTCTTTTCTCTTTCAGGTATCCAAGACATCTCACAAACACGCCAAGATAGTACACAGGTCTTCACGTTCTCCTCCAGTAGGGTAACACATTTAACAGAAAACCTACTGTCTAACTGGCTGGAATATGGAGGGTCACCCGCCAGCAGTTAAGTTGTCTTGGCTTACACGTCAGATGGTTCACGCACTAGCTACCTGGTCGCCAGAGTACGTTAGGCACCCCTAGGTGAAGTCCTGCCACTAGGGTTTCTCATCCTCTCTCTCTTCTCACCTGTGCCTTGGGCGTGGGAAACACACACCTCATCGCACTCACTCTCATCATTCATTCCTGTTGTTTGATTGTCCAGTCTATTCATGTTTGCTGCCTTCTAGATTCGCCGAGGTCGGCTCAAATTTGCTAGGGGGGTATGCAGTGTCCCAGAACATGCAGACTACTACTCCTATTATGGCCATTTCTTTTGCTGTGTCAATGCCTGTTCTGGTAAGTGTTTGCACTGCAACTGCTGCTGGTTTTCCCCTAGTATTCTCTAGTAATGTGCATTCTCATGTGTATTCTCATGTGTTCCTGTGTATTATTGCATTGTACAGTGGTATGCAAGGCTGTTGATCACGTGACCTGTAACCATGGTTCCTCCAATGGCCCACTAGCTCTGGCCAGGAGCAACCATGTGACCTCCCACTTCCTCCTAACAAGTTAGTCTTCCCCCTGCTTTCAAGCAAGGAGGTTGTGTTGTTCTGTCCTCTCCCTCAGAAGAGTGACTGAGTCTGCTGCTGTATTCAAGTCTTCGGCTGTATCTGCCTGCTCAAGTGTCCGGAGTCTTCTCTCTCATCTGGGTGTCATTCCGTTATCTCTCCTCATCGCTGCAAGGATTCACAGCAAGTATTATTCTCAAGCTAATCCACCCAGCAACGCTATTCCTCTCATACTCCTACTCCCATCATCCGGCACGTATTCTCACAGCCTATGCAGCACCACTCCTACTTTATTTGTCAAAGCCTGCTATATACCCGGTTGCATCCGGACAGAACTGTTGCTACTAGTTACCTCATCTATAATAAAACCGCTGTTACTGAACCCTGGCATTGGTGTCCACTAACTGGTGCCCTGACTAAGTGCAGCGAAGAATCGCATGCCCATCATCACCCGCAGATTCCACAGACCGTCCCTACAGCTGTGCTGCCCTCAGGCCTATACCGTGACAAGTATAACCCCTGCGGCTGCCCCGGTCATTGCCCGCTCATAACACCAGCACTGCGGAAGTGGCCCCCAGGGGCCAGGTCATCGCAGCTACACCCCAGTTACCTGACATCTGTAGTAGAGGCTACACCCCAGTTACCTGACATCTGTAGTAGAGGCCGGGGACTACACCCCAGTTACCTGACACCTGTAGTAGAGGCTACACCCCAGTTACCTGACACCTGTAGTAGAGGCCGGGGACTACACCCCAGTTACCTGACATCTGTAGTAGAGGCCTGGGACTACACCCCAGTTACCTGACATCTGTAGTAGAGGCCAGGGACTACACCCCAGTTACCTGACATCTGTAGTAGAGACTACACCCCAGTTACCTGACATCTGTAGTAGAGGCTACAGCCCAGTTACCTGACATCTGTAGTAGAGGCTACACCCCAGTTACCTGACACCTGTAGTAGAGGCCGGGGACTACACCCCAGTTACCTGACATCTGTAGTAGAGGCCGGGGGCTACACCCCAGTTACCTGACATCTGTAGTAGAGGCCGGGGACTACACCCCAGTTACCTGATATCTGTAGTAGAGGCCGGGGACTACACCCCAGTTACCTGACACCTGTAGTAGAGGCCGGGGACTACACCCCAGTTACCTGACATCTGTAGTAGAGGCCAGGGACTACACCCCAGTTACCTGACATCTGTAGTAGAGGCCGGGGACTACAACCAAGTTACCTGACATCTGTAGTAGAGGCCGGGGACTACACCCCAGTTACCTGACATCTGTAGTAGAGGCTACACCCCAGTTACCTGACATCTGTAGTAGAGGCCGGGGACTACACCCCAGTTACCTGACATCTGTAGTAGAGGCTACACCCCAGTTACCTGACATCTGTAGTAGAGGCTACACCCCAGTTACCTGACATCTGTAGTAGAGGCCGGGGACTACACCCCAGTTACCTGACATCTGTAGTAGAGGCTACACCCCAGTTACCTGACATCTGTAGTAGAGGCCGGGGACTACACCCCAGTTACCTGACATCTGTAGTAGAGGCTACACCCCAGTTACCTGACATCTGTAGTAGAGGCCGGGGACTACACCCTAGTTACCTGACATCTGTAGTAGAGGCCGGGGACTACACCCCAGTTACCTGACATCTGTAGTAGAGGCCGAGGACTACACCCCAGTTACCTGACATCTGTAGTAGAGGCCGGGGACTACACCCCAGTTACCTGACATCTGTAGTAGAGGCCGGGGACTACACCCCTAGTTACCTGACACCTGTAGTAGAGGCCGGGGACTACACCCCAGTTACCTGACATCTGTAGTAGAGGCCAGGGACTACACCCCAGTTACCTGACATCTGTAGTAGAGGCCGGGGACTACACCCCAGTTACCTGACATCTGTAGTAAAGGCCGGGGACTA
This sequence comes from Dendropsophus ebraccatus, assembly GCA_027789725.1. Classification (NCBI taxonomy): domain Eukaryota; kingdom Metazoa; phylum Chordata; class Amphibia; order Anura; family Hylidae; genus Dendropsophus; species Dendropsophus ebraccatus. The sequence continues at coordinate 5,074,780 of JAQFWZ010000048.1, read as the reverse complement.
CACCCCAGTTACCTGACATCTGTAGTAGAGGCCGGGGACTACACCCCAGTTACCTGACATCTGTAGTAGAGGCCGGGGACTACACCCCTGCGATGCCCTGGCCCCGGGCAATGACCGGGGCAGCTGCAGGGGTTATACTTGTCACGGTATAGGCCTGAGGGCGGCACAGCTGTAGGGCCGGTCTGTGGAATCTGCTGGCGATGATGGGCATGCGATTCTTCGCTGCACTTAGTCAGGGCACCAGTTAGTGGACACCAATGCCGGGGTTCAGTAACAGCGGTTTTATTATAGATGAGGTAACTAGTAGCAACAGTTCTGTCCGGATGCAACCGGGTATATAGCAGGCTCTGACAAATAAAGTAGGAGTGGTGCTGCATAGGCTGTGAGAATACGTGCCGGATGATGGGAGTAGGAGTATGAGAGAAATAGCGTTGCTGGGTGGATTAGCTTGAGAATAATACTTGCTGTGAATCCTTGCAGCGATGAAGAGAGATAACGGAATGACACCCAGATGAGAGAGAAGACTCCGGACACTTGAGCAGGCAGATACAGCCGAAGACTTGAATACAGCAGCAGACTCAGTCACTCTTCTGAGGGAGAGGACAGAACAACACAAACTCCTTGCTTGAAAGCAGGGGCTGAACTGACTTGTCAGCAGGAAGTGGGAGGTCACATGGTTGCTCCTGGCCAGAGCTAGTCGGCCATTGGAGGAACCATGGTTACAGGTCACGTGATCAACAGCCTTGCATACCACTGTACAATGCAATAATACACAGGAACACATGAGAATACACATGAGAATGCACATTACTAGAGAATACTAGGGGAAACCAGCAGCAGTTGCAGTGCAAACACTTACCAGAACAGGCATTGACACAGCAAGAGAAATGGCCATAATAGGAGTAGTAGTCTGCATGTTCTGGGACACTGCATACCTCCCTAGCAAATTTGAGCCGACCTCGGCGAATCTAGAAGGCAGCAAACATGAATAGACTGGACAATCAAACAACAGGAATGAATGATGAGAGTGAGTGTGATGAGGTGTGTGTTTCCCACGCCCAAGGCACAGGTGAGAAGAGAGAGAGGATGAGAAACCCTAGTGGCAGGACTTCACCTAGGGGTGCCTAACGTACTCTGGCGACCAGGTAGCTAGTGCGTGAACCATCTGACGTGTAAGCCAGGACAACTTAACTGCTGGCGGGTGACCCTCCATATTCCAGCCAGTTAGACAGTAGGTTTTCTGTTAAATGTGTTACCCTACTGGAGGAGAACGTGAAGACCTGTGTACTATCTTGGCGTGTTTGTGAAATGTCTTGGATACCTGAAAGAGAATAGAACAAAATAATAAAAGCAAGCATACATCTGGGCGCCCACGCATACGGGTCAATCATACAACACAATTACTCAATAGGCCAAACACACGAAAGGGTATCCAAGGTGCGATATGTATGGACCAGTGTGAATGTTAAGTAAGACTATGTGTGATTACTACTGTGTTGGGACAAGATAGAGGTGAACAAATACTGGAAACAAAAGGAAAGGAAACAGAAGGGACAACAAATACTGCGAGGTCTTGAGGAGAACTGGCTCACATGAATCTGAATGAAACCTGAAAAAAATCTGAATGAAAATCTGAGAAAAATCTGCATACGAACTGGCTCAACTAAATCTTTCCAGCTATAGATATGATAATAATACACAATACTGAGACTGGATGAGAAAATACACTCCTACATAAACTGGACTTTCTCTGAGGTATATGTAACCTGACTTCTCTTACTCAGAGGAGGAGCTATCTGACTTAGACACTGGAAAATATACTGTTTTACAAAAGAGGCGCTCTACTCTGAGGCAATCTATGTAACCTTGTGCTTACTCAGAGGAGGAAATACAAAGACTTTGATAACACTGGAATACAATAGTACAATAAGTGCAATAATACCCTGTGTGGAACACACAATCACAGGAAAGTGCATTAGGAAGGAATGGGTTAAGTGTCTCTGTTAGGTAGAGTCTCTTTTAGGCAATTAGACATTGTCCATGTAAAAGGCTCTGGGACAGGCACTAGAGAACCTTTTGTTATGATAAGTGTCCATCAGCTCATGGCTGGTTAGTACAGGGAACTTGGTCAGGAGGACCAGGCACGAACCTTGAACGTTGCATGAACTAAATGGTGAAACAGCACACAAAAAAACACAGTCATAGAACTCAGCCCTTGGGAGGACATTTAACAGAAATGTCCTGGAGGACCCCAAGTGGCACCCCTCTTTTTCTCCCAGGGATAATACCGGGAGGAAGCCGGAGCAGGAGCATCATCTGCTGCGGTGGTGACCACGAGGCTAGGGGTCACGGTGGTCACAGGAGAGACAGTAGGGGCTACTGTGGTCACAGGAGAGACAGTAGGGGCCACGTGGTAGGTGGTGGTAGTGGAGGAGACAGCAGCTTTAGCCACGGCAGGGGAAGGAGCGGTGCTAGCAGCCGAAGTAGATGGGCTCGGAGCAGGGGGCGCGGCGACAAGTGAGCCCAGGGGCTTGAAATCAGGCCAGTCCTCGTCCCATTGCTCTGATGGAGAAGGCAGGAAGGGCCGTTGCACCGCATGTTTTGGCCTGGTGATAGCGGCTGCCCAGGGGCCTTTCGGGGAACCCACCAGGGTATACTCTACCACCTCCCCGGGACTGAGGTTATTCAGGTAGCCCGGCTGATACTCGCGCATCACGGCCCTTCTGTTAGCGAGTACCAGTAGGCCGGTGTAGGAATCCATGATGAGGCCATACCCCCGCTGTTTATCAAATTTAGTAACGGTCCCCCGTCTCCGCTCTAGGGGAGCCTCACCTGGCTTAGGCCTCTCCAGCTTCCGGATGAACAGTCGCTCGGAAGCAGCGTTGGATTCAGCAAATTGAGTATATGGATGGTCCCACAGGGGAGCATAGTCTGGATAGGGCACAGTCGGGGGCTCCTCCGGCACTAGGCCAGACTTGGCAGGCATGCCCCCTTTAGTGGAAGAAGCAGTGGGTGGCTGGGCCGTAGTGGAGCTAACCGTCACGGTGCTAGCCATGGTAGGGGCGGTCTGAGTCACCGGAGGCAAGAGAGAGAGGGCCTGCTGAATCTCCTCTGCTATTTTTCTGATGATGGGGTCATCACCAAACACCCACTGCGGCAAGGAAGGTGTCTCGGGCTCAGGGAGTCGCCAGGGGCTGGTGAAACAGGAGGCCTTCGGCTTTTTCCCTTTACTAGGGCCGGGTAACGGGGTGTCCGGAGGCCCGGTACTCACTATTTCGTCCCGTTCCGGTGAAGTCGATCCTCCGGTGGAGAAGGCCAAGTCGGACTCGCTGGAACGGCCGGGCTCCGGGGAAGGACTGGTGCCGGATGCTGGTCCCCCGTCCGGGTCAGCGCAGAGTGGAGTGGAAGCCCGGGTGGAACCTATATCGTCCGACGCAACGGAGCCCCAGCTGGAGTCGCTGTCTGGAGGTAGCGGAGCTAGGAGACAGGCAGGATCTACCTCCGCTAGGCTTGTAGGCCATTCACGCACAACGGGAGCAGCAGCTGCGAAGATGCACTCCTCGGGGGTCGCCATCTTGTCACGCTCTGGCCGGAACTTGCAGCAGGAAGGGGAGGAGCGCCAGGCTGGAGGATCAGGTTCCAGAATCTGCCCAGCAACAGTGACGTCAGTGGAAGCGGCCGGCCAATCAGGAGAGACACAGTCATTATCAATGGCGCCAAGCAATTCCCGCTTCTCGGCCGCATGGCAGTTAACCCCCTCGTCACTGGGGGATGGCGCAGGTAGAAATAACAGCAAGAAGCGGCCATTTTGTGTACAGTCCCAGCCGTGCAGCGACTCAGTTATCAGAACTCCCATGGCAATTTTAGCACAGTCTCTGGAGACGATATTAAACTGTAGATCTGGTACACCGCGTGGCGGGTATATCCTGTTCATGACGCCAAAAATGCGATGCCCTGGCCCCTGGGGGCCACTTCCGCAGTGCTGGTGTTATGAGCGGGCAATGACCGGGGCAGCTGCAGGGGTTATACTTGTCACGGTATAGGCCTGAGGGCAGCACAGCTGTAGGGACGGTCTGTGGAATCTGCGGGTGATGATGGGCATGCGATTCTTCGCTGCACCTAGTCAGGGCACCAGTTAGTGGACACCAATGCCAGGGTTCAGTAACAGCGGTTTTATTATAGATGAGGTAACTAGTAGCAACAGTTCTGTCCGGATGCAACCGGGTATATAGCAGGCTTTGACAAATAAAGTAGGAGTGGTGCTGCATAGGCTGTGAGAATACGTGCCGGATGATGGGAGTAGGAGTATGAGAGAAATAGCGTTGCTGGGTGGATTAGCTTGAGAATAATACTTGCTGTGAATCCTTGCAGCGATGAGGAGAGATAACGGAATGACACCCAGATGAGAGAGAAGACTCCGGACACTTGAGCAGGCAGATACAGCCGAAGACTTGAATACAGCAGCAGACTCAGTCACTCTTCTGAGGGAGAGGATAGAACAACACAACCTCCTTGCTTGAAAGGTCACATGGTTGCTCCTGGCCAGAGCTAGTCGGCCATTGGAGGAACCATGGTTACAAGTCACGTGATCAACAGCCTTGCATACCACTGTACAATGCAATAATACACAGGAATACATGAGAATACACATGAGAATGCACATTACTAGAGAATACTAGGGGAAAACCAGCAGCAGTTGCAGTGCAAACACTTACCAGAACAGGCATGGACACAGCAAGAGAAATGGCCATAATAGGAGTAGTAGTCTGCATGTTCTGGGACACTGCACCCCAGTTACCTGACATCTGTAGTAGAGGCCGGAGACTACACCCCAGTTACCTGACACCTGTAGTAGAGGCCGGGGACTACACCCCAGTTATCTGTTCTCTGTAGTAGAGGCCGGGGACTACACCCCAGTTACCTGACATCTGTAGTAGAGGCCGGGGACTACACCCCAGTTACCTGACATCTGTAGTAGAGGCCGGGGACTACACCCCAGTTACCTGACATCTGTAGTAGAGGCCGGGGACTACACCCCAGTTACCTGACATCTGTAGTAGAGGCCGGGGACTACACCCCAGTTACCTGACATCTGTAGTAGAGGCCGAGGACTACACCCCAGTTACCTGACATCTGTAGTAGAGGCTACACCCCAGTTACCTGACATCTGTAGTAGAGGCCGGGGACTACACCCCAGTTACCTGACATCTGTAGTAGAGGCCGGGGACTACACCCCAGTTACCTGACATCTGTAGTAGAGGCCGGGGACTACACCCCAGTTACCTGACATCTGTAGTAGAGGCTACACCCCAGTTACTTGACATCTGTAGTAGAGGCCGAGGACTACACCCCAGTTACCTGACATCTGTAGTAGAGGCCGGGGACTACACCCCAGTTACCTGACATCTGTAGTAGAGGCCGAGGACTACACCCCAGTTACCTGACATCTGTAGTAGAGGCTACACCCCAGTTACCTGACATCTGTAGTAGAGGCCGGGGACTACACCCCAGTTACCTGACATCTGTAGTAGAGGCCGGGGACTACACCCCAGTTACCTGACATCTGTAGTAGAGGCCAGGGACTACACTCCAGTTACCTGACACCTGTAGTAGAGGCCGGGGACTACACCCCAGTTACCTGACATCTGTAGTAGAGGCCGGGGACTACACCCCAGTTACCTGACATCTGTAGTAGAGGCTACACCCCAGTTACCTGACATCTGTAGTAGAGGCCGGGGACTACACCCCAGTTACCTGACATCTGTAGTAGAGGCCGGGGACTACACCCCAGTTACCTGACATCTGTAGTAGAGGCCGGGGACTACACCCCAGTTACCTGACATCTGTAGTAGAGGCCGGGGACTACACCCCAGTTACCTGACATCTGTAGTAGAGGCCGGAGACTACACCCCAGTTACCTGACATCTGTAGTAGAGGCCGAGGACTACACCCCAGTTACCTGACATCTGTAGTAGAGGCTACACCCCAGTTACCTGACATCTGTAGTAGAGGCCGGGGACTACACCCCAGTTACCTGACATCTGTAGTAGAGGCCGGGGACTACACCCCAGTTACCTGACATCTGTAGTAGAGGCCGGGGACTACACCCCAGTTACCTGACATCTGTAGTAGAGGCTACACCCCAGTTACCTGACACCTGTAGTAGAGGCCGGGGACTACACCCCAGTTACCTGACCACTGTAGTAAAGGCTACACCCCAGTTACCTGACACCTGTAGTAGAGGCCGGGGACTACACCCCAGTCACCTGATATCTATAGTAGAGGCCGGGGTCTACACCCCAGTTACCTGACATCTGTAGTAGAGGCCGGGGACTACACCCCAGTTACCTGACATCTGTACTAGAGGCCGGGGACTACACCCCAGTTACCTGACATCTGTAGTAGAGGCCGGGGACTACACCCCAGTTACCTGACATCTGTAGTAGAGGCTACACCCCAGTTACCTGACATCTGTAGTAGAGGCTACACCCCAGTTACGTGACATCTGTAGTAGAGACTACACCCCAGTTACCTGACATCTGTAGTAGAGGCTACACCCCAGTTACGTGACATCTGTAGTAGAGACTACACCCCAGTTACCTGACATCTGTAGTAGAGACTACACCCCAGTTACCTGACATCTGTAGTAGAGGCTATACCCCAGTTACCTGACATCTGTAGTAGAGGCCGGGGACTACACCCCAGTTACCTGACATCTGTAGTAGAGGCCGGGGACTACACCCCAGTTACCTGACATCTGTAGTAGAGGCCGGGGACTACACCCCAGTTACCTGACATCTGTAGTAGAGGCCGGGGACTACACCCCAGTTACCTGATATCTGTAGTAGAGGCCGGGGACTACACCCCTGTTACCTGACATCTATAGTAGAGGCTACACCCCAGTTACCTGACATCTGTAGTAGAGGCTACACCCCAGTTACCTGACATCTGTAGTAGAGGCCGGTGACTACACCCCAGTTACCTGACTTCTGTAGTAGAGGCTACACCCCAGTTACCTGACATCTGTAGTAGAGGCTACACCCCAGTTACCTGACACCTTTAGTAGAGGCCGGGGACTACACCCCAGTTACCTGACATCTGTAGTAGAGGCCGGGGACTACACCCCAGTTACCTGACCACTGTAGTAAAGGCTACACCCCAGTTACCTGACATCTGTAGTAGAGGCCGGGGACTACACCCCAGTTACCTGACCACTGTAGTAAAGGCTACACCCCAGTTACCTGACATCTGTAGTAATGGCCGGAGACTACACCCCAGTTACCTGACATCTGTAGTAGAGGCCGGGGACTACACCCCAGTTACCTGACATCTGTAGTAGAGGCCGGGGGCTACACCCCAGTTACCTGACACCTGTAGTAGAGGCCGGGGACTACACCCCAGTCACCTGATATCTATAGTAGAGGCCGGGGACTACACCCCAGTTACCTGACATCTGTAGTAGAGGCCGGGGACTACACCCCAGTTACCCAAACACAACAGCAGCACAGGTAAGTAGACAAAAGTGATAATAAAATGCACGTCTTACCAAACCAGACCCAAGTTTGTATAAATCCAGAAAACGCAGCAGCAGACAGCACTTGAAACGTCGTGTTTATTCACCGGTGTGCGACGTTTCGGCTCAACAATATCAGCCTTTCTCCAGCAGTGATACAATGCCAATGAATTCAGCCATAAAAATACACTCAAGTGTTGACAGAAAGTGTAATAAGTGGTAATAATCAATTCATTATCATATTTAGTAAAACAAAAAAAATCGCTCAAAATCTGACTACACAGTATAATCATATTTGAATCATATCTACAGGTGTATGAAAACACAATACAGTGAAGATTTCATGATGTGCTAATACCAGGAATAAAGCATACATGTGCACAACCCTAACTGTTCTACAAGTGACTGTACCTGAATAATAATGAAGCAGGTGCTGATCACGAGTGAATAAAAAAGAGAGAGATACACACACTCTACTGGGACCCTCCGTGTCTGAAAGCATGTGACAACGTCGTCCGCGGGTGACGTCACACGCCACAGGGGCGCGTAAGGAAGAGCCGCCCCTCACCCAATGGGTGTGGACAGGCAAAACGTACCGAGTGCGCCGGGCCGAGTTGGCACTGCGCAAGGGGGATATATACGGATCATTGGACCCTGACCCACAGCCAGGAGGACAAGGTATAAATATCTGTTCACCTTTCAAGTGCCATATGGGACAATGTCGTCCGCACACCGTACAGGTAGCTTTGTCGTACCGTGAGATCCTGTGTCTGCCAAATTGCCAATTTTCTTAGCTCAGGTTGCTATGGTCTACAAAGGGCTGTGCCCCATAGGTGTATATTATTTTTCCTATATGTTTTTTTCCCCCAACATATTACAGGTTATTAGTTAATAACGGTATTAGGTCCAGCTAGCGGATCCCCCTGTATTGGTTTAGCTATTGCCGATTTGTTATTTTACCCCCCCCCCCCCAATAGGACGTGGTTGGTCGTCAACCATTAGTCATGAGCAATCCTTGGTTGTGATACTAGTTAGTTTGCCGTCTCTATTTTGGCTGTTTCTGCTATCTTTTTCTTCTTCTGTCTTTTCTTTGCCAATGCGGTCCTCTGCCTGGTTAACACATCTTCTTACTTAGAATTCCTGATGACTTGACAAAGTTTGCCCAAGGACATATCATTCTCTGTAGTGACATAATTGTGGCTTTGCTAGATACTTTATCAGGCCGCTCGTCATTGTCGTACAATAAGCTGAACAGGATATGTAGGGCCCTCCATGCCATGCAACTGTCCGATACATGGAGACTCCATGATTCTTCCTACTACTCCCATGTACATAATCTCTACAGCCATATGTCAGGAACCGGACAGCAGGACAAGACAAGACAGTGAGCCCTAAGCTCAGCCCCGCCCACTGTCCTCTACCTACTTGCCACAATCTGCCCTAAACTGGCTAGGTGGGACACAAATACAAGACAGACAGACAAAACACAATGAAAAATAGTAAACAGTCCGGGTCACAACAATCGGGCAGCAAAAGTACAAAATCACAATCCTATAAACGTAGTCAAAGTCCAGGCAATATAGTCAAGGGCAGGCGGAAAGCAAGGAATAAGGCAAAGATCAGGGATAGCAAAAACACAGAAGATACAAGCGGACAGAGACAAGTCAATAACCAGCAATAAGTGCACAGACTGAGGTAGTTATATAGGAGACCGGGGCTCTGATCCAGAACATAATTGGACCATCCCCCTGATCTCCAAGCACAGACAGCTGAGAACAAGACAGATCCACTGGTAGGATGACCTGTCAGTCACAGCAGAACCAGAACACAGATTAACCCTGACATGGCCAGACAGAACTCAGCAGGTGAAGTCGGGTGTGTCTCCCAAAGAGAGCAAATAAACCAGTGTTCAGACACAGCAAAACAAAACACAGAACAGAATAAGAGAATATCAGCGCCTTCTCGGCCGAAGAGCACGAGCAGAGGGGAGCATAATGCTCCGCAAAGATACCATCCTGACAGTACCCCCCCTTTTACAAGGGGCCTCAGGACCCTCACAGGACTCAACTTAGAAGATTGCCATCTGACTCCCATTCATCAGAAGAAGAGTCCATGGCATGGAGAACAGGCTTACTGACAGGACGAGCAGAAGAACATGATAAATTGGCATCAGATACAGGCAAATCAGTTACAGTAGAACTAGCAATGTTTATTTCGCCGGAGGGTACCTGTGCACCCAAGTGACCTTCCTGGGAGTCACCTGGACGCCGATGATCTGGGTGCAGGTTTTCTTGCCGCTTGGGACGCTTGTGGCAGAAACTGATGTAATGGCCACTGTCACCACAGTAATAACACAGACAGTTGTGTCTCCGGTGTTCTCGCCTAGTCCTGGCGTCCAATTGTCCCAGCTGCATGGGCTCGTCCTCAGGAATATCAGGGATAACAACAGAGTGTTTGACAGAACAGGGGACAGGTCTTAGAAGTGTCAGAGCCTACTTTTTCTCTATGTGTGTCACGGAGTCTACGGTCTATGCGGATAGCCAGATTCATGGCCTGCTTAAGGGTGGAAGGTTCTGGATGCCCTGTCCAGGCATCCTTAATGCCATTAGACAACCCCTGCCTAAATTTGCATCTAAGTGCCGGGTCATTCCATCCGAAAGGGCAAGGGCAGCCGGCAAGCAAGGGAGGTCAAGGAATAAGGCAAAGATCAGGGATAGCAAAAACACAGAAGATACAAGCGGGCAGAGACAAGTCAATAACCAGCAATGAGTGCACAGACTGGGGTTAGTTATATAGGAGGCCAGGGCTCTGGTCCAGAACGTAATTGGACCATCCCCCTGATCTCCAAGCACAGACAGCTGAGAACAAAACAGATCCACTGGCAGGAAGACCTGTCAGTCACAGCAGAACCAGAACACAGATTAACCCTGACATAACCAGACAGAACTCAGCAGGTGAAGTCGGGTGTGTCTCCCAAAGAGAGCAAATAAACCAGTGTTCAGACACAGCAAAACAAAACACAGAACAGAATAAGAGAATATCAGCGCCTTCTCGGCCGAACAGCGCGAGCAGAGGGGAGCATAATGCTCCGCAGAGATACCATCCTGTCACCATATTGATTATATCTTTACAAGCCACCATATTCTCCCTTGTGTAGTGTCCTCATCCATAGGAAATATAGTACATTCTGACCATGCTCCAGTTCATTGCATTATATTTTTTCCAGCAGATGCCCTACATGTTTTCATGTGGAGACTGTATGAATATCTGGGGACCAATACAGTCTGTTTAGCTATCAATCACTTTAAAGGGAACCATTCACCCCGTGGCCCCCGTTAGAAACAGACAAACAGTTACATAAAGGTCAATATACTTACCATATCGCTCCCGGTCCCGTCCCGGATCTCGTTGTTGACACGGAGAAATCGCCGATTCTTCTTCTCCCGCCCATTATGGTAATGAGCTGAGATGAGTCCAACGTCCATAGGAAACGACGGACGAGTCCAACTTATTCATGAGGTCCTCTTCTCGTTGCCGCCCATCCACGCCTCCTGGAACTTGATTGACGTCTTCAGTCTTCAGTCTCCTCACGAATTCCCGCGCAGGCACCGTTGCGAAGGTCTCGTCATCTCTTCTGCGCCTGCGCGGTAAACAGGATACGTGCTCGTGACGTTCCTGTGTACCGCGCATGCGCGAAGTCCAACACGTCACTTCAGCTCTGACAATCGGCGCACGCGCAGTAAACATTGAAGCTGTGGAGCGGCTTCAATTGTGAACTGCGCATGCGCCGAAAACGACCGTCACGGCGCCTGCGCGGGATCCGGCGAGAAGAAAGAAGACGAGGAGGAAGAAGACCCGGCGTCAATCAAGTGTCGGAGGCGGGGAGAAGGCTGGACTTCGGGCCGGCGGCGCTCATTACCATAATGGGCGCGAGAAGAAGAATCGGCGATTTCTCCGTGTCAACAACGAGATCCGGGACGGGACCGGGAGCGATATGGTAAGTATATTGACCTCTATGTAACTGTTTGTCTGTTTCTAACGGGGGCCACGGGGTGAATGGTTCCCTTTAATACTGATGACCCTGCTGATCACCCCACATTCCCCGAATGCAGTGGGAAGCACTAAAATGTGTGTTGAGGGAAATATTTATTAAGCATGGAGCACAGCTAAAAAAGAAGCTGCAGTTAAATTGAAGTAGTTGCTTACGGAGCTGCACAAACCGGAAATTAAGCATAGGGTTTCCTCATACGGGCAGCCCTTAGGTCCTTCATTTCTTTCACCCTACACTCACATTTCATAGAAATTAAGTTCTTTCCTGACAGCATTCAAATCGGTGTGGAAATCAAGAAGAGAGTCCAGTGGTCCCTCTCAAATGCAAACCACATTATCGATAAATCAATGCCAGGACCTTGCATAGCATTGAAAGTTCATATGTGTGTAACCCCTGGAGAGGATTTAGGGAGAACAGCAGGTGCAGCTTATAAGAGAGGCACACAAACTACATTTCCCATCTCTCCCTGGGACAGTGAGCTGAGGGGAGCAGGAAGTGATGCTGCGCTGGGAGGAAGAGGGGAAAAGACAGAGAGAGACAGTGCATGGTGGGCAGCATGGTCTGAGGAGAGGAGACCACCTCCTGTGCTGGCTGTGTCAGGGGTAACAGAGAGAGACCTGACAGCTAAGAGAGGAAGGACTGAGCCCAGACAGGACCCCCCAGCTCCTGTGTGTCCAGTGAGGAGGATCCTGCCCCCCACTCCCTCTGTGAGATCCTTCCTAAATGCTGCTGCTCCATGTTGGAAACCTGGACTGAGCCTGGGGTGTAGATCAGCAGCAAAAGAGTGAGTAACCCTTTGTGTCCTGGCTGGTGAAGCTGTGGCTGGACAGTGACAATTAAAGAATCACAGCTTAGACCTTGTTGGAATCTGTTCTGTTCACAAGAGCTGTGACCTGGTGGATTGTTCAAGTTGCAACTCCTTTGTTATTAAGTGCACCAACAACTTCTAAAGCGCGCCAACGTCCGCGGCAACTGGGCCCCAGCGTATAGACATTTATCTTACTATATGGCTGCAGCCTCACTTATTACATATAGTCAGTGTGGATGTATGTGCCGGCCTGGTGTGCAGTGACTGTGTGTGATGAGAGTCACCTCCTAGAGTCTAAATTGTCAGAGTGCTCACACTAGTCACCCTGTTTACCAAACAACCCCCCTTCCTGCTGCTGAAGTGTTTCACTTTCAGGGGGAGAGTTCTGTGTTGCCACATTTATTTTTATATCATATCCATTCCCTGTTTATTCATACCCCATTGTCAAGCCCAGTATTGATTTTACCAAGCATTAAATTGGTTCCTGTTTCCATGTTACTTCTCTCTGTGAGTATATCACTTATAGTGTATTGAGTGTGTACCGAGCTAGGTGGGGGTTTCCTGAGTCAACCCCTGGCAGAAGAGTGACAACCTCCTGCATACCAAGCAAGCTCTTGTCAAGACTCAGGTGGAGGCACTGCGCTGAGTGAGAAGGTGAAACAAACCAAAAAACCCCTCCTTACACTGGAAGCTCCATTAGGGGGTGTTACATTGGAGGCACTGCTGAGATCGAACATGGCTGAGAAAGCCCAGTCAAGTACAGCTGCCACAGACTTTATTACTGCAAAAGATGTGTTAACATGGTGTATAGAAACTAATACAACAATAGAACATAGCTTTGCCATCGATGGAGAGCTTAATGGCGCTTCAGATGATGATATATTACGAATAGCAAGCAGACTGCAGGAAGTTATCCAACCCAGAGTTGTTGATCATCGTAGTACCAGTAGAAGTGTAATCTCTACAGCTCTTATCACAACTGAGAGGTTATTGGAGAGAGCGTACTTCCCTGCCATTATTGCTGTTCCACAAGAATATGGTGGACGATGGAGGATTGTCTGGCCACTGGAGCCCACCGCAGAAGGCATACCTCCAGTGCTGAGCCCACAGCGGAGAGGGTCTGGTAGATGCTTGTCCCCCACTCCTCCTCAAGTCACGGCTGAAGAAACTCCCACTACTAATGTGCTGGTTGCCACCATGGAGAGACTAGTGGGTCAGTTTGCAAAAATGAACCCAGAAGGAAATTACAGGCGGTTGAGGACATTCTCCGGCTTAGTACCCACCCCAGCTGGGGAAGAGGGATATGAAACTTGGAGGGATGTTGCTTTGCAGTACTTGGAAGAATGGCAGTGCTCTGATGCAGTAAAGAGGCAAAGGATAGTAGAAAGCCTGAAAGGACCAGCAATGGAAATAGTGCAAGCTGCTTGGCGAGGTAAACCCCAAGTGACATCTCAGGACTACATGACTGCTCTTGAAGATGCTTTTGGGTCACCTGAGGATGCCACTGACCTCCTCTACAAGCTTCGGATCACCTATCAAGAGGCAGGGGAAAAGATGTCTGATTACCTTTATAGGTTGGACAAGCTGATCTACAGAGTAGTGTCCAAAGGCGGACTTGACTCTAAGGAAGTGGACAACTGCCGTCTTGATCAAATGCTCCGGGGTGCTTTGACTAATGATCCGATTGCTCAGAGGCTGAGATGCACTGACCGGGACAAGATTCCACTCTCTTTCAATCAGCTGCTTAAGCAAGTTCGGCAAGAAGAAGCTACTTTAATGGCCAGAGAGCAAACAGTGAAAAAAGTAGCAGCCATTGCTCCCAAGCCTCAATTAAGTCAACGTGAAGAAGAGTTGTTAAAAATTGTTGATAAACAAGGGGAGCAGATTGCTCAGCTCTTAAATGTTCATACAAAAGACGTTGAGCGGTTGAAGCAGGCTACCCACAAGGTCTCTGAGAGACAACAAAGTCCCCAACAGAGGGCTAGCAGTAGCTCTACCAGACGTGGAGATAAGAATCCAGAGGGATGCTTTGTGTGCGGAAGTTTTGATCACATGGCTCGTCACTGCTCTATGAAGTGGTCTTCCAAGAGGTCACCCTCCCCCCTCACAAAGAAAAATTATCAGTCAAAAAACGGGGAAGGGGGTCAGTAGAGTGCAGTACTGACCCCCATTTAGTCACCCAGGTTTGCTCAGCCACTCCAGAAGTCCATAATCACAGACTACTCCCAGGAGGCCTAATGGGACCTGCTCCCCATGTCCCGGCCTATATCAATGGACACCCGTGCACAGTCTTGCTGGATAGTGGGTCTCAGGTCTCCATTATATTTGAGAAATGGTACCAAAGATATCTGCCTGATGTGCCACTGCAACCACTATCTGGATTAGTTGTCTGGGGACTCAGCGAGCAAAGCTACCCCTATCGGGGATATGTAACAGTCTCCCTTCGATTCCCTCAAGCCATAGTGGGAGTGGAGAAAGAAATACCCATTGTGGCCTTGGTGTGCCCTGAAGCAGAAGCTGATTCAAAAGAGATACCAATCATAGTGGGAACCAATGCCAACATCTTCCGTACCCTAGCACAGTGGTGCCGAGAAGTTGGGGGAGAGAATTACTCACAGACCCTTACGATCCACCCGATCTGCTTGGAAGCATATGTAAAGAAAGAGAAAGAAGAAAAGAAAAGAAGGAGCTTTGTGCTGAATGTTTTGACTCATGCTTCGAAGGCAGCAATTTGAAGACAGAAGAGCGTAAATTGGTGATACAAGGAATGATGGAAAGAGCGGCTGCCTTTTCCTTAGGGGATTGGGATCTTGGATTGGCTCGAGGAGTGCAGCATCACATTAGGCTGACAGATGAGAAGCCTTTCCGTGAGAGGTCACGAAGATTAGCCCCTGCAGATTTTGAAGATGTCCGACGGCACCTGTATGGCTTACTAGGGACAGGAGTAATCATAGAGTCTAACAGTCCCTATGCTTCACCTATTGTAATAGCGAGAAAGAAAAATGGAGATATTCGAATGTGCGTGGACTACCGCACTTTGAACAGCCGTACTGTTCCTGATCAATACACTGTACCCAGAATTGACGAAGCATTAGACTGTCTTCAGGGGAGCCAGTGGTTTTCTGTGTTGGATCTGCGGAGTGGTTATTACCAGATCCCCATGAGTGAGGAAGATCAAGAAAAAACAGCCTTTATCTGCCCCATCAGCTTCTACCAGTTCCAGAGAATGCCTCAGGGAGTCTCCGGTGCTCCAGCAACATTCCAGAGATGTATGGACAAGGTGGTGGGAGATATGAACTTCCGTGAAGTTTTGGTCTACCTAGATGATTTGATCATATTTGGGCGTTCACTTGAAGAACATAACCAGAGACTGTTTAAGGTACTTGATCGTCTGATGGACAATGGGCTGAAGCTGTCGTTGGAAAAGTGCCGACTTTGTCAGACTTCTGTTAAGTATGTTGCACACATTGTGAGTCGAGATGGGATTTCTACTGACCCAGCTAAAGTGGAAGTGGTAGTCAACTGGCCCAGGCCCACCAAGCTTGGGGAGCTTCGGACCTTCTTGGGATTTTGTGGATATTATCGGAGATTTGTACCACAGTACTCAAAGGTTGCCAAGCCTTTAACAGCCCTCACTCAAGGGTATCCCCCTGCACGTGGCCAAGCAAAATCAAAGAAATCAGAAAGAAAAACATACTTCCGAGTCAGTGAACCTTTTGGAGAAAGGTGGACCCCGGCGTGTGAAGAAGCGTTCAAGAAGCTAAAAGCCTGTTTAACACAAGCTCCTGTGCTAGCCTATGTGGATCCCAGTCGGCCCTATGTGCTACATGTAGATGCTTCATTTGAGGGACTAGGAGCAGTATTGTACCAAGATTATGAAGGCACTCTACGCCCAGTTTATTACGTCAGCAGAGGATTGACTCCCAGTGAACGCAACTACCCAGTCCACAAATTGGAATTTCTGGCGCTAAAGTGGGCAGTAGTGGACAAACTGCATGACTACCTTTATGGTGTCCACTTTGAAGTTCACACTGACAACAACCCTCTGACCTATGTAAGGACTACAGCCAAACTTGATGCAACAGGGCACAGGTGGCTTGCTGCTTTGGCAATATATGACTTCAGCTTGAAGTATCGTCCTGGCAGCACGAATGTAGATGCCGACGCCTTATCTCGCTTGCCTGGCCAACCTCCAGGATCTGAAGAAGACGCTTGGATTGAAGTTCCTGCCCCAGAGGTTAAGGCTATGTGTCACTTTCAGACTGCCAAGACTGTTCCAGCGCAAGGCTGTGTTCATTTTTTGGGAGCTCCAGAGGAAGCCCTTCCCCCCATGTTTTGTCATTTGACCAGGGTCAAGACTGATTCCCTACCGCAGCTGACACGGGATCAGATTGAGAAGGCACAACAAGAGGACCCTTCTGTAGGGGTGGTGCGTTGGTCAGTGAAACGGGGATTGAGGCCAGAACGAAGTGCTCTCAAGACAGAAGAATCAATGCTGCTTGCTCGTCAGATAGAGTCCTTAGTTGTGAGAAAAGGACTGCTATATCGGAAGTCTCCACGTAAACAAGGAAAAGTTCCTCAACAGCTGGTGTTACCCACTCAATTCAGAGAACTGGCCTTAAGGGCTTTGCATGACGATCATGGGCACTTGGGCATAGAAAAGACAACTAGTCTCATTACTGATCGATTCTACTGGCCGAAAATGGAGGCTGACATCGAGAGGTATTGCAAGCATTGTGAGCGGTGCATAATGAGAAAAACTCTGCCCACTCGATCAGCTCCCCTTGTCAATCTTACCAGTGATGGCCCACTCGAGTTGGTGTGTATCGACTTCCTGTCCATTGAACCGGATGAAGGAAAAGTGAGCAACGTACTAGTGGTTACTGATCATTTCACCCGATATGCTCAAGCATACCCCACTAAAGATCAAAGAGCTACTACGGTAGCCAAGACTCTGTGGGAGAAATTCTTTGTGCATTACGGGCTGCCAGCACGCATCCACTCTGATCAAGGAAGAGACTTTGAGAGTCGGCTGATTCGAGAGTTATGTGAAATATGTGGAATCAAAAAGTCCAGAACAACTCCTTTTCATCCTCAGGGGGACCCACAGCCTGAAAGGTTTAATCGCACCCTACTCAATATGCTGGGTACTCTGGACCAGCGAAAGAAAGGGCAGTGGAGCCGGCATATAAGTCAGCTGGTCCACGCCTACAACTGCACCAAGAATGAGTCCACAGGATACTCTCCTTATTTCCTCATGTTTGGCAGAGAGGCCAGACTTCCTGTAGATGTCTGCTTTGGGGTGTCTACTGATCAGACATCAGGAAGGACATACCTTAGGTATGTGTCACAACTGAGAGAAGAGTTGAAGAGCGCTTACCAGCTGGCTGAACAGGCCTCAAATCGCTCAGGCCAAAGGAACAAAGCTCGGTATGATAGAAGAGTTCGAGAGCACATTTTGCAGCCTGGAGACAGAGTCCTCATTCAACAATTGGGTCTGCATGGGAAACACAAATTAGCTGATCGATGGCGCTCAGAACCCTTTATTGTAGTGGAGAAATTGTCAGGCATCCCTGCTTATCGAGTGAAACCAGAGCGAAATAAAGGGACTACCAAGACTTACCACCGCCAGCATCTGTTACCTATTGGAGAAAATGTCTGTTCCAGAAGTCCTGTGATTGAGGAAGTACGGGGTAAAGCTAAGCCTCCAAGAAGGAGTAATCGGCTGTGTCAACCAGTCAGCCCGGTGATAAACCCTGAGGACAGTGAAAGTGAGTCTACTGATGACTGGGGACTGGATTACAGCTGGGTCGATGGCCCTTCTACTGTTGTGGAAGATGCTGAAGATTGGTCACCAGATGGGGATGAACCAATGGAATACTCCTCTGACTGTTCCCATCTTACATTGGGGGAGACTGTGGAAGAAAGGTTGCCTGATGAAGAAGCCAATGAAGTAGAACTTGACCCACAGCACGAAGTCCAAGAGTCAGGGGTGGAGGAAGGGACCCCCACAGTACACACTCGCCCCAAGAGAGATATTAGACCCCCCATGATGCTAACTTATGATGATATGGGTCATGCTATCGAGGTCCCTAGAATTACATCATTACACTCAAATAGCATAGGGTCCAACTGCAACCATGTGTGGCGTGGCAGTGATTGGTTGGGGTGTGCCTGAGTGTAGAGTTGGTCAGGATGCTTTAACTCTATTTCACTTTTCAGGTGGTGAGCCAACTTTTAGTGCTTCTGCATTCACGCTGGCTCCCCAGGGGGAGGATGTAACCCCTGGAGAGGATTTAGGGAGAACAGCAGGTGCAGCTTATAAGAGAGGCACACAAACTACATTTCCCATCTCTCCCTGGGACAGTGAGCTGAGGGGAGCAGGAAGTGATGCTGCGCTGGGAGGAAGAGGGGAAAAGACAGAGAGAGACAGTGCATGGTGGGCAGCATGGTCTGAGGAGAGGAGACCACCTCCTGTGCTGGCTGTGTCAGGGGTAACAGAGAGAGACCTGACAGCTAAGAGAGGAAGGACTGAGCCCAGACAGGACCCCCCAGCTCCTGTGTGTCCAGTGAGGAGGATCCTGCCCCCCACTCCCTCTGTGAGATCCTTCCTAAATGCTGCTGCTCCATGTTGGAAACCTGGACTGAGCCTGGGGTGTAGATCAGCAGCAAAAGAGTGAGTAACCCTTTGTGTCCTGGCTGGTGAAGCTGTGGCTGGACAGTGACAATTAAAGAATCACAGCTTAGACCTTGTTGGAATCTGTTCTGTTCACAAGAGCTGTGACCTGGTGGATTGTTCAAGTTGCAACTCCTTTGTTATTAAGTGCACCAACAACTTCTAAAGCGCGCCAACGTCCGCGGCAACTGGGCCCCAGCGTATAGACATTTATCTTACTATATGGCTGCAGCCTCACTTATTACATATAGTCAGTGTGGATGTATGTGCCGGCTTGGTGTGCAGTGACTGTGTGTGATGAGAGTCACCTCCTAGAGTCTAAATTGTCAGAGTGCTCACACTAGTCACCCTGTTTACCAAACAACCCCCCTTCCTGCTGCTGAAGTGTTTCACTTTCAGGGGGAGAGTTCTGTGTTGCCACATTTATTTTTATATCATATCCATTCCCTGTTTATTCATACCCCATTGTCAAGCCCAGTATTGATTTTACCAAGCATTAAATTGGTTCCTGTTTCCATGTTACTTCTCTCTGTGAGTATATCACTTATAGTGTATTGAGTGTGTACCGAGCTAGGTGGGGGTTTCCTGAGTCAACCCCTGGCAGAAGAGTGACAACCTCCTGCATACCAAGCAAGCTCTTGTCAAGACTCAGGTGGAGGCACTGCGCTGAGTGAGAAGGTGAAACAAACCAAAAACCCCCTCCTTACACTGGAAGCTCCATTAGGGGGTGTTACATGTGAATACACAAATTTCTCTAAAAAAAAATGCCATGTACGTGTTTGCATATGTGGGGCACATTGGGCCCCATTGCCATCGCTGGACATAAAAAGAGTTACCAACCAGAAAATAGTTTTCTCACAGAACCAAATTCAACATCTCAAGAAAAGAAATCTCACAGCACAGAAGTATAATTAGACTGAGCTAGTAGGTTCTTGACTGCCCCAATACCTTTTACGGTTGAAGTGGAGAAACAGGACACAAAGATTTTTCAAAAAAAATCACCTGTGTCTAGTAAAAATTATTTTATTTGTCTGGTAAGCAGGTTAAGTGCTTTTTCCAAAACAATAGAGGTGACGATTGGGGGATTGTCCAATCCTGTGTGTACTTTGAGCAACATATACATAATGGGTGTAATGTGTATTTTATTAATGAGGTACTCTGCCATAGCAGACTCTATAACCCCTGCTTTGGTGTACTTCTTAACAATCACATGTATTTTTCACGCACATTATTGAATGGATCACGAGGGATATGTGTTCCCATCTGAAAGCTGCCAATATACCTCTCTTACATTCATGTCCAAGTTCATTACAACAATAGACACCCCTTATTCACAGCTTTGATAATGCAACTCTTTTCATCAAGCAGAGATTTAAGGGCAGTAAAAACTTCTTTGGAAAAATTTCCTTGAATCTGGTATAAACCCCTCTCCTAGTTCCTTTTAAATTGTCTATTTTGGAAAAAAAAAAGGTTTTCATTTGAAACGTGTTAAAGTGCTCAAAAGGACTAAAGGACAGTCCCTTCTCCAAGACCTTAATCTGGGCTGGTGTTAATGTCACAGAAGAAATATTTTATTACTAGTGACTGATTCCTACCTGGGATCAGGTCATCCTTCCAGTGGATGTTCCATGGGTGCCTGTGCCCCCCTCTGCAGGTTTTTCTATTGGTTGCTCCAAGAAAAAGGAAGCTGGTCTTGGGAAGATTGGCGCTCGCCTTTGGAGCTTGATGGGAACCCCCGCCTCTTCTCCTGGTGAAACCTCTAGCACGGATTGGAGGAATCTTGCCATCTGTATACACGATGGTTGTTGTAGTCCTCAAGATCACGTAAGTACTTTTGCGCTTTCAGTCCTGAGCCCTGCTGTGTTCCTGCTGCCTGTGGTTCCAGCCATGAGTCCTGCTGTGTTCCTGCCTGCGATACTCCAGCTGCACGTCACCTGACGTCGTTAGCAAGCCTAGCCAGGGGTAGCGGCCTGAGTGTCGCCTGCCACAGCATGTCCGACCCGCCTTCTGGCGGGCACTGGTAAAAACCAGCGGCTCCTTAAAGCCATTGCTAATGGTAGTACAGCGTATCCACGACTCTAGTTGTTACAGTAGGCACTAACCATGGA
Source organism: Dendropsophus ebraccatus (assembly GCA_027789725.1). Lineage (NCBI taxonomy): Eukaryota > Metazoa > Chordata > Amphibia > Anura > Hylidae > Dendropsophus > Dendropsophus ebraccatus. Next base: position 5,053,624 of record JAQFWZ010000048.1, on the reverse strand, counting down.
TCCTGGCATGGTGCCTGACATCTGTGACATCTGTAGAGATTGTATGCTGCCTTACAGAAGCATGCGTTAGCACAACAGGCTACTCCACTTTCAATGCCAGTGACGTCCCCTCTTGGTCCAAACCAGACTGCAAGACGTGCCGAGGATTTGTCACCCAGTGCGCTATTGCACATTGAGCTTCTGGCCAACCAGTTCACCACCGAGCACTCTAAGATGGCATTCATCATCAGCCTCTTGGAAGGGAAGGCCCTGGCCAGGGCAACACCATTGTGGGACAGAGACGATCTGGTTACTGCTAACCTCCAGGCTTTCCTGAGTTTTGGTGTGTGTTCGAGGAACCTTCCCGAGCGTCTTCTGCAGAGACCGCTTTCCTCAACTAGCGACAGGGGAACTCGTCTGTGGGCGATTATGCCATTCAGTTCCAGCACGCTGGCGGGTAAACTGGATTGGAACAACGCTGCCCTAGTTGCCACCTTCAAGAAGGGCCTCTCTAGCTGTGTGGAGGACCTGTTGTCCAGCTGAGACCTCCTGACCTCCCTAAATGACCTGATCCATCTGGCCACTTGGATCGGTGTCCGATTCTCCGAGAGGGAGGAGGTTCTCCGAGAGGGAGGAGGTACTCCGAGAGGGAGGAGGAGGTTCAACAAGATGGCAAGCTGAACCGTTCTCACTGCACCTTCCGGTTGGCACCGGCTTTCCAGAAGCCAGCGTCCAAGGAGCTTATGCAGGTGGAGAAAGTTCGGTTGACACCAGAGCAGAGAACTCGTCATTAGGAGGAGAACCTGTGCATATATTTTTTCCAGCCTCCACCACTTCTGCCTGAACTGTCCTGCCGGTTGGAGAGGCCTCGCTAGGTGTAAATGCATCCTCTTATTTATTTTTTTGTATCCTCTCCACGTTTGTTGTTGACAGTTACTATCTTGGCTCCTTCAGGACAGCGGTTCCAGGACACTTGCCTTCCTTGACTCCGGTTCTGCTGGCAAAAGTGGCAACTTCCAGTGATTCCACTCACCAGACCACTGTCAATCTCCTCTGTCACTGGCAAGCCGCTCTGTGAGATTGTCCTATTCCAGATTAAACCGGTTACTCTTCAAGTGGGGGCGCTGCATACTGAAAAGATTGCCCTATACGTACTGCCTCGTTCCTCCTCGGCAACATTGTTGGGCCTTCCTTGGCTGCAGCTTAATGCCCCCGACCTAGACTGGAAGACCGGGGAAATCTTGTCTTGGGGTCCGGATTGTCATAGCTCGCTGTCTGAAGTCCCCTCAGTTCCTGCCTCCTTCATCTTCACTAGACTCCTCCAATCTATTTACTGGCCTACCTGCTAAATACCAGGATTTGGCGGATGTATTCTCTGAGACGTAAGTTGACATTCTACCACTGCATCGGTCATACGATTGCCTCATTTATCTTCTTCTGGGTGCTACGCCCCCTCGTGGTAGAATCTGCTTTCGGTCAAAGAGACTGATGCCATGGCCGCTTACATTGAGGAGAACCTGCAGGATGGCTTTATTGGTAAATCCACCTCTCCAGCCGGTGCAGGATTCTTGTTTGTCCAAAAGAAGGATGGGTCACTCCGTCCTTGAATCGATTACAGGGGGCTTAAAAAAGTGACTGTAAAGAATCGCTACCCCTTGCCTCTGATTTCAGAGTTATTCGATCATCTCTGGGGAGCCTGAATCTTCACTTAGCTGGATCTAGCTAGGATAGCCTACAATTTGATCAGGATCTGAGAGAGCGACGAATGGACCACCACCTTCAACACCAGAGATGGGCACTTTGAGTATCCAGGCATGCCTTTTGGCAATGCCCTAGTGTTCTTCCAGAAGTTTATCAATTACATATTCCGGGACCTTCTCTATGTCTGCGTCATTGTGTACTTGGACGACATCCTGATCTACTCTCCTAATCTGTAGACCCATCCGATGCAGGTAAGCCAAGTGCTGTGACGCTTAAGGGCCAACTGTCTATATGCCAAGTTGAAGAAATGTTTATTCCAGCAATCCAGTCTTCCATTCCTTCAGTACATCGTTTTGGACCATGGTCTGCAGATGGATCCAGCAAAGCTATTGGCAACACTTCAGTGGCCACGAGAACTATTATCGGCAGTTTATTCACCACTTCTCCACCTTGGTGGTGGAGATAGTGGGCCTTACTAAAAAAGGGGCACAGATCCCAGGCTATGGTTGACTGAGGCTGAGCAAGCCATTTCCAAGTTGAAATCTGTCTTTGCTTTTGCGCCTATCCTGTCTCGTCCAGATCCAGCCAGGCCATTCTTCTTGGAAGTGGACACTTCCTCAGTTGGCACTGGAGCTGTAGGATTTCTCGGGGAAGACTAAAACCTGTGGCTTATTTTCCAAGACCTTCTCCCCTGCTTAGCGTAAATACACCATTGGGGATCAAGAGCTTCTAGCTATCAAGTTGGGTTTAGAGGAATGGCACCATGTCTTGGAAGGAGAAAAACATCCAATTACCATCTACACAGATCACAAAAATCTCCTCTACCTTCAAACTGCGCAACATCTCAATCTTAGACAAGCCAGGTGGTTACTCTTCTTCTCCAGGTTGAACTTTGTCATTCATTTCCATCCGACAGAGAAGAACACTAAGGCCAACACCCTCTCACGAGCATCTGATGTCCTGAGGCAAGAAGATGCGCCTTGTCATATTATTCCACCTGAGCATCTGATTCCTGTGGCTACCTCCATACCTCAGAGGGTTCCTCCCAGCAATACCCAAGTATGCCCTGCGCTTCAAAAGAGGATAATGAAGTGGGGTCATGCTTCCCTGGTCGCTGGTCATCATGGTATTCAAAAGACAGGGCAGTTGATTTCCTGACTTTACTGATGACAAGGTCTCTATAAAGATGTCAAGGACTATATGGCTTCTTGTACCACCTGTGCCCAAAACAAGGTTTCCCATTTAAGACCTGCCGGTTTGCTTTAGCCCTTGCCCATCCTAGATCATCCATTGCCATGGACTTTATCACTGACCTTCCTCCATCTACAGGCAACACAGTCATCTGGGTAGTTACAGACAGGTCCCATCTGCCCTCCGCTCCCTGTCTGGCCAACTTATTGCACTTATTGACTGCATGGGTTTCCTCGACATAATGTTTCGAATAGGGGTCCTAAATTTGTCTCAAGGTCTTAAGACCATTTGGGAACAGACGCACCAATCCCTGATAATAGCAACCAGTTAGATAAAGTCTTAGGGCCCTATTCCACGGAGCTATAATCGCTCAATTATCGCTCTGTGGAATAGAGACAGCGATCAGCCGATGATCGTCGTCATCAGCTGATCGTTGATATAGGTTAGTCATTGTCATTGGCTGTATCCCAGTTTTCCAGGCATTCCTTACGATGTATCCACCCGCTGCACGGAGGGACCAGGCAGCAGAAGTCAGCCGCCGAGATTTCTGATTCATACGAACAAGAAATCCGGCTGAATCGCTCATCTGTAGTTAGGACCTATATCTGTCGGGCACCGACGGTGCACCGCTACATTGAATAGCAGTGCGCAGCCGGCGACTGATGATATACATTACCTATGCAGGGTGCAGGGCTCCTCTTCTCCTGCTTCTCTTGGGTCCCACACGCTCCTCCAGCATCAGGGCGGCCTGTCTCAGCTCAGGCCACTCAGCTAATCACTCAGGCCACTTAGCCAATCACTGGCCGCCCTGAGCGCGCGGGACCCAGGAGAAGCAGGGGAAGAGGAGCCCTGCACCATGCATAGGTAATGTATACTAGTTAAGCTAGGGCTGCAAGAACATCGGTAACGATGTCCCTGCAGCCCTTGTTTAACCATAATCAGGCCTTGTAATAGGCCCAGTAAACGAACGCCGATCTAGCAGCTCGGCGCTCGTTTATCGGGCCTATCGGCCCGTGGAATACCACCCTGAGGCAGACAAGAAGAGAAGACCTGCTGTGACCTTTACTCCCAGTGACAAGGTCTGGCTGTCCGCTAAGTACAGGCATCTAAAAATCCTAAACTACAATTTGGGTCCACGGTTCCTCGTACAATTCACGGTACTAAAGCCCATCCACCTAGTCGCTTATAAGCTCCGCTTGCCTATGCGGATCCCAAACACATTTCATGTCTCTCTCCTAAAGCCCAAGGTCCTCAACCGCTTCTCGAAGATCATCTCTTCTCCCCCCTTAACGGTTTCATTAGACATCTACGCTGTTAATGACGTCCTGGCCATGAAATCTGTTAGAGGAAGAAGAAACTTTCTGGTACATTGGAAAGGTTTTAGTCCTGAGGAGAGGTCTTGGGAACCCAAGTCCAAAATCTTGGATCGAGCCCTCATCCAGAAGTTCTTGCAGGCAAGGAGGGGGAGGCCGAAGGGGGGAGTACTGTCACGACCAAGGCTCCTGCTCTCCGCCTTGGTCATGCTCCTGGCCACGGTCCACTTACCTTCCAGCTGGTGTCCCTGGGTCCCAGTGCCCGCCCTTGGGCTCCCAGCCGTCCTCCTGCCCTCCCTCTGTTGGCGTCCGTGTCTCTCGGCGCTCTATCTCCAGCAAGTTGGGGCGCGCACTAAAAGGAGGTGAAGTGGACTTCCACCTATAGGGAATAGAATGCCGTGCCACCTGAAGAAAATGGCACAATAGTCCTTTTTTTAAATCTTTTAAAGGGACCCACTTGAAGCAACAGGAGAGCTTACCTTACGGATGACTGAACAGACATGCCACAAACCTTGTTATATAACGCAAGAATTGATTGTCAAAAATTACTGATCTCATGACAAGATTACCATATCTGCTCCAGACTCCCTCTCTCTACACCACACCTGCAGCAGCATGTTTCAGCAGAGGGGAAGACGTTATAATAATACCAATGGAAGATAAGAACTCTATTCAGGGGCCAGTGGGAGGTGGGAAAAAGGGGATATTGGCCATGTATGCAGACAGTGTCCTCTTGTATATCTCCCAACTGTTAGTTAGCATCCCTCATATTCCGGAAGATATCTGGGCATATGGCGACATGAACAATTTAAAAGTTAATGACAATAAATTGGAACTCCGGTGTTGGGAACAGGGTTCTTGACCCCTGAATTAAGCCTTGGGGTCCTTCCATTCACAGAATTAATAGAAACGGCCTTCCAGTCCTCTAAATGGCTGTTATACGAACAATTGTGCAGCCTTCTCTTCACTATCAAGGACAGCTGGGGGTCAGTGCATGCTCCCACAGAGTTTGAGCAGTATTGTATTGTGGGTTAGCAACCTAGTCATACCATCTTGTTGCTATATGGCCTGTTTTTAAACTCTGGAGATAAGGATTATGTGCTTACGTAAATTTCCAAGTGGGAACAAATTTTGCAAATGTCTCAGGAAGAGTGGGGAGTCACTTGTCTATAAGTCTTCCCTCTCTAGATATACACAGGAGAAGAATTACCCAATAGCTGAAGCAAAAAACTTAATTACCAGTGTGTATAAGAGGGGGATAAGAGGCAACCATGTCATGTCCCATTCATGATCGGAAATGGAGTAGAGGGGGTCCCATATACCTTGACCTGTGCCGTGGATTTATTGTATAATGTCATGACCCCTCTTTGCATGATGGGACCTAGGCCAACATACCATAACACAGACTCTTAACACCCCCCCAAGTGCAACGTCAAAAGCCTTCTCGGTATTTAAGGGCAGAGGGGGATCCCAGCTCCCCTGGCCCTTTTAACCAGTGCCAAGGTACAAATCGTGTTGTCCTGTGCCTTCCTATGCCTCACAAAGCCGACCTTATTGTTTTTTATGATCAGATGCGTATATGGAGTCAACCTATGTGCCAATCTGACAGCAAGGTTGATCAGAGAAATGGGTCTAAAATTTCCACAAACATCACTAAGGCAGAGAGAAGCACGGGAGATAGCAATCCACCCAAATCCTTATAGAACCTGGCAGAGTACCCATCAGGGCCTGGCATCTTGCCTGGCTTGGTATCCTTTATGACCTCCTCCAGAAATGTATTTTTCCATAGCATCTCTAACCTCATTGATTGTCCTTTTCTAACAATCTCTGGAAGCCCTGATACAGTTACAAGTGAAATATAAGTGGAATAGGCAGTGGACTTTACTGGGTCTTGGTCTGTAAACGTCAGAGATGGGACATTCATCTGTCTGACAAAAACTATTACTTAAATGGTGGCTTCTTATTATATCTTTATGATTGTGTGGCATGAAACCTTTCTATACAAGTGTATGATAACCAACACAAGCATTTATTATCCAAACAAATGAAACAGACAAATTAGTAATTCAGTGGTAATGACATCGCAGCTGAGGAACGTGACATAAGGACATTTCATTGTTTGAAACATGGGACATCAGGTTGTTAAATAACAGTTAAGAAACATGACAATGTGACATAACAACTGAACTCATATATGCATATAACCTTACAAAAACATCATTTGCCTGTAATAGGACAACCTTCCACCATGGGGCCCCTCAACTCCTCCAGCACCTCCGCTGCCATCTTCTGCACATCTGGGCTGGCTGTATGGGAGAGCTCTGTAATGTGGGGCAGGCACTCCTGAAGATCTCCCCAAAACATGTGCAGAACATCCGGCTCAAGAATGAAGGACTGGATGAGACGCAAAGCATGGAGACAGACTTCACAGTCAGGATCTAGAAGGAAGAGACACATTATAACATTGGCTTGGTGTCTGATCTATGGACCTCACGTCTGGTCAGTGTCCGATCTACAGACCTTACGTCTGGTCGGCCTCTGATCTACAGACCTCACGTCTGGTCGGTGTCCGATCTACGGACCTCTTGTCTGCTCGGCCTCCGATCTATGGCCTCACACCTACTCGGTCTCTTTATCTTATGATATATATACACTGATGCTCACTATTATTGGCACCTTTATTTTTTTTCATAGACATGTACAATATCTTCACAAATAAATGTACATGTATCGTTATATCTTCTGGATGGTTATAATTAGCGATCCAATGTAATACAATAAAATATTTTTTAACTTACATGTAATTTCATAGAAGAGACAAGATAAAACACCATGTGCAGCAATATAGGCACAGCTAGTTAATACTCGGTTGCACCCTTTGGCGTTGATGAAAGCCTCCAAACACTTCTTTTAGCCATCTCTAAGCTTCCTGTAGCCATGTATAAGTTTCTTGTAGCCATCCATAAGCTTCCTGTAGCAGTCTATAAGCTTCTTGTAGCCATCTATAAGCTCCTGTAGCCATCTATAACCTTCCTGTAGCAATCTATAAGCTTCTTGTAGCCATCTATAAGTTTCTTGCACTTCTCATCTGGTATTTTCTCCCACTTTTCCTTTGTTTTTGAATATTTGAAGGCTTCTTCTTCACAATGGCAGATTTTAGGAGCAACTATCCCTCTATGGACCAGAAGGAACACACAATCCTCTTGGAGGGTGAGCACAGGTGTGGGTAAGAGTAGAAGCCACGCACAGAATGCTAGTAGGTTTACCATAGCACAAAAGACCATGGCCTCAATCCAGTGAGCAGCATAAAAATGTAATGGTCATAAAAATATAAAATAGGGGGCGTGGTTTGGTCATGGCGGAGTGAGCAGCACACTCTCTGAGCTCCGGTCCTACCCTGCCGAATAAACGATCCTCAGCACCGCTAACCGACACAAATAGCTCCCGAATGACACGCACCCGCAGACGCAAACCTCTGGTATCCGCTACCCTGGGAACAGACGACTCGGGCGCTATGGAACGGTACCTGCGAAGTGCCCGCTCAGCCTCTTCACATGGCGGCCCGGCCAGCTCCCAGCAGTCCGGCTCCCCTCTGTCTTCGGTGCTCCTGCCTCCTTCCCCGAATGCCTCCCGTGACTCCAACTCCGTGGGAGACGCCGGTGAGAGAGATGCTGGCTCTCCGGATCCCAGGGCTGCGTCCTCTCCGGGCTCAGTGTGGGCCGAGGCGCCTCCTCCGCCTGAGACAGAAAGACGGGCGCCATCTTGGGCACATGTGGCTGCGCCATTAACAACTGCCATGACACAGGTTAGTGGAGACATGCAGAGGCCGACAGATTATTGTGATGAGTGGGATTGGAAGGCACACTTGAAGGCCCTGCCGACTAAATCTGAGTTGGACTCGCTATTCACCAAGCTAGAATCTTCCCATAAGCATGACATTGCAGCCCTGCAGAAAGATCTTCAAACAGTGGGCCAGAGAATAGTGGAGGTAGAGGACGTGCAGGAACAGACTTTGTCTACACTAGATATGCAGAGAAGGTATCCAGACTAACTCTACTCAGATTGCGGAGCTTATGGCTCATGTTGATGACCTAGAAAATGGTCATCGCCGCAATAATCTGCGCATCAGGGGCCTTACTGAGGATGTGGGGCCTAACCAGCTAGAGACCCAGGCCTTAGACTTTTTACTGCATCTCCTACAACGTCCCCCAGATCAAGTGGTCGAAATAGATCGGATCCACAGATCTCTTGGTCCAAAGTCAGCAGACCCTATGCGCCCTAGAGATATTGTGTGCAGGATCTATTTTTTCAAGGATAAAGAGGCGATCCTGCAGAAAGAAAGAGAGGGTAAAGACTTATCATACCAGGGCAACAAGCTGATGGTGCAACCTGACTTGGCACGCCGCACCCTACGACTACGCAAGGCGCTGAGGCCCATGCTCGACGCTCTGAGAGAGCAAGACATCCCGTATCGTTGGGGATATCCATTTCAGTTATTTGCCAAGAAGGAGGGCAAGTCTGCATCATTTCGATCCCTGGGGGACCTCCCGAAATTCCTGGGGACATTTGAAATACCGATGATATCTATTCCGGATTGGCCTACGGTTTGCAGTCTCCCAGTACCACCGCCTGGAGAAAGATGGCAGCGCGTGGCCCCGAAACCCCAGAGAAAGGCGCGCGCAAGACGGGACTCTCCTACCTGAGCTGAGGGGCATCCATGTTGCCCGACTTTTCCTGTCGCAGCCCAATGGCTGTTTATGTTGCTGGTTTCTTAGCACATTTTGAGAGTGTCTTATTGTTTAAAGTTTGTGCATTCTGTTATTACTGTTGAGTGCTGAGGTTCACACCTCTATACCCTCTAGGGGTACACTGTCGAGGCTAGGGTAGGCCCAATTGTTACCCACCTGGTCTTCCTCTCTCCCATCTAGGGACGACAGCCTTCGGCTGTTACTGTCTGTTGACAATTAGAATTGTTTTAATGTTTTCAGAGGTCGGTTTAGCCTCTACTTCTATGTTTGTCTATGTCTTGTCCATGTTGTCTGGTCTGTCTGTATTTCCCTCCCTTGTTCTTCTCTCTCTATCCTTTTATCTCCCCCTCACCCTCCTCCCTCTCTTAGTGGGTCCCCGTCTCCGCTGAGCCTTGTGTGTGCTTCACTATTCTGGTCTTTACCTCTCCTTGACAGGTTATTATGGCGGACTTGACGTTTTGTTCGTACAATGTGCGAGGCCTAAATAACCCCTCAAAGAGGAGTCAGATTTTGTATGGCCTACACAAAAAGAAGGTACAGATAGCAATGATACAGGAGACCCACTACAGTCTTCTTAGTACACCTAAAAACACTTCTAGATATTACCTCTAGTTGTCACCCTGACCTCTAGTTGTCACCCTGACAAGAAGAAATGTGGTGTTTCTATAGCCATTCACAGGTCGCTCCAACATGAGTTGGTTGGGACATTGCATGACACCGAAGGGCGCTACCTGTTTGTAAAAATCAAACTTGCAAATACTGTGCTTACTTTAGCTAACCTGTATCTTCCCAATCAGGGTCATGTGGAATTCAGAGTCCGGGGACTTCAGGAACTGGCCTCATTTGCCGAAGGTTCCTCTATTTTTCTGGGCGGTGATTTTAGTCTCTGCATGGATCCAGGTATGGACTCCTCAAAGGGTAGGTCATCGGTCCCTCTCAGAGCCATTTGCAGGTTGAAAAAGAGCTTACTGGCTATGCGGTTGGTTGACTTGTGGCGGGTGCTTCACCCTGGCGTCAGGGACTATAGTCATTATTCCCAGGCCCACAATAGTTATGGCAGGTTGGACCATCTCTTTGTCTCGCATGCGCTGTTAGACCTACACCCGAAGGCCTCTATTGATGTCTTTCTCTGGTCAGATCATGCTCCCGTACTGGGTTCCCTTAGGCTAGCTCCCCATTTAAACAAAAGCTTTAGCTGGCGTCTCAACGACAACTTGTTAAATGATGAGCTGTGCCTTGCGGACATTAAAAAGATCATCGGGGACTTTGAGTCTATCCATGCAGAGGACTCATCCAGTCACCCAATAAAATGGGAGGCCTTAAAGTGTGTCCTCCGCGGAGTTTTCATCTCCCACGGGGCCCGGCTCAAAAAGGCCAATGCTGCTAAATTAAAGAAATTATTAGTGGATTTGGGTCAGAGAGAGGCATCTAACAAGGCAGCTATGACATCTGCTCTGGAAGCGGAACTCTTGATGCTAAGACAGAGTATCTTAAATATTTTAGATAAGAGGTCACTGTGCATGCGGGACAAAATGAAATACAATTACTTTGAATACGGGGATAAATGTGGCAGGTTACTGGCCAGGACCATCCACCCCAGACCTCAGCAGTCATACCTGTTTTCCATGAACTGCCCATCCAAGGGTGTTGTGTTCTCCACGGCAGATATCCTGGAGGAATTTAGGTCCTATTATTCTGCACTCTATAACATAGGCCCCAATGTGCCTGCTGACTCTGAGGTGGAGGTGAGGTCCTACCTGTCTGAATTTGCACCCCCACGGGTTCCTGAAGATGTGGTGGAGGAACTGGATGCGGATTTTAGCTCTGAGGAGGTGTTGGGGGTTATCAAGAACCTGAAGGCCGGTCGGAGCCCGGGCCCTGACGGGTTCACGCCTCGATTTTACAAGGTTTTGGGGGACTTGATTAACCCCTTCTTGGTGCGCTCCTTTTGCCATCTCTGCAGGCAGTTCATTCCCTCCACATGCTTTAAGGGCACATATTACAGTCATACCAATGCTGAGAAAGCTTTTGATAGGGTGCACTGGGGGTTCCTAGAGGAGACCCTCCGAGTTGTGGGGTTGGGTCATAAAATGGTGGAAAGAATTCTCGCCCTATATTCGTGTCCGATGGCTCAGGTGCGAATAAACGTTTCTTTATCTAGCCCTTTTAGGGTTTCTAATGGCACCCGTCAGGGTTGCCCCCTATCTCCCTTTTTATATATATTGGTTATGGAGAGCCTGGCAAATGCTCTTAGACAGAATGCGGCCATTAGGGGTGTGTGCGTGGGGCAGAGGGAGCATAAATTGTCATTATTCGCGGATGACCTCATGATATACATGTCCTCCCCTAGGGTGGGCCTCCCCAACGTTATGTCTGAGTTCAGACGATTTGGTTCTCTTAGTAATTTTAAAGTGAACCTAAAGTCAGAGATCCTAAATATTACTGTTCCGACCCAGGAGGTGGATTTGTTACGTACTAGTTTTCCATTCAGCTGGAGATCGGACCTCATTAAATATTTGGGCACTCATATCCCGGCTGACCCTTCCTGCATATACGACCTCAACTTTAAATCCCATTTACCTACCTTAGAGAGGGACCTTCGGAACTGGGACGCCTTGTCATTGTCCTGGTTTGGCAGAATTAGAATGTTAAAGATGGACTCCCTTCTGAAGGTTCTGTACTATTTCCAGACCCTTCTCATCTGTCTCCCGTGTTCCTTCCTGAGGCGAGTCAGGCGTATGTGTTCAAAGTTTGTGTGGGGGTCGTCCAGGGCGTGTCTGCGGCACTCGATCCTCATTAGGCGGAAAGAAAGTGGTTGTGCAGGCTTGCCTGACTTCACCCTGTACTACAGGGCTTCGGTTGCTGCCTGTGTCCTGGACCTCCTCCACAACACATCAACTAAACTCTGGGTCGAACTGGAGCATACCCTTAATACTCATGCCGCCCAGGGGATCTTTTGGATTCCCAAGCAGGTGGATACGAGGGATATAGACCTTTCCCCACTGTTGAGGACCTTATACACCTCCTGGAGGGGATTTGCAGTTAAAGCTGTTCTGGTTTCTGCTCCAGGCCCCCTCACACCCCTCTTGCATAATCCTCACTTCCCTGGGTTAATGAGCGGCTCCGCGTTGTTCCCCCTGTCTGTCACGCACACACCCAGGGTTAGGGATGTAGTCCTGGCCTCTGGACTAAGACCGCTCAGGGACTTAGAGGGGGATAAAGGTACTAGATCGGGGTCATGGTTGCATTACTTCCAGCTACGCAGTCAGATAAGCTCCTTGGCGCCAGTGGGGGAGCTTTGCACCGGTTTGACCACCTTTGAGCAGATATGTATGGCTGCTGAGCCTCCAGACCATAGAATATCTTTATTATATGGCATAATTTTGTCGGAGGGGACTGATGACCAGCTGTTGGGTTTCCAGTCGGCCTGGCATAGAGAGATTGGTAAGACATTTACCGGGAAGGAGTGCTTGAAAGCCTTTGCACTTACTCATAAACTTACTGTCTCCTCTAGATTACAAGAATTGAACTACAAAGTGTTGGCCCAGTGGTACAGGACGCCTGAGCGCCTCCACAAATAGTTCCCCTCCGTACCTGACACGTGTTGGAGGTGCTCTCAAGCCGTGGGCTCAATGCTCCACATCTGGTGGACTTGTCCGCCTGTGTACTCTTTGTGGCAAGGTGTCCAGACCGGTCACATCCCGTAACCTGACTCTGACGCCAGAAATGGCTCTTCTTTCTATTTTGCCTGGCTCTTTGCCTACGATTAGGAAGGGCCTACTGGGCTTCTTCCTTCTGGCTGCTCGGCAAATTATTCCTAGGCTTTGGCGGACGACCACTCCTCCCTCTAGACTTATGTGGGCCGAGGCCTTTAGTGCCCTGATGCATGAAGAGCTAAGAGCAGATGAGCATAATATGAGCAAGAAGTTCTCCACACAATGGAGGATTTGGATCATGTTTCAGTCTTCCCCTGAGATGGCTGGCTGGAGATGACTCCCTGGGAGGTACGTAAATCCCTGACCGGGACTCCTTTGTCACTGGGGAGCTGGGTGGCGACGGGCTACCACTACCATGACCCTTCTCTTCCCTGTCCATTTCTTTCCTCCCCCTTCTACTCCTCTTCTCTTACATTACCCAGTCCAATCCAGCACAACAACTTCTCTTTTCTCTCTTTCTTTTGATGCTCCCACTCCTCCCCCCACCCTTTTAAGTGTTCAGTGTTTGTTGGTGTGTATTGGCCTAACAACCCTATTTCTCATTATGGTTCCAAGTTTGCAAATTAATGTAGATTCACCGACTGCCTACATGGTTATATATGTTGTGGCTATCTTCAGGAGATATAGGCAGAGTGACTTGACCCTTCACATCCTGGCGGGCGTTATGAGTTCTTTTACCAACTCCTGTTTTTTAATATCATTCTGTTGGCATTGTCTGCCTTGCCGAAAGCACTTGATGGGTGTGTGCCCTTTATACGTCTGTTTACTTTGTTTATTTTGTAAATTCTTTAATAAAAATATATTGAACCATAAAAATATAAAATAAATGGTGCAATGCATTTCGGCATGCGATTACAGGAAAGCCTTTCTCAAGCAGTAAACATTACCAGCACGTAGCATGTACAAACATAGAGAGACTTCCGGTTCATCTGCATAACTCTGCCGATAAATCCATTAAGGACTTACAATCAGACCTGTAACAATGATACAACAAATAACAGGTAGAAACCAGGGCTGGCCTTAGAGAAATGCCCCTCATGTGCTCTCCCCATAGTAATGCCTCCCCAATGTGCTCTCCCCATAGTAAAGCCTCCCCCATGTGCTTTCCCCAAAGTAAAGCCTCCCCCATGTGCTTTCCCCATAGTAAAGCCTCCCCCATGTGCTTTCCCCATACTTATGCCTCCTCCCATGTGCTCTCCCCCAGTAATGCCCCCACAGCACACAAAAAAAAACCTCACCTTCCTACCGCAGCATCTCTCCCTTTGCACCTCTCTTCTCCTAACCTCCGGTGCAGACACCGCGTCAGAGAGGCTGCCTGTGCAAGAAGTCCCAGCTGCCAACACACACAAGAGTGAATGGGGCACTCAGAAAAGGTGTCCTGGATTCCTGGGATGCACTGGTGGCTGTTCTCATTCGCCTGCTGGACATAAAAGAGGGGGTGCCGCTGGGTTCACCCAGCGTTGCCCCCTTTTGATTGATGGGGTGATTGTCCCCTCACACCTCCCTAAGGCCGGTCCTAGTAGAGACAATTCCACAAAGTGAATACACAGCAAAATCCTTACCTTACAAACGCTCCCTCACCCCCTGCTGATCGGCATCGGGCAAGCTCTCACACAGCAACCGGAGTGGAGAAAAAATGGCTCCAGAAAAAATGGCGTAAGCTGCGTAGATGCAGTAGAGTAGCGCACGTAAAACCCAAAGTTACATCTGAAAATAAATCATTAATTTGAAAAGTAGGGGTCAGATTATATAAATTTCTATAATTCCTAAGGCCTCATTCACAGGATCCATGCCATGACTCCCACAGTGATCTGTGCCATGATTACCAGAGGAAAAAGATGCAGGCGACAACACATCCAAAGTGAAAATGTTCAGTTTTTCCAGTGCGCTAGTGTGATTTAAAACTGAACATTTTCACTTTGGATGTGCTGTCGCCTGCATCTTTTTCCTGGATTGAATTACCAACTTTGGGCCTGTTGGGGAGACGAGCACCTATCCACATCTTTCTAAACTGTGCTGTTGTGTTTTTTTTCTTTGCATATGATTACCAGAGGAGGATCGCGGGACGGATCCCTTAATAGAAGTGCAGTCCCCCCGCTGCCCAGCAGCAGAGATGACAGGAGCGCAGAAGACAACTACTCTCCTCCTCCCCCTGTGTCAGTGAACACGTGAGCCAGCCGGCACAGGTGGAGGCGAGTAGTTGTGTTCTGTCATCTCTGCTGCTGGGTGGTATCTGTGCTACGGTCCGCACTAGGACATGTCCTATTGCGGCATGGATCGTGTAAATGGCTGCATTAATTTGAATGGTTGTTAAAATAGTCTGTGGTCGCGGATTTTATGGAATGTGTGAATGCAGTCTAATGAATGCAGTCCCTCTGGCTCACCTGTAGGGTTTTGGCTTGTAGTTTAATTATTTATGGGTCGGCGTCCACACACAGCGGTCGCATTGGTCATCTAATCATGTCGTTTGTTACCAGAGCTGAGCCAGTGATGACATGTAGCAGAGCTGATATCCACATGGCACAGCAGAGCTGAGCCAGTGATGTATCAGAGTCAGTTAAGAAGCAGAGGTGAGCCAGTGAAGTAAAAGAAGTGAGTCAGTGAAGTAGCAGAGGTGAGCCAGTGAAGTAAAAGAAGTGAGTCAGTGAAGTAGCAGAGGTGAGCCAGTGAAGTAAAAGAAGTGAGTCAGTGAAGTAGCAGAGGTAAGTCAGTGATGTAGCAGAGGTTAAAGGTACCAAAGGGAAGGTACCAAAGTCGCTCTTAAGAGGTCGTTACATAAGTCGTCCTTAAAGCACGGCACCAAAGTAGCTCTTTAAAGAGCAGTACCAAAGTCACTCTTAAAGGGATGCTACATAAGTCACTCCTACAGAGACAGTACTAGAGTCACTTTTACAGGGACCATTGCTCTTCAAAGGGTGGTACCTAAGTCACGTTTAAATGGACAGTACATAAGCTGGTCTTAAAGAGAGAGTCTATAGTTAACTCTTAAAGGGTTGTCACCAAAGTCGCTCCTTAAGGGACTGTACCAAAGTCACAGTAATCACTGAACTCAAGGAGAACAGCGAAAAAAATTCCAATGAAGTACTCAATCAAGAGTCTCCACTGATGCCCCCAAAAATTTAAATATGCAAAACAAGAGTCCGTGGAGCCTCAGTTACGAGTCTCAAAACACGGGATAGCCAGATATCTCTAGCCTGTTGCCAACGGGGTGCCTCCATGATGGGGAGAGCACCACACCACCCTGATAAATAACCCCTTAAGTCCCACTCGGTTGCGAGTATTGGAACATAGACAGGGAAACAACAGGGTGGCCCCTTTTATCAATGTCTAACTCAAGGTGCGAGTATTGCGATCATGACAAGGGCTTGCAAAGGCAGGCTTCCACCCACAGACAGCCGTTTCGGGGTTTTTGCCCCTCGTCAGTGTGGGGTAGGATTCTGGCTAGTTGGGGCAATGAAAAATCAACCAACAAAACACAGTAATCACTGAACTCAAGGAGAACAGCGAAAAAAGTACTTCATTGGAATTTTTTTCGCTGTTCTCCTTGAGTTCAGTGATTACTGTGTTTTGTTGGTTGATTTTTCATTGCCCCAACTAGCCAGAATCCTACCCCACACTGACGAGGGGCAAAAACCCCGAAACGGCTGTCTGTGGGTGGAAGCCTGCCTTTGCAAGCCCTTGTCATGATCACAATACTCGCACCTTGAGTTAGACATTGATAAAAGGGGCCACCCTGTTGTTTCCCTGTCTATGTTCCAATACTCGCAACCGAGTGGGACTTAAGGGGTTATTTATCAGGGTGGTGTGGTGCTCTCCCCATCATGGAGGCACCCCGTTGGCAACAGGCTAGAGATATCTGGCTATCCCGTGTTTTGAGACTCGTAACTGAGGCTCCACGGACTCTTGTTTTGCATATTTAAATTTTTGGGGGCATCAGTGGAGACTCTTGATTGAGTACTTCATTGGAATTTTTTTCACTGTACCAAAGTCACTCTTAAAGGGAGGGTATCAAGGGTTAACGTTTCTCTGGGAAGTCACTGTTAAAGGGGCACTCTTTTCAAGCACTATGTATTTCCCTGGAAATGCAAATCTTGTTTAATATATTACCTAAGAAAAGTTAGACAAATTCCTGATATACACGAATTATGGGAAATGCACATAAACTGCTATTTCCCCCAATTTAGTACATCAGGCAGGCTTTAGATTCTGTAAATCCAGCCGGGGGCACACTATATGTAAAAGTCTAGGTATTGTAGTCCCGTAGCTGAGCCTGCATGTATTCACCATAGGGAGAGGGGTGTAAGATGTACACAGGCTCGGACAGATCTCAAGGAAATGCCACTCTCCCACTCTTGTAGAACTACAACTCTCAGAAAGCGCTCCTGGCTGCCGCTCAGCCGGCACTGCACTGGGCAGCACAGAGAGAGAGAGATGCATCTAACTACCTTACCCCCTCCCTCCCTGTTCCCTGCAGGCTGAGCAGCAGCCAGGAGCGCCTGATGAGAGTTGTAGTTCTACAAGAGTGGGAGAGTGGCATTTCCTTGATATCTGTCCGAGCCTGTGTACATCTTACACCCCTCTCCCTATGGTGAATACTTGCAGGCTCAGCTACGGGACTACACACTACACTACATAGACTTCTACATATAGTGTGCCTCCTGCTGGACACTTCATGTGAATTACACCTGACGTCACAGTTTTTTACAGACACTCCATCTTCCCTTCAGGAGAGGAAGAACAATTAGAAACCTTGTGACCCCGAGTAGAATGAAAAACCTAAATGTTAGGGAAAGACAGGGTGTAAATTTAGAGGCGTCCAGAAGTGTGGTAAGAAACTGTGCAGGTGCTGTATACAGTACTATAGCACAGGAAGTGTCCCATCCAATGTGGCAGGAAAAGACGTTAGAATCAGCCCGCTGGCCCACTCGTCTGCATTCGGGGCTTATTTATTAATCTGTGAGGGTGATCTTCAGTATATTGGTGGTACGGTACAACCCCCGCACAACAAATCATTTCACATAGGAGAAGTCTCCTAAAGCCTAGTGTGTCCCACCACCTGACAATAGAACATGCCGGGGACTATCACTATTCTACCCATAGAGCAGATTGCAGAATCGCTAACCGATAGGATCACAGCACCTATACTGCATTTATAGGTGCCAAACTCTCCGCCCTAGCCGTCTCAATGCAATGACGGAGCTTGTATATGGGTTATTTCATTCTTGCTGAGGGTTTCTTTACCCTTAGTTTGTTATATTATGAAAGTTACTGCTCTCTCTAGCCTGCTCTCCATATTGGCCAATATTACACATGATGGACTAACTGTGATTTTATGTGAAGTTATCTCTTATCTGGTCGCAAGTTCACACTGGACGTTACCTCCCCTCCAAAACTGGGAGCTGTGAGCGAGCTCCTACTGAGGGTCTAAGCGTGGAGACTGTTCACTCTCTATACTATATACCTATTAGGAATTATAGAAATGATATCATCCCATCCCTGCTTTTCAATCTACTGATTTATTTTCAGATGTAACTTTGGGTTGCACGAGTGCTACTCTTTCTGCGCTGTTTGTGTGCAGCGTTGTTTTTTCGCTGCGGTCGATGTGTGAGAACTCGCCTGGTGCCGATCAGCAGGGGTGCGGGAGCGTGTGTAAGGTAAGGATTTTGCTGCACATGCACTTAGTGGGATTGTTTCTACCTGTTATTTGTAGTATCATTGTTTCAGGTCGGATTGTAAGTCCTTAATGGGTTTATCGGCAGTTTGGCGAATGAACCGGAAGTTTCTCTCTACGTTTGTACATGTCACTATTTAAACTGCTACGTGCTTGAAAGGTTTACTGCTTGAGAAAGGCTTCCCTGTAATCTGAGGCCGAAACACGTTATTTGGTCTGGCTGTGGTGTACAACAGATAAACACAATATAGAGTTGTGCCTATTGACACTGAACAATCAAACCAGGTGAGTGGGGTCTGTGGTGGAGCACTTCTCTGGCGACTACCCATTGGTGGTAATACACAAGGAAGTTTTCTTCTCCCCCCATTCCTGTGCACTATTGGATGTGTGCTATGGGCCACTGTCTTGCTGGAGGACCCATCAGCTTCGATTCAAACCGTGTAGAACATTCTTACACTGTGTAGGACATTCTTAGGACAACCGTGTAGGACATCCTTACACTGTGTAGGACATTCTTAGGACAACCGTGCAGGACATTCTTAGGACAACCGTGTAGGACATCCTTACACTGTGTAGGACATTCTTAGGAAAACCGTGTAGGACATTCTTAGGACAACCGTGTAGGACATCCTTACACTGTGTAGGACATTCTTAGGACAACCGTGCAGGACATTCTTAGGACAACCGTGTAGGACATCCTTACACTGTGTAGGACATTCTTAGGACAACCGTGTAGGACATTCTTAGGACAACCGTGTAGGACATCCTTACACTGTGTAGGACATTCTAAGGACAACCGTGTAGGACATTCTTAGGACAACCGTGTAGGACATCCTTACACTGTGTAGGACATTCTTAGGACAACCGTGTAGGACATCCTTACACTGTGTAGGACAATTCTGCTCTAAAATCTCTTGTTAATTCTCTAATTTCATGTTTCCTGTGATATGGTTAAGGCCTCTAGTAGTGGACGCAGCAACCCCACAGCATTATGGGTGCTCTGCCATGCTTCCCTGCTGCTGGGTGCTCTTTACCTTAGAAGCTTCATTGCGCTGTCTGTAAAAAAAAACTGTTGCTTTAAGTGGCCAAAAGGCTGGATTTTTTTTCATCTCTTGCCAGAACATTTCCCCCGGATTGTGGTTTGTCTGGGTGTTGTGAGTCTCTAACAAATATCAGTCACTTTTTTTTTTTTTTTTTACAGCAATGGATCCTTCCTTGGCCTTCTCCCACACAGCTCCGATCTGTTTAGTGTGCGGCGTCTGCTACTTCATGACGCCATGACCCCAGACTCTTCCATGCTGTCCTTTAGGTCTTTGGACCAACCTTCAAAGACATTTTGTCAAATTCCCCCTTTCCTCACGTCCAGGTTCTTGCTGGTTCCATGCCGCTTGCAAAACTTCTTAACAACATTGTGATTGGATGGAACTGGGATGCCAATGTCGTTGGAGATGTATGCCGTATACGGTGAAAGTCGTGTAATACTAGTTGTGATGTCCCCAGACGTCTCCTTTGTCTTAACTATTACGGCACAGAGCCCAGTATCTGGCTTCTTTTTACACCTATGTCATCATTCCGTGGCTGATTATACACCAATGTCATCATTTCGTGGCAGATTTCTGTCACATGGGCCTAGCATCTGGCTTCTTTATACACCTATGTCATCATTCCGTGGGGGATTCCTGTCACATGGGCCCAGCATCTGGCTTCTTTTTACATCTATGTCATCATTCCATGGCTGATTATACACCAATGTCATCATTTCGTGGCGGATTCCTGTCACATGGGCCCATTATCTGGCTTCTTTATACACCAATGTCATCATTCTGTGAGGGATTCCTGTCACATGGGCCCCACAGCTTATCACAGCCGATTCCCGTTTGAGTTACAATGTGCTTCCATACTGATTTAAAGAGGACCTATCACCCCCCGTGCCGGGGTGACAGGCTCCCGACCCCCAGCTAGATCTCCTTATACTGACCTCATCTCGCCGAGTCCCGCTCCCGGAGCCGGTCCCAGGACGGAGACATCCTGGTCAGAAGCCGGCGCGCGCACTGTGAAGATAGGTGAGGTGTCCATAGAGAATTAATAGTGTGCGCGCTGCAGAGATGAGTCTGGCTCCATTCATTCTCTATGGACGCCGGACCTCTACAGCGCGCACACCGGCTTCTGACCAGGATATCCCCGTCCCGGGACCGGACTCGGCGAGATGAGGTCAGAATAAGGGGATCTAGCTGGGGGTCAGGAGCCTGTCACCCCCGCACAGGGGGGGACAGGTCTCCTTTAACGTAATAGCAGCGCCACATCAAGGTTGCTCTACATTTCTCTCCCATTGTTGCTTTAAATTGTTGTTTATAATTTGCTCTTTTGTATTTAACACCCGTGCTCCACCCAAAAAAGCTTATTATATACTAATGAGTGCCAATAATACTGAGCAGGGCTGTATCTATCTATAAGACAGGAGGGGGGGGAGGAGTGCCGGGTCCATCTAGTCTCATCTTATATTATCTGTATATTAGGATAGATATATATATACCAGGCAGGAGGAGTGCCGGGTTCATCTAGTTTCATCTTATCTGTATATTAGGATATATATATATATATATATATATACCAGGCAGCAGGAGGAGGAGAAGTGCCGGGTCCATCTAGTTTCATCTTATCTGTATATTAGGATATATATATATATATATATAAGGGACTTCGTATCAGGGTGGTTTGGTGCTCTCCCCACTAGGAGGCACCCCTTGGCAATGGGCTTCCTTCTCTGGAGAGAGGGATATCTGGCTATTCCCGTGTTTTGAGACTCGTAACTGAGGCTCCACGGACCCCTTTTTTGCATATTTAAATTTTGTATGGGACAATCAATGGAGACTCGTAAATGAGTAATCCATTGGAATTTTTCACTGTTCTCCCTGAGTTCAGTGATTGTTGTGTTTTGTTGGTCTATTTATCATTGCCCCAGTAGCCAGAATCCTGCTCCGCACTGACGAGGGGCAAATACCCTGAAACTGCAGTCTGTGGATGGATGCCTAGCCTTGGTAACCCTTGTCTTATGTCGTTATACTCGCCACAGAGTTAGACTTTGACTCACAGGGGCCACCTTGGTGTTTCCCTATTTAGGTCCTAAAGCTCGCTACAGAGTGAGGACCTGAGGGACTACGTATCAGGGTGGTTTGGTGCTCTCCCCACTAGGAGGCGCCCCTTGGCAATGGGCTTCCTTCTCTGGAGAGAGGGATATCTGGCTATTCCCGTGTTTTGAGACTCGTAACTGAGGCTCCACGGACCCCTTTTTTGCATATATATGTATCTATCTATCTACACCCTCCTGAGGAAGCAAACCAACGCGAAACGTCATTGAGGGGTATTCGGTGGCAGATACACAGCAACAGAAATGGGTGAGTGTTTAGAATCATATGATTTCAATTTGCTTTGGGGTTAGTTAGCCGGTACTATTAGTCCCAGCGTGGACGACGGTGATAATATTTATACTAGCCTATGTATAGGGAGTTTGTAGAATATATAGCACTACCCTAGATGTTATAAGAATAAGAATCTCTACAATTTTATCTGTTTGCTTGTATACTGACATCTGCTGGTCTATTCTATTATTGCAAATCTTTTTTGTGTGTTGTTATTTTATAATAAAGTATTTGGTTTTAAAAATGTAAAATAGCCTCAATATGGTTTTTTTTTGTATAAAATAAATTATAGAGGTGTTGATGTTAAAAGGTAGACTGGATATAACCTGTGTTAAGACAGGAGTAATTTGGTGACTTCTTTATTATCCAGGTGGAATTAGTGGTATAAATATATATATATGTGTGTATATCAGGCAGCAGGAGGAGGAGGAGGAGTGCAGGGTCCATCTAGTCTCATCTTATATTATCTGTATAGTAGGATATATATATATATATATATATATATATATATATATATATATATATACATATACACACCAGGCAGGAGGAGGAGTGCCGGGTCCATCTAGTCTCATCTTATCTGTATATTAGGACATATATATATATATATATATATATATATATATATATATACACACACACACACACACACACACACACACATATACATACACACAAGGGTAATATGGGCAGGATGAATAGCATTGTTTTGGTGTAAGAGCTCCCTGTACTGGGTGGGAGGGGGAGGGGCATGGCCTGCATAGCGGGGTCTACAGCCCTGCACTCTGACCCAGGAAGTCTCCCTCACCTTCCAAATCTTGGCAGATCCACTTCAGGCTGGGGCTTACATCAGGGGACAGGACTGTGGGGGGTAATCTCTCCATAGCTGTAACCCCTCTCTCCCTGGACAGATGTGCCCACATCTGTCCTGCTCATTCCTCCCTGCTGTCTCTCAGCCCTTGTGTTTCCCATCCTCTCCAATACTGTACAGTAGAGATGAGCGAATACGATTCGATCAAGTAGGTATTCGATCAAATATTGCAGTATTCGAATTCAATCGAGTAGTGAGGCAAATACACGGAAAACATTCAAAAGCCCTCCCATTGCAGTTGGCGCTTTTTTTAATCCAATGCACCAGGCCGTGAGGAACCCTGGGAGTACGCACGCAGCGCAAAAACGGCGTCAACCCTCATTGGATAGCTGAATCACATGACCTTGAATCTTAAATACTTGGCTTCTGCCTCTTGACCGCAGATGCGCTTTCAACCTAGCCAGGGAAAGATCTTCGAGCAGGGAGAGATAGGTTTTAGTAGCGTTTTGACCTATCCTCGCTGCAATTAGTAAAGAGAATATATGTGGGTGCATTGGCTCCCTCAGACTAGGTAATTCATAATATGACCCAGTTTCCCCTCTTAGGAAGCTAATAATGGTTTGTTCACCGGAAAGTTCATTTTACAGGTAACAAGAAAAGACGTTATGGTATCTGGGCAGATGCAGGTGAGTATCAACAGGATTGGCCAGATATCTAATGACGTCATCAAACTGTCTTCTATAAGCAAAGCAAGAAGATCCCCTCCCTCCCGACCCCACTTCTGTTCTCTATCCCTTATCATGGGTTTATTCAGAGGTCAGGTCACTTTGTGGACATTGATCTTCCTTATGTTGGGTGGGTCACCCCAATGTTAAATTTTGGGCGGACAGTTGGTTTTTAAATATTTGCGTAAGCAGTCAAAATTATATCTGGTTACCTGGTGGTAAGATAATAGGATAATAATAAAAGAGTGTGATGTTTTATGTTTAAATAATTAATATATTTGGTTAACCTTGAATAAACCCGTGGCCATAAAACTCCACAATTTAATGAATTCTTGACTCTGTGTATTATTTATAGTTAGTTGGGGCAGAGGGAATGCCATTTGCACTCACATGGTCAGGCAGGATTACTACACAACCCAAAAGTCCTTTTCAGGGCGAAGATCCAGCAAAAAAGTCATCTCTGGAGTCTGCAACCAAAGCTCTTCTCAGTGCTAAGACATAGATGATATAACAGCAGCATCGGCAGGTGTATTCATCCCAGGACCCTGTGTGTACAAGTGACTTATAGTGTCCCTGTTTAAAGGAGAAGTCCGGCCAAACACTATTTCTGAAATTCCTGCCCACAATCCAAAGCTAGACAAATGCCTAATATACATTAATAACTGATTCCTGCTTCTTACCTAACTTTTCAGCCCCTCCTCTGCCCCCGGAAGTTCTGTAGTTCAGCAATAATTGGTTTTGTCACAAATCGCAGCCGCCATCTTGATTCGTTACGTTGCCAGCCTTCAGCAGGGACGGAGACACCTCCTTCATTATCTGGGTGTGTTTATGCAGCTGCGGTAACGCCCCCTGGCCGTTGATTGGCCTGACGTGCACACAGGCTCCAGCACTGCAACTCCCTCCCTCCGGCTCCTATCAGCTCCCACAGCCTTTCCCTGCCTCTCATGAAATTTCCAGCCGGGTCACATGGTACACAGAGCTGAACTAATACAGAGTGATTGCTAGCACAAGTATATACAGCAGTGCTAGCAACAGCTCTGTGTTCATGTTGTGTTATGAAGGGGTCAGAACGGGGGAGGAAGGTGGGGAAAAACATCACAGAGAACAAAGGAGAGGGGAGACGGATGCAAGAGAGAACAGCCTAGCACAGAACAGAACAGCACAGAGGGGAGGGGGATGCAAGAGAGAACAGCCTCAGAACAGAACGGAGGGGAGAAGGATGCATCAAAGAACAGCCTCAAGCACAGAACAGCACAGAGGAGAGGGGAGGGGGATGCAAGAGAGAACAGCCTCAAGCACAGAACAGCACAGAGGAGAGGGGAGGGGGAGAACAGCCTAGCCCAGAACAGAACAGCAAAGAGGAGAGGGGGATGCCAGAAAGAACAGCCTAGCACAGAACAGAGGAGAGGGGAGGGGGATGCAAGAGAGAACAGCCTCAAGCACAGAACAGCACAGAGGAGAGGGGAGGGGGAGAAAAGCCTAGCCCAGAACAGAACAGCAAAGAGGAGAGGGGAGGGGGATGCAAGAGAGAACAGCCTAGCACAGAACAGAACAGCACAGAGGGGAGGGGGATGCAAGAGAGAACAGCCTAGCACATAACAGCACAGAGGAGAGGGGAGGGGGAGAACAGCCTAGCCCAGAACAGAACAGCAAAGAGGAGAGGGGAGGGGGATGCAAGAGAGAACAGCCTAGCACAGAACAGCACAGAGGGGAGGGGGATGCAAGGGAGAACAGCCTAGCCCAGAACAGAACAGCAAAGAGGAGAGGGGAGGGGGATGCAAGAAAGAACAGCCTAGCACAGAACAGAGGAGAGGGGAGGGGGATGCAAGAGAGAACAGCCTAGCACAGAACAGAGGAGAGGGGAGGGGGATGCAAGAGAGAACAGCCTAGCACAGAACAGAGGAGAGGGGAGGGGGATGCAAGAGAGAACAGCCTAGCACAGAACAGAACAGCACAGAGGGGAGGGGGATGCAAGAGAGAACAGCCTCAGAACAGAACGGAGGGGAGGAGGATGCATCAAAGAACAGCCTCAAGCACAGAACAGCACAGAGGAGAGGGGAGGGGGATGCAAGAGAGAACAGCCTCAAGCACAGAACAGCACAGAGGAGAGGGGAGGGGGATGCAAGAGAGAACAGCCTCAAGCACAGAACAGCACAGAGGAGAGGGGAGGGGGAGAACAGCCTAGCACAGAACAGAACAGCACAGAGGAGAGGGGAGGGGAGGGGGATGCAAGAGAGAACAGCCTAGCACAGAACAGAACAGAGAAGAGGGGAGGAGGATGCAAGCTAAAACAGCCTAGCACAGAACAGAACAGCACAGAGGAGAGGGGAGGGGGATGCAAGAGAGAACAGCCTAGCCCAGAACAGAACAGCAAAGAGGAGAGGGGAGGGGGATGCAAGAGAGAACAGCCTAGCACAGAACAGAGGAGAGGGGAGGGGGATGCAAGAGAGAACAGCCTAGCACAGAACAGCACAGAGGAGAGGAGAGGGGGATGCAAGAGAGAACAGCCTAGCACAGAACAGAACAGCACAGAGGAGAGGGGAGGGGGATGCAAGAGAGAACAGCCTAGCACAGAACAGAACAGAGGAGAGGGGAGGGGGATGCAAGAGAGAACAGCCTAGCCCAGAACAGAACAGCAAAGAGGAGAGGGGAGGGGGATGCAAGAGAGAACAGCCTAGCACAGAACAGAAAAGCACAGAGGAGAGAGAGGGGGATGCAAGCTAGAACAGCCTAGCCCAGAACAGAGGAGAGGGGAGGGGGATGCAAGCTAGAACAGCCTAGCACAGAACAGAGGAGAGGGGAGGGGGATGCAAGAGAGAACAGCCTAGCACAGAACAGAGGAGAGGGGAGGGGGATGCAAGAGAGAACAGCCTAGCACAGAACAGAGGAGAGGGGAGGGGGATGCAAGAGTGAACAGCCTAGCACAGAACAGAGGAGAGGGGAGGGGGATGCAAGAGAGAACAGCCTAGCACAGAACAGAACAGAGGAGAGGGGAGGGGGATGCAAGAGAGAACAGCCTAGCCCAGAACAGAACAGCAAAGAGGAGAGGGGAGGGGGATGCAAGAGAGAACAGCCTAGCACAGAACAGAGGAGAGGGGAGGGGGATGCAAGAGAGAACAGCCTAGCACAGAACAGAAAAGCACAGAGGAGAGAGAGGGGGATGCAAGCTAGAACAGCCTAGCCCAGAACAGAGGAGAGGGGAGGGGGATGCAAGCTAGAACAGCCTAGCACAGAACAGAGGAGAGGGGAGGGGGATGCAAGAGAGAACAGCCTAGCACAGAACAGAGGAGAGGGGAGGGGGATGCAAGAGAGAACAGCCTAGCACAGAACAGAGGAGAGGGGAGGGGGATGCAAGAGAGAACAGCCTAGCACAGAACAGAGGAGAGGGGAGGGGGATGCAAGAGAGAACAGCCTAGCACAGAACAGAGGAGAGGGGAGGGGGATGCAAGAGAGAACAGCCTAGCACAGAACAGAGGAGAGGGGAGGGGGATGCAAGAGAGAACAGCCTAGCACAGAACAGAGGAGAGGGGAGGGGGATGCAAGAGAGAACAGCCTAGCACAGAACAGAACAGAGGAGAGGGGAGGGGGATGCAAGAGAGAACAGCCTAGCCCAGAACAGAACAGCAAAGAGGAGAGGGGAGGGGGATGCAAGAGAGAACAGCCTAGCACAGAACAGAGGAGAGGGGAGGGGGATGCAAGAGAGAACAGCCTAGCACAGAACAGAAAAGCACAGAGGAGAGAGAGGGGGATGCAAGCTAGAACAGCCTAGCCCAGAACAGAGGAGAGGGGAGGGGGATGCAAGCTAGAACAGCCTAGCACAGAACAGAGGAGAGGGGAGGGGGATGCAAGAGAGAACAGCCTAGCACAGAACAGAGGAGAGGGGAGGGGGATGCAAGAGAGAACAGCCTAGCACAGAACAGAGGAGAGGGGAGGGGGATGCAAGAGAGAACAGCCTAGCACAGAACAGAGGAGAGGGGAGGGGGATGCAAGAGAGAACAGCCTAGCACAGAACAGAACAGCACAGAGGAGAGGGGAGGGGGATGCAAGAGAGAACAGCCTAGCCCAGAACAGAACAGCACAGAGGAGAGGGGAGGGGGATGCAAGAGAGAACAGCCTAGCCCAGAACAGAACAGCACAGAGGAGAGGGGAGGGGGATGCAAGAGAGAACAGCCTAGCACAGAACAGAGGAGAGGGGAGGGGGATGCAAGAGAGAACAGCCTAGCACAGAACAGCACAGAGGAGAGGGGAGGGGAGGGGGATGCAAGAGAGAACAGCCTAGCACAGAAGAGAACAGCACAGAGGAGAGGGGGATGCAAGCTAGAACAGCCTAGCACAGAACAGAGGAGAGGGGAGGGGGATGCAAGCTAGAACAGCCTAGCCCAGAACAGAGGAGAGGGGAGGGGGATGCAAGCTAGAACAGCCTAGCCCAGAACAGAACAGCACAGAGGAGAGGGGAGGGGGATGCAAGAGAGAACAGCCTAGCACAGAACAGCACAGAGGAGAGGGGAGGGGGATGCAAGCGAGAACAGCCTAGCACAGAACAGAGGAGAGGGGAGGGGATGCAAGCTAGAACAGCCTAGCCCAGAACAGAACAGCACAGAGGAGAGGGGAGGGGGATGCAAGAGAGAACAGCCTAGCACAGAACAGCATGGAGGAGAGGGGAGGGGGATGCAAGAGAGAACAGCCTAGCACAGAACAGCACAGAGGAGAGGGGAGGGGGATGCAAGCGAGAACAGCCTAGCACAGAACAGAACAGTAAAGAGGAGAGGGGAGGGGGATGCAAGAGAGAACAGCCTAGCACAGAACAGAGGAGAGGGGAGGGGGATGCAAGAGAGAACAGCCTAGCACAGAACAGAACAGCACAGAGGAGAGGGGAGGGGGATGCAAGAGAGAACAACCTAGCGCAGAACAGAACAGCACAGAGGAGAGGGGGGTGCAAGAGAGAACAGCCTAGCACAGAACAGAGGAGAGGGGAGGGGGATGCAAGCTAGAACAGCCTAGCCCAGAACAGAACAGCACAGAGGAGAGGGGGATGCAAGAGAGAACAGCCTAGCACAGAACAGCACAGAGGGGAGGGGAGGGGGATGCAAGAGAGAACAGCCTCAAGCACAGAACAGCACAGAGGAGAGGGGAGGGGGATGCAAGAGAGAACAGCCTAGCCCAGAACAGAACAGTAAAGAGGAGAGGGGAGGGGGATGCAAGAGAGAACAGCCTAGCCCAGAACAGAACAGAGGAGAGGGGAGGGGGATGCAAGCTAGAACAGCCTAGCACAGAACAGAGGAGAGGGGAGGGGGATGCAAGCTAGAACAGCCTAGCACAGAACAGAACAGCACAGAGTAGAGGGGAGGGGGATGCAAGAGAGAACAGCCTAGCACAGAACAGAACAGCACAGAGGAGAGGGGGATGCAAGAGAGAACAGCCTAGCACAGAACAGCACAGAGGGGAGGGGAGGGGGATGCAAGAGAGAACAGCCTCAAGCACAGAACAGCACAGAGGAGAGGGGAGGGGGATGCAAGAGAGAACAGCCTAGCCCAGAACAGAACAGCACAGAGGAGAGGGGAGGGGAGGGGGATGCAAGAGAGAACAGCCTAGCCCAGAACAGAACAGTAAAGAGGAGAGGGGAGGGGGATCCAAGAGAGAACAGCCTAGCCCAGAACAGAACAGAGGAGAGGGGAGGGGGATGCAAGCTAGAACAGCCTAGCACAGAACAGAGGAGAGGGGAGGGGGATGCAAGAGAGAACAGCCTAGCACAGAACAGAGGAGAGGGGAGGGGGATGCAAGAGAGAACAGCCTAGCACAGAACAGAGGAGAGGGGAGGGGGATGCAAGCTAGAACAGCCTAGCACAGAACAGAGGAGAGGGGAGGGGGATGCAAGCTAGAACAGCCTAGCACAGAACAGAGGAGAGGGGAGGGGGATGCAAGCTAGAACAACCTAGCACAGAACAAGACAGAGGGGAGGAGGATGCATCAAAGAACAGCCTCAAGCACAGCACAGAAAAGAACAGAGGCCAGGGGAGGTGGAAGCAAGGAAGAACAGCCTCACCAGAATGGAGGAGAGGGAAAGTGACCAGAGAGCAGGTGGATGCAAACTGAACAGTCGGAGGTGTATGTGGTGATTTTTGTGTATAGTGGTAGATGCTGGGTCCAGAAGCCTGCAGCAGGGAGGCTTGCAGACACTGTACTAGAACTGCAGTGAAGCCGGGCACAGGAAAATACAGTGGGACACAAGGGGTTGGGAACATTCAGGGGGTGGGACAGAGAGGACTGAGTGGGCTGGAGAAGGGAGGCTGCTGGGAAATGTAGTACGAGCTGCAGCTGAAACAGGAAGTGGGGGGAGAACAACTGATGATCAGAACAGGCCATGTGGGTGTCAGAGAGTAGCAGGGCTCAAACCGTTTCTATACAAAAGGTATACATAATCCCTTATGTATTTGGTAATTGTTCTTTTTTATCAGACCCTGGAGTTGTCCTTTAACACCACTAAGGGCACGTGATACATATTGTTCTAGTAGCCCACTAAGGGCACGTTATACATACTGTTCTAGTAGCCCACTAAGGGCACATTATACATACTGTTCTAGTAGCCCACTAAGGGCACGTTATACATATTGTTCTAGTACCCCACTAAGGGCACCTGATATATACTGTTCCAGTAGCCCACTAAGGGCACTTGATATATACTGTTCCAGTAGCCCACTAAGGGCACCTGATATATACTGTTCCAGTAGCCCACTAAGGGCACGTTATACATATTGTTCCAGTAGCCCACTAAGGGCACTTGATATATACTGTTCCAGTAGCCCACTAAGGGCACCTGATATATACTGTTCCAGTAGCCCACTAAGGGCACGTTATACATATTGTTCCAGTAGCCCACTAAGGGCACTTGATATATACTGTTCCAGTAGCCCACTAAGGGCA
The DNA here is from genome assembly GCA_027789725.1 of Dendropsophus ebraccatus. Classification (NCBI taxonomy): domain Eukaryota; kingdom Metazoa; phylum Chordata; class Amphibia; order Anura; family Hylidae; genus Dendropsophus; species Dendropsophus ebraccatus. Next base: position 5,023,429 of record JAQFWZ010000048.1, on the reverse strand, counting down.
CCTGATATATACTGTTCCAGTAGCCCACTAAGGGCACGTTATACATATTGTTCTAGTAGCCCACTAAGGGCACATGATACATATTGTTCTAGTAGCCCACTAAGGGCACTTGATATATACTGTTCTAGTAACCCACTAAGGGCACATTATACATACTGTTCTAGTAGCCCACTAAGGGCACGTTATACATACTGTTCTAGTAGCCCACTAAGGGCACATGATACATATTGTTCTAGTAGCCCACTAAGGGCACGTGATACATATTGTTCTAGTAGCCCACTAAGGGCACGTGATACATATTGTTCCAGTAGCCCAGTAAGGGCACGTGATACATACTGTTCTAGTAGCCCACTAAGGGCACGTTATACATACTGTTCTAGTAGCCCACTAAGGGCACGTTATACATACTGTTCTAGTAGCCCACTAAGGGCACGTTATACATATTGTTCTAGTAGCCCACTAAGGGCACGTTATACATACTGTTCTAGTAGCCCACTAAGGGCACGTGATACATACTGTTCCAGTAGCCCACTAAGGGCACGTTATACATACTGTTCTAGTAGCCCACTAAGGGCACGTGATACATATTGTTCTAGTAGCCCACTAAGGGCACGTTATACATACTGTTCTAGTAGCCCACTAAGGGCACGTTATACATACTGTTCTAGTAGCCCACTAAGGGCACGTGATACATACTGTTCTAGTAGCCCACTAAGGGCACGTTATACATACTGTTCTAGTAGCCCACTAAGGGAACGTTATACATACTGTTCTAGTAGCCCACTAAGGGCACGTGATAAATATTGTTCTAGTAGCCCACTAAGGGCACGTTATACATACTGTTCTAGTAGCCCACTAAGGGCACGTTATACATACTGTTCTAGTAGCCCACTAAGGGCACGTTATACATACTGTTCTAGTAGCCCACTAAGGGCACGTTATACATACTGTTCTAGTACCCCACTAAGGTCACCTGATATATACTGTTCTAGTAGCCCACTAAGGGCACGTTATACATACTGTTCTAGTAGCCCACTAAGGGCACCTGATATATACTGTTCTAGTAGCCCACTAAGGGCACGTTATACATACTGTTCTAGTAGCCCACTAAGGGCACGTGATACATATTGTTCCAGTAGCCCACTAAGGGCACCTGATATATACTGTTCTAGTAGCCCACTAAGGGCACGTTATACATATTGTTCTAGTAGCCCACTAAGGGCACGTTCTACATACTGTTCTAGTAGCCCACTAAGGGCACATTATACATACTGTTCTAGTAGCCCACTAAGGGCACGTTATACATATTGTTCCAGTAGCCCACTAAGGGCACTTGATATATACTGTTCTAGTAGCCCACTAAGGGCACGTGATACATATTGTTCCAGTAGCCCACTAAGGGCACTTGATATATACTGTTCTAGTAGCCCACTAAGGGCACGTTATACATACTGTTCTAGTAGCCCACTAAGGGCACGTGATACATATTGTTCCAGTAGCCCACTAAGGGCACGTTATACATACTGTTCTAGTAGCCCACTAAGGGCACGTTATACATACTGTTCTAGTAGCCCACTAAGGGCACGTTATACATACTGTTCTAGTAGCCCACTAAGGGCACTTGATATATACTGTTCCAGTAGCCCACTAAGGGCACGTGATACATATTGTTCCAGTAGCCCACTAAGGGCACTTGATATATACTGTTCCAGTAGCCCACTAAGGGCACGTTATACATACTGTTCTAGTAGCCCACTAAGGGCACTTGATATATACTGTTCCAGTAGCCCAGTAAAAGGCACGTGATACATAATGTTCCAGTAGCCCAGAAAAAGGCACATGATACATACTGTTCTGTAACGTTCGTACAGCATGATGCGTGATACAAGCGAATAACATGACGCTGTACGGACGCACATTGGAATCATGTATGTAACACTGCGCAAGAAATACGAATGAAATGTGTGAACATTGCCATAAATGTTCGAAAAGCATTCGCAAATATTTTTCCTTCGCAACTGCAGGGAGTGCCATTATACTGGGATTTTGGGGTGTTGGGTGCACCCAGGCATGTTCCCCCTAATGTCACATTGTCATTCCGGAGGTGTTCCCATCGTTTAGGGAGGTTTCATGGGGGACTTGGTGACCTCCAAGTGGTCAAATTTTGATTTCCAAGTGCCGAGAATTTTTTCCCATAGACTATAATGGGATCGAATACTCGTTTGAATAGTCAAATATGGGTGCCTATTTGATTTGAATTCTCGAAAGTTGAATATTTCACTACTCTCTCATCTCTACTGTAGAGTAACTTATAATATTACAGATTCTGCTGTTTCTGAATGTTTCATTAGGTTTACATAAAAACACAGAAAATTCAACAGCTCACCGCAATGGCAAGATGTAGACCTTATTTTTGTGGGAATTTTTTTTAGCAGTTGGGGGGGGGGGGGGGGGGCTGCTTTTTACTATTTTCATGTCTGTAGTGGGTCTCTATCTTGCCATTGAGGTGAGCTGTTGCATTTTTCTGTGTTTACAACTTCAGCCATAGCAACGTGCTCCTGCCTAGTGTGAATGGTGTTCTAGGAGAGCTGACCAAATTTTTCATTTTCTCCTTAGTTTTACATGTTATTCAAAATAATTATTATATTTGGGGTGTGGAACCAATAATCTGCATATCTATGATTTCTTATGGGGAAATTTGCTTTGGTGTAAGAGTGCTTTGGATTACAAGCGCCGCCCCGGGAACGAATTATGCTCATAATTCAAGGCACTCTGTGTGTGTGTGTGTGTGTGTGTGTGTGTGTGTATGTATGTATATATATATATATATATATATATATATATATATATGTATATATATACATACATACACACACACACACACACACCAGGCAGGGGGAGGAGTGGCGGGTCCATCTAGTCTCATCTTATCTGTATATCAGGAGAGATATGTAAAGGTCTCCATCATGCCCACTCCCAATAATCCTACGTGATGTTGGACGTTCTCTCACCCGCGAGGAGCTGCAGCAGCTGTGGCACCAGTCCCCTGTACTGACACAACCATAGGAGGCCTTGCCGATGAATGGAGACGTTGTATAGAGTCATCAGGATGAGACTGCAGAAGACACAGCAGAGATGATCATACCGCCATACTGTGACCATTGCTCCATCTATAACTATGGGACACTCACACTCTGAGACGGCTGCAGATCCCTGCTCTCATCTTCCCCAGGAGCTGGATCCACGTCCCCAACAAATCCCGGCACGAGGACATCAAGAAATCACGTCCACAGGACACGGCTGCCACATCTCCAAGGGAACAAGATGGTAGAAGGTGAGCGGCAGTCACCTCCGTATACAGTGGAGTGACGTTTGATGACCACCACACACACACGTATACATGTAACCACACACACACACACGTATACATGTAATCCACCACACACACGTATACATGTAACCCACCCCACATGTATACATGTAATCCACCACACACACGTATACATGTAACCCACCACACACACACATAACCCACCACAAACGCGTATACATGTAACCCACCACACACGTATACATGTAACCCACCACGCGTTACCCACAACACACACACGTATAAATGTAACCCACCACACACACACGCGTAACCCACCACACACACGTATACATGTAACCCACCACACACACACACGTATACATGTAACCCACCCCACACGTATACATGTAATCCACCACATACACATGTATACATGTAACCCACCACACACACACGTATACATGTAACCCACCCCACACGTATAAATGTAACCCACCCCACACGTATAAATGTAACCCACCACACACACACGTAACCCACCACAAACACGTATACATGTAACCCACCACACACGTATACATGTAACCCACCACACACACACGTAACCCACCACACACGTATACATGTAATCCACCACACACACACGTATACATGTAACCCACCACACACACACGTATACATGTAACCAACCACACACACATATATACATGTAACCCACTACACATAAACGTATACATGTAACCTACCACACACACACGTATACATGTAACCCACCACACACACACGTATACATGTAACCCACCACACACACACGTATACATGTAACCCACCACATACACACATATACATGTAACCCACCACATACACACATATACATGTAACCCACTAAACATAAACATATACATGTAACCTACCACACACACACGTATGCATGTAACCCACCACACACACACGTATACATGTAACCCACCACACACGTATACATGTAATCCACCACACACAGGTATACATGTAACCCACCACACACACACGTATACATGTAACCCACCACATACACACATATACATGTAACCCACTAAACATAAACGTATACATGTAACCTACCACACACACACGTATGCATGTAACCCAACACGCACATATGTATACATGTAACCCACCACACACACACGAATACATGTAACCCACCACATCAGGGCCGCTTTAACCAGAGGGCACATGGTGCATGTGCACCGGGCCCACTGGTTAAAGGGGCCCCCCCCAGCAGGCCGGCCGTTGCTATGTGCGACCAGTGCGGTCGCACAGGGCTCCGGCCACCAGCCTGTCAGGGGGGAACGCCATGGATGGATAATCTACGTACCCCTCCATGGCGCCCCCTGCAGGGCCCCCCCCCCCGTCCGCCGCTGCCCCCGCCCGCCCGCTGCGTCGCTTCAGCAGCAGCGATACTGACAGAGAGAGAGCCATTGGCTCCCTCCCTGTCAGTCACTCTTGTGGCTGCACTTTCTGCAGTCACAAGAGGCCGCACTCTCCCTCTAGCGCCCGACGTCACTGGAGCGTCGGCGCGAGGGTAAGGGGAGTGCAGCCTCTTGTGACCGCAGGAAGTGCGGCCACAAGAGGGAAGAGAAGAGGAACGCGTGGACCTAGGTGAGTAAAAGTGTTGGTTTTTTTTCAATGTTATATGGGAGGGGGAAAGCATATACTATTGGGGAGCACAGGGGGCTATATACTATGAGGGAGCACGGGGGAGCTATATACTATGGGGGAGCACAGGGGGCTATATACTATGGGGGAGCACAGGGGAGCTATATACTATGGAGAAGCAGAGGGGAGCTATATACTATGGGGGAGCACAGGGGGCTATATACTATGGGGGAGCACAGGGGGCTATATACTATGGGGGAGCACAGGGGCTATATACTATGGAGGAGCACAGGGGGCTATATACTATGGGGGAGCACAGGGAGCTATATACTATTGAGGAGCACAGGGGGCTATATACTATTGGGGAGCACAGGGGAGCTATATACTATTGGGGAGCACAGGGGAGCTATATACTATGGGGGAGCACAGGGGAGCTATATACTATTGGGGAGCATAGGGGGCTATATACTATGGAGGAGCACAGGGGAGCTATATACTATGGGGGAGCACAGGGGGCTATATACTATGGGGGAGCACAGGGGGCTATATACTATGGAGGAGCACAGGGGAGCTATATACTATGTGGGAGCACAGGGGGCTATAAACTATGGGGGAGCACAGGGGGCTATATACTATGGGGAGCACAGGGGAGCTATATACTATGGGGGAGCACAGGGGAGCTATATACTATTGGGGAGCACAGGGGAGCTATATACTATTGAGGAGCACAGGGGGCTATATACTATTGGGGAGCACAGGGGAGCTATATACTATGGGGGAGCACAGGGGGGTATATACTATTGGGGAGCACAGGGGGCTATATACTATTGGGGAGCACAGGGGGCTATATACTATGGGGGAGCACAGGGGAGCTATATACTATGGGGGAGCACAGGGGGCTATATACTATGGGGAGCACAGGGGGCTATATACTATGGGGGAGTACAGGGGGCTATATACTATGGGGGAGTACAGGGGGCTATATACTATGGGGGAGCACAGGGGAGCTATATACTATGGGGGAGCACAGGGGAGCTATATACTATGGGGGAACACAGGGGGCTATATACTATTGGGGAGCACAGGGGGCTATATACTATGGGGGAGTACAGGGGGCTATATACTATGGGGGAGTACAGGGGGCTATATACTATGGGGGAGCACAGGGGAGCTATATACTATGGGGGAACACAGGGGGCTATATACTATTGGGGAGCACAGGGGGCTATATACTATGGGGGAGCACAGGGGGCTATATACTATGGGGGAGCACAGGGGGCTATATACTATGGGGGAGCACAGGGGAATATATACTATGGGGGAACACAGGGGGCTATATACTATAGGGGAGCACAGGGGCTATATACTATGGAGGAGCACAGGGGCTATATACTATGGGGGAGCACAGGGGAGCTAAATACTATGGGGGAGCAGAGGGGGCTATATACTATGGGGGAGCACAGGGGAGCTTAATACTATGGGGGAGCAGAGGGGGCTATATACTATGGGGGAGTACAGGGGGCTATATACTATGGGGGAGCACAGGGGAGCTATATACTATGGGGGAACACAGGGGGCTATATACTATTGGGGAGCACAGGGGGCTATATACTATGGGGGAGCACAGGGGGCTATATACTATGGGGGAGCACAGGGGAGCTATATACTATAAGGGAGCACAGGGGAGCTATATACTATGGGGGAGCACAGGGGAGCTATATACTATAAGGGAGCACAGGGGAGCTATATACTATGGGGGAGCATAGAGGAATATATACTATGGGGAGCACAGGGGCCTATATACTATGGGGGAGCACAGGGGGCTTTATACTATGGGGGAGCACAGGGGAGCTATATACTATGGGGGAGCACAGGGGAGCTATATACTATGGGGGAGCACAGGGGGCTATATACTATCGGGGAGCACAGGGGAGCTATATACTATGGGGGAGCACAGGGGAACTATATACTACTGGGGAGCACAGGGGGCTATATACTATGGGGGAGCACAGGGGAGCTATATACTATTGGGGAGCACAGGGGAGCTATATACTATGGGGGAGCACAGGGGGCTATATACTATTGGGGAGCACAGGGGGCTATATACTATAAGGGAGCACAGGGGAGCTATATACTATGGGGGAGCACAGGGGAGCTATATACTATAAGGGAGCACAGGGGAGCTATATACTATGGGGGAGCATAGAGGAATATATACTATGGGGAGCACAGGGGCCTATATACTATGGGGGAGCACAGGGGGCTAAATACTATGGGGGAGCACGGGGCTATATACTATGGGGGAGCACAGGGGAGCTATATACTATTGGGGAGCACAGGGGAGCTATATACTATTGGAGAGCACAGGGGAGCTATATACTATTGGGGAGCACAGGGGAGCTATATACTATTGGGGAGCACAGGGGAGCTATATACTATTGGGGAGCACAGGGGAGCTATATACTATTGGGGAGAACAGGGGAGCTATATACTATTGGGGAGAACAGGGGAGCTATATACTATTGGGGAGCACAGGGGGCTTTATACTATTGGGGAGCACAGGGGGCTATATACTATTGGGGAGCACAGGGGTCTATATACTATGGGGGAGAGCACAGGGGGGCTATATATTGTGTAGAGCACAGGGGGGCTAAATACTATGGGGGAGCACGGGGCTATATACTATGGGGGAGCACAGGGGAGCTATATACTATGGGGGAGCACAGGGGGCTATATACTATGGGCGAGCACAGGGGAGCTATATACTATTGGGGAGCACAGGGGAGCTATATACTATTGGGGAGCACAGGGGAGCTATATACTATTGGGGAGCACAAGGGAGCTATATACTATTGGGGAGCACAGGGGAGCTATATATTATTGGGGAGAACAGGGGGCTTTATACTATTGGGGAGCACAGGGGTCTATATACTATGGGGGAGAGCACAGGGGGGCTATATATTGGGTAGAGCACAGGGGGGCTATATACTATTGGGGTAAGAGCACAGGGGGCTATATACTATTGTGGGAGAGCATAGGGGGGCTATATACTATTGGAGAGCACAGGGGGGCTATATACTATTGGGGGAGAGCACAGGGGGGCTATATACTATTGTGGGAAAGCACAGGGGGGCTATATACTATTGTGGGAAAGCACAGGGGGGCTATATACTACTGGGGAGAATGCACAGGGGGGCTATATACTAATGGGGGAGCGCACAGGAGGGCTGTATATAACTGGAGGAGCACATGAGTGTCTATATACTACAGGGACACCTTAAAACTATGGAGGCACAGAGGGGTGTAACTATGTAGGGGTACAGAGGGGTGTAACTACTGTATAGGGGTACAAGGGACCTAACTACTGTATGTGTTGGAGCCTAAAATATTTGTCTAGCAGATTCTGGAGAGAAGATTCACAGCCAGGAGAAGACTTCAAGGTGGCCCAGGCTGGATGGAGAGAAAAAGAAAAGGTGACAGAATCTGATCGGAGAAGACGCCCCCGGTGAGTCACTGGATGTAACTGCACTCTGTTATAGGGTTGTAGTATTAGGGGTCATGATGTGGCGGTATTATGTAATGGTATCATTGGTGATATCTTTCTGTTTTGTTTAGTGCAGTTTTTATGTAATATGTAATCACTGTATGGTGGAAATAGTGTTATAAGGAAACCACTGTATGTATTGGGGCTCTTGATACAGTGTGGGGGCAAATTCAGTACATTATACCATGGGCCGTAAGGAAAGGGGGGGGCCACTATTGAGGGCTGTGCACTGGGCCCACCAATGTATTAAAACGGCCCTGCACCACATACACGTATATATGTAACCCACCACACACGTATACATGTAACCAACCACACACACACACGTATACATGTAACCCACCACACGATACCCACAACACACACACGTATACATGTAACCCACCACACACACACGTATACATGTTACCCACCACACACATGTAACCAACCACACACAAACATACATGTAACCCACCACACGTACGTATACATGTAACCAACCACACACACACACACATGTATACATGTAACCAACCACACACACGTATAAATGTAACCCACCACACACACACACACACGTATACATGTAACCCACCACACATACACACATGTATACATGTAACCAACCACACACACACACACACGTATACATGTAACCCACCACACGTTACCCACAACACCCCCCCGTATACATGTAACCCACCACACACAAACATACATGTAACCCACCACACGTTAACCACAACACACACGCGTATACATGTAACCCACCACACACACGTATACATGTAACCAACCACACACGTATAAATGTAACCCACCACACACACATATACATGTAACCCACCACACACACGTATACATGTAACCCACTACACACACACACGTATACATGTAACCCACCACACACACACACACACGTATACATGTAACCCACCACACACACACACACACACGTATACATGTAACCCACCACACACACACACGTATACATGTAACCAACCACACACACAGGTATGCATGTAACCCAACACGCACACATGTAGACATGTAACCCAACCAAACACACACGTATACATGTAACCCACTACACACAAACGTATACATGTAACCAACCACACACACACACGTATGCATTTAACCCAACACGCACACATGTATACATGTAACAAACCACACACAAACGTATACATGTAACCCACCACACACACATATACATGTAACCCACCACACACACACACACGTATGCATGTAACCAACACACACACATGTATACACGTAACCCACTACACACACACACGTATACATGTAACCAACCACACACACACACGTATGCATGTAACCCAACACGCACACATGTATACATGTAACCCAACCAAACACACACACGTATACATGTAACCCACTACACACAAACGTATACATGTAACCAACCACACACACACACACGTATGCATGTAACCCAACACGCACACATGTATACATGTAACCCAACCAAACACACACACGTATACATGTAACACACTACACACAAACGTATACATGTAACCAACCACACACATATACATGTAACCCACCACACACACACGTATGCATGTAACCCACTACACACAAACGTATACATGTAACCAACCACACACGTATACATGTAACCAACCACACACACACCTATGCATGTAACCCACTACACACAAACGTATACATGTAACCCACCACACACATATACATGTAACCCACCACACACACACGTATGCATGTAACCCAACACGCACACACGTATACATGTAACCCACCACACACACGTATACATGTAACCCACCACACACACACGTATACATGTAACCCACCACACACACACGTATACATGTAACCCACCACACACACACGTATACATGTAACCCACCACACACACGTATACATGGAACCCAACACGCACACACGTATACATGTAACCCACCACACACGTATACATGTAACCCACCACACACACACGTATACATGTAACCCACCACACACACGTATACTTGTAACCCACCACACACGTATACATGTAACCCAACACGCAAACATGTATACATATCTGCAATCCAGTGTAACCCACCACAGTAGTGCAAAGCTGTGTAACCCCCCCACAGTAGTGCAGAGCTGTGTGCCCCCCCTACAGTATTGCAGAGCTGTGTGACCCCCCCCACAGTAGTGAAGTGCTGTTTAACCCCCCCAGAAGTGCAGAGCTTTGTGACCCCCCACAGTAGTGCAGAGCTGTGTAAACCCCCGCACAGTAGTGCAAAGCTGTGTAACCCGTCGCAGTAGTGCAGAGCTGTGTAACCCCCCTTCCAGTAGTGCAGAGCTGTGTAACCTCTTGCAGTAGTGCAGAGCTGTGTGACCCCCCACAGTAGTGCAGAGCTGTGTGACCCCCCCCCCCACAGTAGTGCAGAGCTGCTTGACCCCCCCCACAGTAGTGCAGAGCTGTGTGACCCCCCCACAGTAGTGCAGTGCTGTTTAACCCCCCCCCAGAAGTGCAGAGCTTTGTGACCCCCCACAGTAGTGAAGAGCTGTGTAACCCCCCACAGTAGTGCAGAGCTGTGTAACCCCCCACAGTAGTGCAGAGCGAGCTGTGTAAACCCCCGCACAGTAGTGCAAAGCTGTGTAACCCCTCGCAGTAGTGCAGAGCTGTGTAACTCCCCTTCCAGTAGTGCAGAGCTGTGTAACCTCTCGCAGTAGTGCAGAGCTGTGTGACCCCCCACAGTAGTGCAGAGCTGTGTGACCCTCCCCACAGTAGTGCAGAGCTGTGTGACCCCCCCACAGTAGTGCAGAGCTGTGTAACCCCCCACAGTAGTACAGAGCTATGTGACCCCCCACAGTAGTGCAGAGCTGTGTGACCCCCCCCCACAGTAGTGCAGAGCTGTGTGACCCCCCCACAGTAGTGCAGAGCTGTGTAACCCCCCACAGTAGTACAGAGCTATGTGACCCCCCACAGTAGTGCAGAGCTGTGTAACCCCCCACAGTAGTGCAGAGCTGTGTGACCCCCCCACAGTAGTGCAGTGCTGTTTAACCCCCCCAGAAGTGCAGAGCTTTGTGACCCCCCACAGTAGTGCAGAGCTGTGTAACCCCCCACAGTAGTGCAGAGCTGTGTAACCCCCCACAGTAGTGCAGAGCTGTGTGACCCCCCCACAGTAGTGCAGAGCTGTGTAACCCCCCACAGTAGTACAGAGCTATGTGACCCCCCACAGTAGTGCAGAGCTGTGTGACCCCCCCCCCCCACAGTAGTGCAGAGCTGTGTGACCCCCCCACAGTAGTGCAGAGCTGTGTAACCCCCCACAGTAGTACAGAGCTATGTGACCGCCCACAGTAGTGCAGAGCTGTGTAACCCCCCACAGTAGTGCAGAGCTGTGTGACCCCCCCACAGTAGTGCAGTGCTGTTTAACCCCCCTAGAAGTGCAGAGCTTTGTGACCCCCCCACAGTAGTGCAGAGCTGTGTAACCCCCCACAGTAGTGCAGAGCTGTGTAACCCCCCACAGTAGTGCAGAGCTGTGTGACCCCCTTCCAGTAGTGTAGAGCTGTGTAACCTCTCGCAGTAGTGCAGAGCTGTGTAACCCCCTTCCAGTAGTGTAGAGCTGTGTAACCTCTCGCAGTAGTGCAGAGCTGTGTGACCCCCCACAGTAGTGCAGAGCTGTGTAACCCCACAGTGGTAAAGAGCTGTGTAACCGCCCCCCCCCCCGCAGTAGTGCAGAGCTGTGTAACCCCCCCCCCCCCGCAGTAGTGCAGAGCTGTGTAACCCCCCACAGTAGTGCAGAGCTGTGTAACCCCCCACGATGGTGCAGAGCTGTGTAACCCCCCACAGTAGCTCAGAGCTGTGTGACCCCCCCCACAGTAGCTCAGAGGTGTGTAACCCCTCGCAGTAGTGCAGAGCTGTGTGACCCCCCCCCCCCCCACAGTAGTGCAGAGCTGTGTAACCCCCCACAGTAGTGCAGAGCTGTGTAACCCCACAGTGGTAAAGAGCTGTGTAACCGCCCCCCCCCCCCGCAGTAGTGCAGAGCTGTGTAACCCCCCCCCCCCGCAGTAGTGCAGAGCTGTGTAACCCCCCACAGTAGTGCAGAGCTGTGTAACCCCCCACAATGGTGCAGAGCTGTGTAAACCCCCCCCCAGTAGTGCAGAGCTGTGTAACCCCCCCACAGTAGTGCAGAGCTGTGTAACCCCTTGCAGTAGTGCAGAGCTGTGTAACCCCTCGCAGTAGTGCAGAGCTGTGTAACCCCTCGCAGTAGTGCAGAGCTGTGTGACCCCCCCCACAGTAGCTCAGAGGTGTGTAACCCCTCGCAGTAGTGCAGAGCTGTGTGACCCCCCCCACAGTAGTGCAGAACTGTGTAACCCCCCACAGTAGTGCAGAGCTGTGTCACCCCCCCCCCACAGTAGTGCAGAGCTGTGTAACCCCCCCCCCCCACAGTAGTGCAGAGCTGTGTAACCCCTCGCGGTAGTGCAGAGCTGTGTAACCCCTCGCAGTAGTGCAGAGCTTGGTAACACCTCGCAGTTGTGCAGAGCTGTGGAACCCCCCCCAGTAGTGCAGAGCTGTGTAACCCCTCGCAGTAGTGCAGAGCTGTGTAACCCCTTGCAGTAGTGCAGAGCTGTGTAACCCCTCGCAGTAGTGCAGAGCTGGGTAACCCCTCGCAGTAGTGCAGAGCTGTGTAACCCCCCACAGTAGTGCAGAGCTGTGTAACCCCTCGCAGTAGTGCAGAGCTGTGTAACCCCTCGCAGTAGTGCAAAGCTGTGTAACCCCCCACAGTAGTGCAGAGCTGTGTAACCCCTCGCAGTAGTGCAGAGCTGTGTAACCCCTCGCAGTAGTGCAGAGCTGTGTAACCCCCCACAGTAGTGCAGAGCTGTGTGACCCCCCCACAGTAGTGCAGTGCTGTTTAACCCCCCTAGAAGTGCAGAGCTTTGTGACCCCCCCACAGTAGTGCAGAGCTGTGTAACCCCCCACAGTAGTGCAGAGCTGTGTAACCCCCCACAGTAGTGCAGAGCTGTGTGACCCCCTTCCAGTAGTGTAGAGCTGTGTAACCTCTCGCAGTAGTGCAGAGCTGTGTAACCCCCTTCCAGTAGTGTAGAGCTGTGTAACCTCTCGCAGTAGTGCAGAGCTGTGTGACCCCCCACAGTAGTGCAGAGCTGTGTAACCCCACAGTGGTAAAGAGCTGTGTAACCGCCCCCCCCCCCCCCCGCAGTAGTGCAGAGCTGTGTAACCCCCCCCCCCCCGCAGTAGTGCAGAGCTGTGTAACCCCCCACAGTAGTGCAGAGCTGTGTAACCCCCCACGATGGTGCAGAGCTGTGTAACCCCCCACAGTAGCTCAGAGCTGTGTGACCCCCCCCACAGTAGCTCAGAGGTGTGTAACCCCTCGCAGTAGTGCAGAGCTGTGTGACCCCCCCCCCCCCCCACAGTAGTGCAGAGCTGTGTAACCCCCCACAGTAGTGCAGAGCTGTGTAACCCCACAGTGGTAAAGAGCTGTGTAACCGCCCCCCCCCCCCCCGCAGTAGTGCAGAGCTGTGTAACCCCCCCCCCGCAGTAGTGCAGAGCTGTGTAACCCCCCACAGTAGTGCAGAGCTGTGTAACCCCCCACAATGGTGCAGAGCTGTGTAAACCCCCCCCAGTAGTGCAGAGCTGTGTAACCCCCCCACAGTAGTGCAGAGCTGTGTAACCCCTTGCAGTAGTGCAGAGCTGTGTAACCCCTCGCAGTAGTGCAGAGCTGTGTAACCCCTCGCAGTAGTGCAGAGCTGTGTGACCCCCCCCACAGTAGCTCAGAGGTGTGTAACCCCTCGCAGTAGTGCAGAGCTGTGTGACCCCCCCCACAGTAGTGCAGAACTGTGTAACCCCCCACAGTAGTGCAGAGCTGTGTCACCCCCCCCCACAGTAGTGCAGAGCTGTGTAACCCCCCCCCCCCACAGTAGTGCAGAGCTGTGTAACCCCTCGCGGTAGTGCAGAGCTGTGTAACCCCTCGCAGTAGTGCAGAGCTTGGTAACACCTCGCAGTTGTGCAGAGCTGTGTAACCCCCCACAGTAGTGCAGAGCTGTGTAACCCCTAGCAGTAGTGCAGAGCTGTGTAACCCCTTGCAGTAGTGCAGAGCTGTGTAACCCCTCGCAGTAGTGCAGAGCTGGGTAACCCCTCGCAGTAGTGCAGAGCTGTGTAACCCCCCACAGTAGTGCAGAGCTGTGTAACCCCTCGCAGTAGTGCAGAGCTGTGTAACCCCTCGCAGTAGTGCAAAGCTGTGTAACCCCCCACAGTAGTGCAGAGCTGTGTAACCCCTCGCAGTAGTGCAGAGCTGTGTAACCCCTCGCAGTAGTGCAGAGCTGTGTAACCCCTTGCAGTAGTGCAGAGCTGTGTAACCCCTCGCAGTAGTGCAGAGCTGTGTAACCCCTCGCAGTAGTGCAGAGCTGTGTAACCCCCCACAGTAGTGCAGAGCTGTGTAACCCCTCGCAGTAGTGCAGAGCTGTGTAACCCCTCGCAGTAGTGCAAAGCTGTGTAACCCCCCGCAGTAGTGCAGAGCTGTGTAACCCCTCGCAGTAGTGCAGAGCTGTGTAACCCCTCGCAGTAGTGCAGAGCTGTGTAACCCCCCACAGTAGTGCAGAGCTGTGTAACCCCTCGCAGTAGTGCAGAGCTGTGTAACCCCTCGCAGTAGTGCAGAGCTGTGTAACCCCTCGCAGTAGTGCAGAGCTGTGTAACCCCCCACAGTAGTGCAGAGCTGTGTAACCCCTCGCAGTAGTGCAGAGCTGTGTAACCCCTCGCAGTAGTGCAAAGCTGTGTAACCCCCCCCCAGTAGTGCAGAGCTGTGTAAGCCCTTGCAGTAGTGCAGAGCTGTGTAACCCCTTGCAGTAGTGCAGAGCTGTGTAACCCCTTGCAGTAGTGCAGAGCTGTGTAACCCCTTGCAGTAGTGCAGAGCTGGGTAACCCCTTGCAGTAGTGCAGAGCTGTGTAACCCCTTGCAGTAGTGCAGAGATGTGTAACCCCTTGCAGTAGTGCAGAGATGTGTAACCCCTTGCAGTAGTGCAGAGCTGTGTAACCCCTTGCAGTAGTGCAGAGATGTGTAACCCCTTGCAGTAGTGCAAAGCTGTGTAACCCCCCCCCCCCCCCCACAGTAGTGCAGAGCTGTGTAACCCCTTGCAGTAGTGCAGAGCTGTGTAACCCCTTGCAGTAGTGCAGAGTTGTGTGATTTATCTCCTGACTAATAGGGAGGTAATATAGTAATAAGCATTCTCACGGTGCTCAGGCCTATTACATAACTCACTTGTGATGGTACCGGCCAGACCAAGAACAAAGCAACTTTCCTCTGGGTCCTCATCCTGACTGACAGCGACGGACTCCACAAAGCTGCTCACAGTCTGGGCGGCCAAGCTGAAGAACTCTGTGGTCTTTTCCTGCCCAACAGAACAAGAGGAGCCACCACTGTTACGACTACACACAGCAGGGGGCGCTCCTGTCACCTCCTTGCTTCTTCTACCCTTTATAAAATGGGTGATCCCCACCCCCACAATCCCAAACCAATATGAGTATCATCCTCATCACTCACCATTCCCAGAATGCTCCTCACCGTCTCCTCCCTAATAGAGACTCCCCACAATAATGTGCACAGTGCAGACCCCATGTGAGTGCAAAAGTCAACCTGCTGGACTGAATGATTTCGTAGTTGAATGAGCTGAAGAAGAAGAGCGAGGTTCTCCTGCACAGATAAGGACAAAAACATATGACTAAGATTCTAGACCTCTTCCATTATTATAACTCTTTTACAGGCTTCAAAATCAATGATTCTAAATGTGAATTATTACCACTGATCCCTCATTTAACTCCATCGACTTCTCCTACAGGAATATCTATCGTTAAATCTCATATTACATACTTAGGTATTAAAATTGGTCCCTCTCCTTCCTCTCTGTATACTCTAAACTATAATCCGCTTTTCAAAAAAATTGAACAAGAGCTAATAAGATGGAAAGATTTACCTCTATCCATTTTGGGAAGAATACATCTTATAAAAATGATATCTTTTCCTCGATTATTATACCCCATACAAATGATTCCCATTCTCCTTAAACATAAAGATATATCTAAACTTAGGGCTGCATTCACTGCTTTTATATGGAGATCAAAAAAATCCAGAATATCATATGATACTTTATGCACAACCAAAAACAGAGGAGGCGCCCAGCTACCTGATATCAGGTTATACAATCTGGCATCTATATACAGACATATTAGAGACTGGCTCAATCACACCTCTTACTTCTCACTAGAATCCTCCCTTACCCATCCACGGCCTTTATCCGCACTCCTTCATAGTACTATCTCTGAATTACCTACTCATTTGAAGCAAAATGTCATTCTTAGAGACACAATAGCGACTTGGAAAGCTGTCAGGAAACTATACAATTTACCCTTCAAACTTTCTAAATATCTTCCCTTGTGGAATTCACCATTATTCCGACCTGGAACTAGAAACCCTGATCATACAATATGGAAAGAAAGGAATATCACTACTTTAGGTCACTTACTTGATTCTGAAGTAGGAATATTTCCTTCCTGGGATCGACTGAGAGAACAATATGACTTGCCCCAAGAACAAGAAGTACAGTATTATAAACTTCTCAAATTAGCAAGCAATAGAGTTCAATCAATAGCCATTGCAGAAACATCGGGACCGTTTGACCTTCTTTGCTCCAAAACGACCTTACGACTTTCCCTGTCACCAATATACCAAATGCTTTCCTCCATTTCTTTTGACCGTGCCCCCCCGGCATTTGTTAAAAAATGGTATGACGACTTACAATGTAATGTATTAGAACAACGATTATTAAATGGAATTAAATTCGTTCACACCGCTACTCCTAGCACAAAGCTGAGAGCGCTCCACTTCCGACTGTTAAACAAAGCAATATATGCTTTTAATCTCTCTTATACTCAACACCTAGAAGGTTATTTACAACACTGTCCTAAATGTGCTAAATCTAAAGCTGATCTCTAGCACTGGCTATGGCTGTGTCCCCATGGCCACTTATTTTGGAAATTGATAGAATCTTTTCTAACAAACACTTGGGGCACGTCTCTGCCTTTTGATCCAATCTGTTATTTGTTCCACGACGTGACGGAAGGAGGTGAGGCTCTCTCAGCCACAAAGACTATTCCTCCCGGAGTTCACCTTACTCTATTGTTAGCTCTTAAATGCCTATTAAATCATTGGCTCAAGTCTACATCCCCTACAATACCAGAGTTGGTTGATAATCTCAAAGAAACACTTCATTGGGAAATGATTGATACCCTACGTAGTAATGAAAAGTTTACGATTTCTTTCATGAAAAAATGGAAACTTTTTATAGTGAATGTTCTGTCTACAGAAGAAAGAAACTCTGTTATGCAACAATTTTCCAATACAACTTGGTATCACAAAGCAATGGTGGCAGGTACCCTGGGAGTACTTACCTGTACTTGATATAAAGTATAGTATGATACAATATTACTTCAATTGTATGTTAGAGCAATAATTGGTTGCTTTGTCTGTTTTAATGATTTGTTATATTTATTTATATAATTTTATATAAGTCTACTGACTTATCATAGTTTATCTATTTTATGATTGTTCTTATCACTTTGTATTTATGTATAACTTCAATAAAATATTGTAAAAAAAAAAAAAAAAAAAAAAAAAAAAAAAAAAAAAGGACAAAAACATGAACCCAAGGATCCCCAACACCCCAAAAATGTCATAAAACACCTGCCATACACCGGCCTGACACCACCTCCACATGCTGCCACACACCGGCCTGACATCAGCTCCACATGCTGCCACACAGCGGCCTGACACCAGCTCCACATCCTGCCACACAGCGGCCTGACACCAGCTCCACATGCTGCCACACACCGGCCTGACACCAGCTCCACATGCTGCCACACACCGGCCTGACACCAGCTCCACATCCTGCCACACACCGGCCTGACACCAGCTCCACATGCTGCCACACACCGGCCTGACACCAGCTCCACATGCTGCCACACACCGGCCTGACACCAGCTTCACATCCTGCCACACACCGGCCTGACACCAGCTTCACATCCTGCCACACACCGGCCTGACACCAGCTTCACATGCTGCCACACAGCGGCCTGACACCAGCTCCACATCCTGCCACACAGAGGCCTGACACCAGCTCCACATCCTGCCACACAGCGGCCTGACACCAGCTCCACATGCTGCCACACACCGGCCTGACACCAGCTCCACATCCTGCCACACACCGGCCTGACACCAGCTCCACATGCTGCCACACACCGGCCTGACACCAGCTCCACATGCTGCCACACAGCGGCCTGACACCTGCTCCACATCCTGCCACCAGCTCCACATCCTGCCACACACCGGCCTGACACCAGCTCCACATCCTGCCACACACCGGCCTGACACCAGCTCCACATGCTGCCACACACCGGCCTGACACCAGCTCCACATGCTGCCACACAGCGGCCTGACACCTGCTCCACATCCTGCCACCAGCTCCACATCCTGCCACACCGGCCTGACACCAGCTCCAAATCCTGTCACACACCGGCCTGACACCAGCTCCACATCCTGCCACACCGGTTTGACACCAGCTCCACATCCTGCCACACACCGGCCTGACACCAGCTCCACATCCTGCCACACAGCGGCCTGACACCAGCTCCACATCCTGCCACACACCGGCCTGACACCAGCTCCACATCCTGCCACACATTCGCCTGACACCAGCTCCACATCCTGCCACACAGCGGCCTGACACCAGCTCCGCATCCTGCCACACAGCGGCCTGACACCAGCTCCACACAACGGCCTGACACCAGCTCCACATCCTGCCACACACCGGCCTGACACCAGCTCCACATGCTGCCACACACCGGCCTGACAACAGCTCCACATGCTGCCACACAGCGGCCTGACACCTGCTCCACATCCTGCCACCAGCTCCACATCCTGCCACACAGTGGCCTGACACCAGCTCCACATCCTGCCACACACCGGCCTGACACCAGCTCCACATGCTGCCACACACCGGCATGACACCAGCTCCACATGCTGCCACACAGCGGCCTGACACCTGCTCCACATCCTGCCACCAGCTCCACATCCTGCCACACCGGCCTGACACCAGCTCCACATCCTGCCACACACCGGCCTGACACCAGCTCCACATGCTGCCACACACCGGCCTGACACCAGCTCCACATCCTGCCACACACCGGCCTGACACCAGCTCCACATCCTGCCACACATTCGCCTGACACCAGCTCCACATCCTGCCACACAGCGGCCTGACACCAGCTCCGCATCCTGCCACACAGCGGCCTGACACCAGCTCCACACAACGGCCTGACACCAGCTCCACATCCTGCCACACACCGGCCTGACACCAGCTCCACATGCTGCCACACACCGGCCTGACAACAGCTCCACATGCTGCCACACAGCGGCCTGACACCTGCTCCACATCCTGCCACCAGCTCCACATCCTGCCACACCGGCCTGACACCAGCTCCACATCCTGCCACACACCGGCCTGACACCAGCTCCACATGCTGCCACACACCGGCCTGACACCAGCTCCACATCCTGCCACACAGTGGCCTGACACCAGCTCCACATCCTGCCACACAGCGGCCTGACACCAGCTCCACATCCTGCCACACACCGGCCTGACACCAGCTCCACATCCTGCCACACACCGGCCTGACACCAGCTCCACATGCTGCCACACACCGTCCTGACACCAGCTCCACATGCTGCCACACACCGGCATGACACCAGCTCCACATCCTGCCACACACCGGCCTGACACCAGCTCCACATCCTGCCACACACCGGCCTGACACCAGCTCCACATGCTGCCCCACACCAGCTCCACACACCGGCCTGACACCAGCTCCACATCCTGCCACACACCGGCCTGACAGCAGCTCCACATCCTGCCACACACCGGCCTGACACCAGCTCCACACACCAGCCTGACACCAGCTCCACATCCTGCCACACCGGCCTGACACCAGCTCCACATCCTGCCACACCGGCCTGACACCAGTTCCACATCCTGCCACACACCAGCCTGACACCAGCTCCACATCCTGCCACACACCGGCCTGACACCAGCTCCACACACCAGCCTGACACCAGCTCCACATCCTGCCACACCGGCCTGACACCAGCTCCACATCCTGCCACACACCAGCCTGACACCAGCTCCACATCCTGCCACACACCAGCCTGACACCAGCTCCACATCCTGCCACACACCAGCCTGACACCAGCTCCAAATCCTGCCACACCGGCCTGACACCAGCTCCACACACCGGCCTGACACCAGCTCCACATCCTGCCACACCGGCCTGACACCAGCTCCACACACCGGCCTGACACCAGTTCCACATCCTGCCACACACCGGCCTGACACCAGCTCCACATACCGGCCTGACACCAGCTCTACACACCAGCCTGACACCAGTTCCACATCCTGCCACACACCGGCCTGACACCAGCTCCACACACCGGCCTGACACCAGCTCTACACACCAGCCTGACACCAGCTCCACATCCTGCCACACCGGCCTGACATCAGCTCCACACACCGGCCTGACATCAGCTCCACACACCGGCCTGACACCAGCTCCACATCCTGCCACACACCCCATATCCTCTCACACATCCCACAGCCACATCATGCCAAACACTTCACACCCGGCATGGAGGACAGCCTTTGTTAGGGTCATTACATCTTTTGCTCTTATGAATTCACTCTGGGCTGTCTGTAATCGAGCTTTCATATGTTCACAGTCCAGTTCTCTCTCCTCCAGAGCTAAGGAAAGAAAGACAAAGCAGGCAGAGCCGTGTGGTCACAACATGTCCAAAATACAAATGCAGGTCATAATATGAAACACTATTACCCCCACAGACACCATATACCCCACCACCATAGAGACTTTGTACCCCACAACGATAGACAGAACAGCCCACAACCATAGAGACGGTAAACAGTCACCACCATACAATACATTACCACCACCTTACAGTACACCGTCACCACCATACACTACACCAACACTACCTTACAGTACACCATTATCACCATACAGTACACCCCACCACTTTACACTACACCAACACTACCTTACAGTACACCATCATCACCATACAGCGCACCCCACCACGTTACAGTACACCATCACTACCAGAAAGTACACTATCACCACCAGAAAGTACACCATCACTACCATACATTACACCATCACTACCAGAAAGTACACCATCACTACCAGAAAGTACACCATCACTACCAGAAAGTACAGCATCACTACCAGAAAGTACACCATCACTACCATACATTACACCATCACCACCAGAAAGTACACCATCACTACCAGAAAGTACACCATCACTACCAGAAAGTACAGCATCACCACCAGAAAGTACACCATCACTATCAGAAAGTACAGCATCACTACCAGAAAGTACACCATCACTACCAGAAAGTACACCATCACTACCATACAGTACACCATCACCACCACACAGCGCACCCCACCACTATACAGTACAACACCATCACTATACAATACACCATCATATAGTACACTGTCACTACCATACTTGGGTATAATGATATCACCTGTGATACTACCTGATGGGTATAATGATATCACCTGTGATACTACCTGATGGGTATAATTATATATCACCTGTGATACTACCTGATGGGTATAATGATATCACCTGTGATACTACCTGATGAGTATAATTATATATCACCTGTGATACTACCTGATGGGTATAATGATATCACCTGTGATACTACCTGATGAGTATAATTATATATCAGCTGTGATACTACCTGATGAGTATAATTATATATCACCTGTGATACTACCTGATGGGTATAATGATATCACCTGTGATACTACCTGATGAGTATAATTATATATCAGCTGTGATACTACCTGATGAGTATAATTATATATCACCTGTGATACTACCTGATGGGTATCATTATATATCACCTGTGATACTACCTGATGAGTATAATTATATATCAGCTGTGATACTACCTGATGGGTATAATGATATCACCTGTGATACTACCTGATGGGTATAATAATATATCACCTGTGATACTACCTGATGGGTATGATATCACCTGTGATACTACCTGATGGGTATAATGATATCACCTGTGATACTACCTGATGGGTATAATGATATCACCTGTGATACTACCTGATGGGTATAATTATATATCACCTGTTATACTACCTGATGGGTATAATGATATCACCTGTGATACTACCTGATGGGTATAATGATATCACCTGTGATACTACCTGATGGGTATAATGATATCACCTGTGATACTACCTGATGGGTATAATAATATATCACCTGTGATACTACCTGATGGGTATGATATCACCTGTGATACTACCTGATGGGTATAATGATATCACCTGTGATACTACCTGATGGGTATAATGATATCACCTGTGATACTACCTGATGGGTATAATTATATATCACCTGTTATACTACCTGATGGGTATAATGATATCACCTGTGATACTACCTGATGGGTATAATGATATCACCTGTGATACTACCTGATGGGTATAATGATATCACCTGTGATACTACCTGATGGGTATAATGATATCACCTGTGATACTACCTGATGGGTATAATTATATATCACCTGTTATACTACCTGATGGGTATAATGATATCACCTGTTGGTGGCCATGAGGACTGGAGGTGAGAAGCACCTCACACAATACCATCATCTATAGAGGATAAGTGAATAGCATAGTATGTGGGACAGGACCCCAGAAGAAGGGCAGCTGTGCACTATGCTCTGGTAAAAGACTGGATGAACGTGACACTCAGGGCAGGAGGCTCAGAGTCCTAGGGCATGGACATGATGGAGGTCACTCACCGCTCTCCGCCACCTCCAGACGTTGTACTGTCTCCAGCAGATCTTGGTTGAGGATTCGGGGCAGAAATTCCTTCACTTGCATCACTTCAGTAGTCAGACGCTCTAAGTCCCTCCTCCTGACTAACAAAAACTCCGCCTCCTGTGAGCCAGACATCACTGACAGCAGCTTATCACAAACCAGTACCTAAGTATACACAAGGACAACTATGGATAGGGGATACGGCTACACAGGAGGGCGGGGGATATGGCTACAAAGGAGGAGGGCGGGGGATAGGGCTACACAAGAGGAGGGCGGGGAATACCGCTACACAAGAGGAGGGCGGGGGATAGGGCTACACAAGAGGAGGGTGGGGAATACAGCTACACAAGAGGAGGGCGGGGGATATGGCTACACAGGAGGGCGGGGGATATGGCTACACAGGAGGGCGGGGGATAGGGCTACACAAGAGGAGGGCGGGGGATACAGCTACACAAGAGGAGGGCGGGGGATACAGCTACACAAGAGGAGGGCGGGAGATACAGCTACACAAGAGAAGGGCGGGGGATATGGCTACACAGGAGGGCGGGGTATATGGCTACACAGGAGGGCGGGGGATACGGCTACACAGGAGGGCGGGGGATACGGCTACAAAAGAGGAGGGCGGGGGATACAGCTACACAAAAGGAGGGCGGGGGATACGGCTACACAGGAGGGCGGGGGATAGGGCTACACAAGAGGAGGGCGGGGGATACGGCTACACAGGAGGAGGGCGGGGGATACGGCTACACAGGAGGAGGGGGGGATACGGCTACACAGGAGGAGGGCGGGGGATACGGCTACACAGGAGGAGGGCGGGGGATACGGCTACACAGGAGGAGGGCGGGGGATACGGCTACACAGGAGGAGGGGGGGATACGGCTACACAGGAGGAGGGCGGGGGATACGGCTACAAAGGAGGAGGGCGGTGGATACGGCTACACAGGAGGGCGGGGGATACGGCTACACAGGAGGGCGGGGGATACGGCTACACAGGAGGAGGGCGGGGGATACGGCTACACAGGAGGAGGGGGGGATACGGCTACACAGGAGGAGGGCGGGGGATACGGCTACACAGGAGGAGGGCGGGGGATACGGCTACACAGGAGGAGGGCGGGGGATACGGCTACACAGGAGGAGGGCGGGGGATACGGCTACACAGGAGGAGGGCAGGGGATATGGCTACACAGGAGGAGGGCGGGGGATATGGCTACACAGGAGGAGGGCGGGGGATACGGCTACACAGGAGGAGGGCGGGGGATACGGCTACACAGGAGGAGGGCGGGGGATATGGCTACACAGGAGGAGGGCGGGGGATACGGCTACACAGGAGGAGGGCGGGGGATACGGCTACACAGGAGGAGGGCGGGGGATACGGCTACGCAGGAGGAGGGCGGGGGATACGGCTACACAGGAGGACGAGAGCAGTAAGATTTACATCCAATAATCATCCTATGTAATAGAAGGCAATGATCAGCTGACATGAACGATGTCGGCTGACCGCTGTAGTCATTTGTCTTTCAACATGTTAAAAGACAAACAACTGTGATAGCAGCGATCTGCTGCCATCGCTCCATGGAATAGGAGGCAGCAGCCCCCCGCTATCCTTCATGGCAGGGGTGTCAAACTCAGGCCCTCCAGGTGTTTCACAACTACAATTCCCATCATGCCTGGACAGCTAAAGCTAAAACTTTGGCTTTCCAGGCATGAAGGGAATTGTAGTTTTTAAACAGCTGGAGGGCCGCAGTTTGACACGTCTGCTTTATGGGCTGCTTGGATGATCTAGTGATCCCGTGGGTTGGGTTGGGTTGGGTAAACATGGGTAACATGTTTATTTATTTATTTACTTTTATTTATAACCTGGGAAAAGGGGGGTGATTCAGACTTTTATTGGGGGAGGGGGCTTTTTACTAATAACAATACTTTTTTTTTTAACTTTTACACTTATACTAGAAGCCCCCCTGGGGTTAGGGTTATTCCTCCCCTGGGGTTAGGGTTATTCCTCCCCTGGGGTTAGGGTTATTCCTCCCCTGGGGTTAGGGTTATTCCCCCCTGGGGTTAGGGTTATTCCCCCTGGGGGACTTCTAGTATATACACTTTGATCTCTCATTGAGATCTCTGCAGCATAGATATGCTGCAGAGATCCAGGAGATCGGCACTCGTTTGCTTTCGGCTGCTGCAGCCGGAAACAAACGAGTGCCGAGCCCGGGACGGCGCCATCTTGGAGCGGTCCCCGGCCGGCTTCAGTTACGGAGATCGCTCCTCCGGGACAAGGTCCCGGAGGAGCGATCTCCCCCACTAGACACCAGGGATGATGCTGCGTCCGGTAATCGGATGCAGCTGTCATGTTTGACAGCTGCATCCGATTACTGTATTAGCGGGCACGGCGATCGGACCGTGCCCGCTAATACCAGCGGTCCCGGGCTACAAGTGGCACCCGGGACCGCTGCGGTTCAGAGCGGGGCCGCCGCGCGGCCCCGCTCTGAACTCCCTTACCGGCATCAGGGCGTAAATTTACGCCCGATATCGTTAAGGGGTTAAAGGGACCCATTTCGATCTTAAAGGGACCCAGGTCGCTCTTAAAAGGACCAATTTGCTCTTAAAGGGACCAGTTTTGCTCTCAGAAGGGACATATTTCGCTCTTAAAGGGACCCAGGGCTCTCTTAAAGGGGCCAATTTCACGCTTAAAGGGACCCATTTCGCTCTTAAAGGGACCCAGGTCGCTCTTAAAAGGACCCATTATGCTCTTAAAGGGACATATTTCACTCTTAAAGGGATCCAGGTCGCTCTTAAAGGGACCCAGGTGGCTCTTAAGGGGAGCCAGGGCGCTCTTAAAAGGACCCAGGGCGCTCTTAAAGGGACCCAGTTTGCTCTTAAATGGACCCAGGTCGCTCTTGAAGGGACCCAGGTGGCTCTTAAGGGGACCCAGGGCGATCTTAAAGGGACCCATTTCGCTCTTAAAGGGACCCAGGACGATCTTAAAGGGACCAAGTTCACTCTTAGAGGGACCCAGATCGCTCTTTAAGGGGCCCAGGTCGCTCTTAAAGGGAACAATTTTGCTCTTAAAGGGATCAATTTCGCTCTTAAAGGGACCCTGGTCACTCTTAAAAGGACACATTTTGCTCTTAAAGGGACCCATTTTCCTCTTAAAAGGGACATATTTTGCTCTTAAAGGGACCCAGTTCGCTCTTAAAGGGACCCAGGTCGCTCTTAAAGGGACCCAGGTCGCTCTTAAAGGGACCAATTTCGCTCTTAAAGGGACATATTTTGCTCTTAAAGGGACCCATTTTTCTCTTAAAGGGACATATTTTGCTCTTAAAGGGACCCATTTTTCTCTTAAAGGGACATATTTTGCTCTTAAAGGGACCCAGGTCCCTTTTAAAGGGAAACATTTTGCACTCAAAGGGACATATTTCGCTCTTAAAGGGACCTAGGTCGCTCTTAAAGGGACCAATTTCACGCTTAAAGGGACCCATTTTGCTCTTAAAGGGACCCAGGTCGCTCCTTAAAGGACCCAGATCGCTCCTAAAAGGACCCATTTTGCTCTTAAAGGGACATATTTCGCTCTTAAAGGGACCCAGGTCGCTCTTAAAGGGACCCATTTCGCTCTTAAAGGGACCCAGGTCGCTCTAAAAGGGACCAATTTCACTCATAAAGGGACCAATTTCACGCTTAAAGGGAGCCATTTCGCTCTTAAAGGGACCCAGGTCACTCTTAAAGGGACCTAGATCGCAGTTAACCCCTTAAGGACCGGGCCTGAAATGGCCTTAATGACAGAGACAAATTTTATGAATATGACCTGTCTCACTTTATTCATTAATAACTTCGGGATGCTTTTACCTATCCGGCTGATTCTGAGATTGTTTTCTCGTGACATATTGTACTTCACATTTCTGGTAAATTGGAGTCGATACTTATAACGAATCTTTATGAAAAAAACCAAAATAGCGTGAAAAATTGTGAAAAAATGCATTTTTCCAACTTTATAACTTTTCTGCTTATACAGAAAATGGTTATACCACATAAATTATATATTAAATAGCATTAGCAACATGTCTACTTTATGGTGGCCGCATTTATTAAACTATATTTCATTTTTTTTAGACAATAGAAAGCTTAAAACATAAGCAGCAAATTTCCAAATTTTCAGTAAAATTTCAAAATCAGATATTTTTAGGGACCTGTTCAGGTTTATAAGGCTGGGTTCACACTATGTATATTTGAGGCTGTATTTGGTCCTCATGTCAGGTCCTCATAGCAACCAAAACCAGGAGTGGATTGAAAACCCAGAAAGGATATGTTCACACAATGTTGAAATTGAGTGGATGGCCGCCATATAACAGTAAATAACGGCCATTATTTCAATACCACAGCCGTTGTTTTAAAATAACAGCAAATATTTGCCATTAAATGGCGGCCATCCACTCAATTACAACATTATGTGAACAGAGCCTTTCTGTGTTTTCAATCCACTCCTGGTTTTGGTTGCTATACAGCCTCACAAATACAGCCTCAAATATACATAGTGTGAACCCAGCCTTAGTAAAAGTGTATTTGAGGGGCCTGTATGTTAGAAAGCCCCACAAAGCACCCCATTTCAGAAACTGCACCCCCCAAACTCTGCAAAAGCACATCCAGAAAGTGTTTTAACCCTTTAGGGGAGTCACAGAAAATTTTCTGTGCAGAGATTTTATTGTAATCCAATATTTTTCATAATTATAAACCTACTACCAGAGAAATGCACCCCAATATTTATTGCCCCGTTTCTGCAGTTTATAGAAATACCCCATATGTGGCCCTATTGCGCTATTTGACGCAACCACAAGCCTCAGATATAAAGGAGCGCCTAGTGCATTTCAATGGCTCCGTTATATTTGGTCATTTCTGACTGTACCACTTCAGGTTGGCAGAGGCTCTGGGGTACCAAAACCTAAAAAACACCCCTAAAGGGACACCATTCAGAAAACTACACCCCTCAAGGAATGTAACTAGGGGTGCGGTGAGCATCTGGACCCCACAGGTGCTTCACAGATTTTCTGAACAATGTGGCGTGAAAAAAGACAAAAGTATTTGTTACACTAAAACGTTGTTCTAGCCTTCAATTTTTCATTTTCACAAAGGGATAAAAGGAAAAAACAAAAAAACAAAAAAAAACACAAAACATTTAGCGCAGTTTCTCCCGAGTACAGAAATACCCCACATGTGGCGATAAAGTGCCAAGGGGGCGCAGGACGAGCCTCCAAAGGGAAGGAGCGCCAATTGGCTTTTGGAAGCTGGATTACACTGGAATGGATTTCAAGGGCCATGTCGCATTTACAGACCCCTCGTGCTGCCAAAACACTGGAAACCCCCACAAGTGACCCCATTCTGGAAACTACACCCCTCAAGGAATCTAACAAGGGGTGCAGTGAGGATATGGACCCCACTGGTAACGGGCACAAATGTGGAACAATGTGACGTGAAAGTGAAAATTTTCATTTTTTCACTTTCACGGCACAAATGTGCCCGTCATCAAGGGGTCCATATCCTCACTGCACCCCTTGTTAGGTTCCTTGAGGGGTGCAGTTTCCAGAATGGGGTCACTTGTGGGGGGTTTCCACTGTCTTGGCAGCACAAGGGCTCTGTAAATGCGACATGGCGTTCATCATCCATTCTAGCCAAATCCAACCTCCAAAATCCAAATGGCGCTCCTTCCCTTCGGAGGCTTGCCCTGCACCCACATGGAGCTTTATGTCCACATGGGGGGTATTTATGGACTTGGGGGAAATTGCTCTACACATTTTGTGTTTTTTTTTTCTCTTTTAACCCCTTGTGAAAATGATAAATTCAAGGCTAGACCAACATTATAGTGTAAAAAATGTAATATTTCATTTTCACGCCACATTGTTTCACATTTCTGCCCGTCACCAGTGGGGTCCATATGCTCACTACACCCCTTGTTACATTCCTTGAGGGGTGCAGTTTCCATAATGGGGTCACTTGTGGGGGGTTTCAACTGTCTTGGCAACACAGGGGCCTTTTAAATGCAACATGGCCCCTCGAAATCCATTCCAGCCTCAAAAAACCAAATGGCGCCCCTTCCCTTCGGAGGCTTACCCTGCGCCCACATGGCGCTTTATGTCCACATGTCGGGTATTTCCGTACTCAGGGGAAATTGCTCTACACATTTTGTGTTTTTTTTTTATCTTTTAGCCCCTTGTGAAAATGAAAAAATCATGACAAGATCAATGATTTAGAGTAAAAATTTAAAAAAAAATTACACTAAATGTTGGTCTAGCCTTGATTTTTTTTCCATTTCCACAAGGGGTTAAAAAAGAAAATAAACGCAAAGCGTGTAGGGTAATTTCCCCGAGTACGAAAATAAACCACATGTGGGCAAAATGTGCCATATGGGCACAGGGCAAGCCACCAAAGGGACAGAGCGCCATTTAGAGGCTGGAATGGAGGATGGAGGCCATGTCGCAATTACAAAGCTCCTGTGCTGCCAGGACAGTAGAAACCCCCCACAAGTGACCCCATTCTGGAAATTACACCCCATAAGGAATCTAACGAGGGGTGCAGTGAGGATATGGACCCCACTGGTGACGGGCACATGTGTAGAACATGTGCCGTGAAAATAAAAAAAATACAATTTTTTTCATTTTCACGTCCCAAATGTGGCCGTCACCAGGGGGCCATATCCCCGCTGCCCCACTTGTTAGATTCCTTATGGGGTGTAGTTTCCAGAATGGGGTCACTTGTGGGGGGTTTCTACTGTCCTGGCCGCACAGAGGCTTTGTAATTGCATCATGGCATCCTCATATGGGAATGGCGGCCATGTCTATTTAGCTGGGGAAAAGGGACAATTCTAATTTATTTGGGGGTATTAGGCCAATTATTAGTTTATAAGGTTGAAAATGACAGGTGTCCATCAAATTCAACCTGTGTTGATCCAGAGGAAGGCAAAAACCCTCGTGAGGCAGACGACAGTAGCCTCATCCCGACTCCATAATGGCGATCAGAATAATCCCCGGATCAACGTGACCCCTGAAATAGGAATAAGGGACAGAATTTAGATAATATAGAACTCCAGTGACGTGTGGTGCGCCTTGGAGCGATCCAGTATGCAGAGGTCGGGGGGATCAGGACAGGTGTCACACTGTAAAATGGCGTCCTTCCTGATCCCCCTGTTACGCCACACTCTGCACTTCTTCTGGGGTCTCCCGTTCTCCAGTGTGGGGGACGTCACCTGGAAAATGTTGTCCTGGTGCGATACGGGGTCCTTCATATCCAGAAGCGCTGGGTCCGCTCCATGGCTGCTAAATATCAGGGCCCTATTACTACTTCTGATATGTTCGGATCGTGCCGCAAGCTACAGTAGCTCAGGCAGCGAGGGACCGGAAGAGGGGGTGCTGGTATAAAAGTTATCCCCGTACAGGTGGTGGTGACCTTTATCCAGCAGTGGGAAGATCAGTTCCCGGACGATCTCCCCACTAACTCCGAGGATGGGGGGGGGGGCATCTGGGGGCTGGATTCGGATGTCCCTTCCTACATACACTCTAAGGGTACGTGCACACTGCGGAATGGTGAAGGATAACCCTTTGTGCATTCCGCAGCTGGCACCCACCGGCGGACTGATGCAGACACGCGTCTCCGTCCGTGTCATAGACTCCATTCTATGCACAAGCGGATTCCGCTCTCCGTCCAACGTATTCATTCTTTGGACGGACGATGGAATTCACCCATGCATAGGATGGAGTCTATGACACGGGTGGAGACACACGCCCGCATCAGTCCGCCGGCGGGTGCCAGCTGCGGAATGCACAGAGGGTTATCCTTCGCCATTCCGCAGTGTGCACGTACCCTAAGGCTGCGTTCACACTACGTATATTTCAGTCAGTATATGTATATTTCAGTCAGCATTGCAACCAAAACCAGGAGTGGATTAAAAACACAGAAAGTTCACACAATGTTGAAATTGAGTGGATGGCCGCCATTTAATGGCAAATATTTGCTGTTATTTTAGAACGGCTGTTATATTGAAATAATGGCCGTTATTTACTATTATATGGCGACCATCCACTCAATTTCAACATTATGTGGACAGAGCCTTTCTGTGTTTTTAATCCACTCGCGGTTTTGGTTGCAATACTGACTGAAATATACTGACTGAAATATACGCAGCCTAATCTGTAAGTGTACCCTGAGCTACTCTCACAGAGTTAGTAGAATTTCACTCCATACCGTGATCTCTTATTGGGACGGTACTGTCGTAAAAGACGTGTCTGGGGGGCAGCGTACACTACGCTACCCCCAGATACGTCATTGGAGGATGAGGATGAATGGAGGAACGAAGGATCCTCCAATTCATCCTCACTGGCTGTTTCGGTGTCGGAGGCAATAATAACGTATGCGTCCGATACCGAAAACACCGGGGGCCACTTTTATATAGGGATTGGTATATGGGGTATGTAGTGGTGTAGTGTCAAACTTTATTCAATGTAGTGTAGTGTGGTGTAATGTAGTGTTTTTTACGTGTTTTTTTACAGTAAGTATAAAAAAAAAAAAAACCTACGCCAAAAATGGTGTTGCTGATAAATGCCGCACTTATGTTCGGCACTTATCAGCAGACCGTGGCAGTAGGATATAGAAAAAAACCACCCTACGCCAAAAAGGAGGAGTTGCTGATTAGCAGCGCACTTTCATGCGATGCTGATCAACACTCAGCGACGATAGGGTGCGGAAAATCGAAAAAAACAAAAAAACCTTTATTACATACTGAACATCCCTATAGCTGCTGATACGTGTATTACACTTATCAGCCGCTAGAGGGCAGCAGAGCGCAAAATCCGAAAAAGACGACGCTGGAGCCGAAAAAAGCCGAAGGGGACCGCACGGAAGAAGCAGAAGACCCGACGAGAAGACGAGGACGCCGCGAACCCGGAAGACGCCGATCAGGACCCCAGGACAGGTGAGTAATGTACAAATACCTGCTCTGGACCCCTCAGCTACCTAGCTGAGGGGTCCAGAGCAGGTATTTATAACTTTAGGGGACTTTGATCGCCGTGAACGGCCGGCCGGTACTGGCCAGCACGGCGATCGTGCTGGTGGCACCGTGACCACCATTACTTTTTACAGTAATGGTGGTCGGTGCCGTCCTCGGACAGCATCGGCCGCCATTATTTTGTGGGTCATCGGGTCACCGATGGCCCGGAAAGGTTCCAATCGCCGCTATTGGCTGATCTGAATTGATAAGCCAATAGTGGCGATCGTCGGTATGGGGGGGGGGGGTTAACAACCCCCCATGCCGACAGGGAGAGATGGCCTGCAGTGTATTTCTGCAGGCCATCTCTCCCGATCGCATGCGGCCGGTCCGCGGCGCCCTCTTAAAGGACCCGCGTACCGGTACATCATGGGTCCTTAAAGGGACAGTGTCACATTTTTGGAAATTTTTTAATGAAAAGTAATAAGATCAAATAAGTGTGTTGGATTTTTTTTTTTTTCTTTAACTTAGTGTTTGATTATTTTTAATAAAATTTACTCCTGCACAGGGGGCTGCCATGTTTATAGTGTCTGTGTGTGACGTCATTTCACGGCACACACACAGACGCTATACGACACCTCCAGATCATTAGAGTGAACCGACGGAGTCCGTCTGGTTCACTTACATTGAGGTTCCGTCGCTGTGTACTGCGCATGCGCATAGACATGCGCAGTACACAGCTGAAGTACATGGGGTGGGTGGCGGCGCCATTTTCTTGAAGTCCCGGCACGGGAACCAGGGAGGAGAGAGAGAGACAGGAGATCTGTGTGTGCAGCGCTCTCTCTGCACCACCCCCCACCCCCCGCCGGAGTGGGAGAAAGTAAATAAACTTTTGCTTTGGGTGCCGGGACACTGCTATCACTCAGCAATGTCCCGGCACCAGTCACCGCAGCTCTCTCCTTTCCCCCAGCAGCATGCTGCGGGGGGATGGAGAGAGTCAGGCTGATCGCTGGAGGAGCAGGGCACAGTAGTGTCCCCCCTGCTGCATGCTGTCCCCCCTGCGGCAGCCGGACCCGGGTGCGGCAGCATCACGATGGTGATGGGGGTGACATTGGAGGTGAGGAGGTGGATTTAACATTGGGGGTTTAATCAACGCAGAATAATCCTATTCAGACCTGAGAGGGATCCGGGCAGCTGTCAGAGAACCGGGCCGGCGAGGAGTCGGGGTGCGCGCTCCGGGCTGTGACAGGAGTGGAATGCAAACCGGAAGATGGGGCAGCCCCGGCATCCAGGGCCACCAGGTGGAAACAGCGGCGGCGGCCGATGGATGCCGGGGCTGCCCCATCTTCCGGTTTGCACTCCACTCCTGTCACAGCCCGGAGCGCGCACCCCGACTCCTCGCCGGCCCGGTTCTCTGACAGCTGCCCGGATCCCTCTCAGGTCTGAATAGGATTATTCTGCGCCGATTAGACCCCCGATGTTAAATCCACCCCTCATCTCCTCACCTCCAATGTCACCCCCATCATCCTCTCCTCTGTCACTCCCATCATCACCTCCTCTGTCACCCCCATCATCCCCTCACCTCCTCGGTCACTCCCATCATCCCCTCCTCTGTCACCCCCATCATCCCCTCCTCTGTCACCCCCATCATCCCCTCCTCTGTCACCCCCATCATCCCCTCACCTCCTGTCACCCCACTCATCCCCTCCTCTGTCACCCCCATCATCCCCTCCTCTGTCACCCCCATCATCCCCTCACCTCCTCTGTCACCCCCTTCATCCCCTCCTCTGTCACCCCAATCATCACCTCACCTCCTCTATCACCCCCATCATCCCCTCACCTCCTCTGTCACCCCAATCATCCCCTCCCTCTGTCACCCCCATCATCCCCTCCTCTGTCACCCCCATCATCCCCTCCTCTGTCACCCCCATCATCCCCTCACCTCCTCTGTCACCCCCTTCATCCCCTCCTCTGTCACCCCCTTCATCCCCTCCTCTGTCACCCCCATCATCCCCTCACCTCCTCTGTCACCCCCTTCATCCCCTCCTCTGTCACCCCAATCATCCCCTCACCTCCTCTATCACCCCCATCATCCCCTCACCTCCTCTGTCACCCCAATCATCCCCTCCCTCTGTCACCCCCATCATCCCCTCCTCTGTCACCCCCATCATCCCCTCCTCTGTCACCCCCATCATCCCCTCACCTCCTCTGTCACCCCCTTCATCCCCTCCTCTGTCACCCCAATCATCCCCTCACCTCCTCTGTCACCCCCATCATCCCCTCACCTCCTCTGTCACCCCCATCATCCCCTCACCTCCTCTGTCACCCCCATCATCCCCTCACCTCCTCTGTCACCCCCATCATCCCCTCACCTCCTCTGTCACCCCCATCATCCCCTCACCTCCTCTGTCACCCCCATCATCCCCTCCTCTGTCACCCCCATCATCCCCTCACCTCCTCTGTCACCCCCATCATCCCTCCTCTGTCACCCCAATCATCCCCTCACCTCCTCTGTCACCCCCATCATCCCCTCACCTCCTCTGTCACCCCCATCATCCCCTCACCTCCTCTGTCACCCCCATCATCCCCTCACCTCCTCTGTCACCCCCATCATCCCCTCACCTCCTCTGTCACCCCCATCATCCCCTCACCTCCTCTGTCACCCCCATCATCCCCTCCTCTGTCACCCCCATCATCCCCTCACCTCCTCTGTCACCCCCATCATCCCTCCTCTGTCACCCCCATCATCCCCTCACCTCCTCTGTCACCCCCATCATCCCCTCACCTCCTCTGTCACCCCCATCATCCCCTCACCTCCTCTGTCACCCCCATCATCCCCTCCTCTGTCACCCCCATCATCCCCTCACCTCCTCTGTCACCCCCATCATCCCTCCTCTGTCACCCCCATCATCCCCTCACCTCCTCTGTCACCCCCATCATCTTCTCCTCTCACCCCCATCATCTTCTCCTCTCTCCTCTTCACCTCCTTCACCTCCTGTAACTGTTATAATAATAATAATAATGCTTTTATTTGTATAGCGCACACAGATTCCGCAGCACTTTACATCGTTTTTTTGTTTTTTTTTTGCCAATTATTGCTCCCTGTCCCCTTTAGGGCTCACAATTCACCTATCTGTATGTTTTGGGTGTGGGAGGAAACCCACGCAAACACCGAGAAAACATACAAACTCTTTGCAGATGTTGCCCTTGGTGGGATTTGAACCCAGGACTCCAGCGCTGCAAGGCTACAGTGCTAACCACTTGAGCCACCGTGCTGCCCTGTTCTGGGGGAAACCAGCCTGCCTCTACCGTGCCTTCTCCCTGTGCCCCCCACTTTTCCCCGCCCCCTCTCACCCCAGCCTCTCTGCCCCGTCACCCCAGCCTCTCTGCCCCCTGTCACCCCAGCCTCTCTGCCCCCTGTCACCCCAGCCTCTCTGCCCCCTGTCACCCCAGCCTCTCTGCCCCCTGTCTCTATATCCCGCCTACCTGTGAAATGTGTGACACAGCGGACACCAGCGAACACTAGCCTGTAAATAAATATATATATCTCCTTGGTGAGTGACCCCCCGCTGTGTACCCAGCTGGTTGTTTATGCCTATTTACCTAATTTTAATATTTTCCTGTATTGTACACATTTATGTAGTATCACTACACTTACACGTGTAATTGTACACTTATGCTGGCACTTTGATTTGTTTTGTTACACTGACATAATATGTATATGAATTTTTTGCACTTTATTTATTGATTGGTTCTCAATCATCTTATTGAAATGTAAGCACATATATACCTGTATTGAGCACATGTTGTTACACTGCTTGAAAAAGCTCCCAGTGTGGGAGCGAAACGTCGCAAGTTTTGGGTGGAATAAACTTCACGCTTTTTTGATCGTATTCTGAGTGCTGCGGTTTCCTACTCGTGTGTATATATATATATATATATATATACACACACACACACAGGCTAGTGTTCGCTGGTGTCTGCTGTGTCACACATTGCACAGGTAGGCTAGATAGATAGATTAGATAGATAGATAGGAGAGTACAGGCTATTGTTCTCTGGTGTCCGCAGTGTCACATGCTTCTTCTAGCTGTACTGCTGTGCAGACAACAACAAAATGGCGATGCCCAACAGTACACATAATATCACCTTTCCCCTCTTTGTTCTTTTGTGAAAAGAGGGGGGAGGTGATGATGTCACAGCAGCTGAGCAGGGACAGCCTCTTTTTTTTCAACATCCCTTTTTCAGGCTGCTTTTACCAGCAGTTTCCTGCTGGAGCTCCCCCTGGTGGCCATCACTGGGAAATATGAAAAATTAGATTGTTAATTTTTCATATTTACTCACATGTAAAAAAAATTAAAAACACATATAAATTAATAAAAAAAATAACAAATTCAGTTTTAACACTTTCAAATTTTTTTTTTACTTGGCGACACATTCCCTTTAAGAGGTTAAAGGGACTCAGTTCGCTCTTAAATGGACCCAGTTCGCTCTTAAAGGGACCAATTTCACGCTTAAAGGGCCCCATTTCACTCTTAAAGGGACCCAGGTCGCTCTTAAAGGGACCCAGGTCGCTCTTAAAAGTACCCAGGTTGCTCTTAAAGGACCCAGGTCGCTCTTAAAGGGACCCAGGTAGCTCTTAAAGGGACCCAGGTAGCTCTTAAAGGGACCCAGGTAGCTCTTAAAGGGACCCAGATCGCTCTTAAAGGGACCCATTTTACTCTTAAAGGGACCCAGATCGCTCTTAAAGGGACCCAGGTCGCTATTAAAGGGACCCAGGTCGCTATTAAAGGGACCCAGATCGCTATTAAAGGGACCCAGATCGCTCTTAAAGGGACCCAGATCGCTCTTAAAGGGACCCAGATCGCTCTTAAAGGGACTTAGGTCGCTTTTAAAGGGACCCAGATTGCTCTTAAAGGGACCCAGTTCACTCTTAAAGGGACCCAGATAGCTCTTAAAGGGACCCAGGTCGCTCTTAAAAGGACCCTATTTTGCTCTTAAAAAGGAACATATTTTGCTCTTAAAGGGACCTAGGTCGCTCTTAAAGGGACCCATTTCGCTCTTAAAGGGACATATTTCACTCTTGAAGGGACATATTTCGCTCTTAAAAGGACCCAGGTCGCTCTTAAAGGGACCCAGGTCGATCTTAAAGGGACCCAGGTCACTCATAATGGGACCCAGGTCGCTCTTAAAGGGACCCAGGTCGCTCATAATGGGACCCAGGTCGCTCATAATGGGACCCAGGTCGCTCATAATGGGACCCAGGTCGCTCATAATGGGACCCAGGTCGCTCTAGCGACATGGGTCTCTTTAAGAGTGACATGGGTCCCATACCTTTTGGAGTGACTTGGGTCCCTTTAAGAGCAACATGCGTCCCGTCCGTTTAAGAGTAACTTGGGTCCCATCTCTTTAAGAGCGACTTGGATCCCTTTAAGAGCTACATGGGACCATTTAAGAGCGACTTGGGTCCCGTCCCTTTAAGAGCGACTTGGGTCCCTTTAAGAATGACTTGGGTCCCTTTAAGAGCGATCTGGGTACTTATAATGGTAAAGATCATTGCTCGGTTACCATGACAATCTTACTCATGTCAGGGAGACAAAATCGTTAAGGACCTTCCATATATTACATCTTCTATTGGCCAATAGTGGACATGTGACTGTGGATGTTGTGATACATGCCTGACGAGACCTTAGAGTTCCTATTGGCGGCTATATCTCAGCTATTTGCATATGTGCTGTGATTGGCTGTTAGCGGTTAGAGTGTGGCCATTATTTGCAATGGGCCTTTATTTTCTATGGGAAATTCGGGGTCTTTAAACGTAAATTTCTTAAAAACGACAAATCCGATCGAAACGAAAAATAGATAGCACACCACACACGGCCAAGGGGTGCTAAACGCAGTTTGAACGGAGTGTGTGCGCAAAGCGGTACGGAAGACGGAAGAAGAAGAAGAAAGAAGAAGAAAGAAGAAGGAAGAAGAAGAAGATTTTCAAGCACTATAATTAAAACATTCACCACCAGTCTGATACATACGAGGGGGGAGACTGCAGCTCCAAGATAAGGAGGTAAAAAAGTGATCTATCTACCAAGCCGCCTATGCTGTGTGAGACGACTGCTGTCCGTCCGGGCACCTGACCACACAACATACGCCCCTGGTCAGAACCTGATGCTGACTGCCTGTGTATCACCTGCTACTATTAGGGCCATCGGACTTCAGGCTATAGTGTGACATCTGTAAACACGGTTACACTGCTCCCGGCCCTTAGAGGGTTGAAGGATACCTAGATTCCGACTTCGGATGAATTTTTTCTTTCTGTTTATATTAGTGTAACACTGAATGTTACACAGGTCCCGACCCTTACAGGGTGGATGAAACAGAATTTGTGTAACGCTAAATGTTAGAGACAGGGTCGCCCCTAATCTTCACGCTTTGTATTATGCTGTCTATACACATACATATTTTTTTATTTATAAAATATGAAAAGGGGGGTGATTCAAACTTTTAATAGGGTAGGGGATTTTTTTATTGATGAAAAAAACTTCTTTTTATTTTTTCAACTTTAACTTTTATTATTACTGCAGTGATCACTCATAGAGATCTCTGCATCTCCTTAACAGCGGCATGACAGGTATACCCGTCATGCGTCATTAAGGGGTTAATCAACAATGTTATAACAATAGACCAGTTACTAACAGACAATTCTGTTCCCTCGACCTCAGGAACCCGTGTAATATTTAGCGTTATCTATACATGTGTATCAATAAACTGTGAAGATCATTAAGACTTAACTTTTATTTAAAAAGAAAATTTAAAACGTATATGTGCGATAAAGTGAGTTAAAAGCACTGTAGAGGTCATAGATAACTATAGGGTTAATCACAAAGAATCCTCTTAGGATAATGTAGCATATAGTGTCTGTCAAATAGAACTAAATGTATATAAAATTATCGGTCATAGAACGCTCAGATAATAGAGTGAGTATATGTTATACTGTGATATAAAGTATCACCAGTATAAATGTATTTCTCTAATACGGCGCATTGGCACGTATGACAACTGTTCGACCGAAGTATCTAATATAATTCGCAAATACTGGCCGGTACTTAGAAGCGATAAAGATCTTCAAGAAGTACTTAACGACTACCCGAACATCACATATAGGAGAGGCAGGAATATAAAAGATATCCTAGTTCATAGTCATTTTTCCACCCCTACATTGCAAGTTCATACTCCTCTAACAATTAAAGGTACATCACCGTGTGGTAATTGTGTGGAATAAATTTATACCAAGAAGAACAGAATTCGTAAACCCATCAAATGGGAGAACTATAATCCTCTACGATCGGATCAACTGTAAGACACAAGGAATTATCTACGTGGCGATGTGCACTTGCCCCAAAATGTATGTGGGTAAAACCATACAAGAATTCAAATATAGAGTGGGTTCCCATTTAAGTAATATTCGAACTGGTGCTGAAACTGCAGTGGCAAAACATATCAAAAAAGTACACAACAACGACATAAAAGCGATAACCTTCTTTGGACTACACAGGATTGTGTTAGGTCCAAGAGGAGGAAATCTAAGCAACCTCCTCCTGAAAGAGGAGGCTAAATGGATTTACAGGTTAAAAAGTATGAATCCAGCGGGTATGAATGAGGGGTTCACTTTTACCCCCTTCATCTAGAAATCCTGACTGAAAAGCATATACATTATTTTGAATTAAGTTTTCATGTTACACAGTAGCGATAATCCTACTTCTATGGTGACCAATATCCTCCCTTTGACTCTGCAATATATAATTTTGTTAAATCCAGAGACAAATGTATCCATCAATATTTTACATATGATTGGTAATAATCACCATATTATATATAAGCTTGTATAATTCTCTACAGACCTTTTCTCATTGATGCATATAGATTCATGGAGCTTTGTAAATAATATATATCTATGTAACCAATATTATATGTCTTGACTGACTGTAAGGTTCACTCACTCATTTAAATAATAATTCATCGATATATGAGATTATATAAGAATACATACTTGCTGTGACTAACTCAGTATAGCGGTAAATGACTAAGTGCGTGAACATGCGTATTATGGTTAGTCATACCGTTTAAGACTAAGGGGGACATGTATCATCCGGCGTACGGATGATTTTCGGCGGAAAGTGCCGATTTGCGAATTATTTTATTCGCAAATGGCCGATTTACGAATAAAATATTTGCGAATCGGCACTTTCCGCCGAGTACGCCGGGGGGCGGGGAGGGGGTGTGAAGGGGGCGGAACGGAGGGCGCGGACTCAGAGTCCGCGCGAATTACCATCCGTTCCGCCAAAAGATACGCCGAAAACCTACT
Organism: Dendropsophus ebraccatus; assembly: GCA_027789725.1. Taxonomy (NCBI): domain Eukaryota; kingdom Metazoa; phylum Chordata; class Amphibia; order Anura; family Hylidae; genus Dendropsophus; species Dendropsophus ebraccatus. The sequence goes on along the minus strand of JAQFWZ010000048.1, from coordinate 4,982,637 downwards.
CCAGTCCTCAGCTGGCGTAGGTTTTCGGCTGTGCGCACCAGAGCGCACGGGATTTATGTAGAGGCAGTCCGCCTCTACATAAATCCCGGTAGCGCCGGAGATGCGGGGACATTTATAAGTCCGGCGTAAAAAACGCCGGACTTAATAAATGTCCCCCTAAGTCTTAATACATGCGCAGTTTGACCACTTCAAATCCAGACTAAGTGTCTGGACATGCGCACTTATGTCTAGATGTCGATCAGAAATCTAAGTCCCAGGACATGCGCATCGAGACATTATGACGTTAATGAGCCACGCTAGTAGTCTCTTTAAAACACAACATCATCGCGAAGGGACTAAGCATATGATTGGCTCTATCTGTATAGCATCAATGTAATAATAGGCTTGAGAGCCTGTCAATCTCTGGATAACTATACTGATTGGCTTATTCAAATTTTGGGAGGATACACATATTATAATGATAGGGTTTAAATACGACCGCAGTCAACGGCGCCGGGCACTATAGTAAATCCTCTTGATAAAGCCACAAGTACAGTGGCGAAACGTTGGGGTTGGTGGTGGGTGTGATGTGATTTTAAATGGGAGAGACATAGAATCAGGAACAAACAAAATAGCTAGTGTGTCTGTTATCCGTGTAACGGCTTAGCCGGCTTGAGGCCGGACACGGATATTATCTGAACGTCTGAGTCACATCACACCCACCCACCTATTATACCTACATAACGCTAATCTGTTGGTGGAGCCGCTTAATATACTCTATTGGTCTTTTGACCTGAGGAGCGTCTCCTTTATATCCAACACTATTTATAGCAATTGGATACTGAACTAGTGCTGACTCTTTGTCTACATCGGGAGAACACCTTAATCGTTCAGTGTTTATGATTTACGTGAGCACTGGTGTTCTGCGGGAACCGCATCTAGAGCATAACATATTGGTCTTTTGACCCCCTATGCTGGTTCCGCAGTATATGATTAACACAGCACTCCATATACAGGGCATTAATATCAGTTCACTATTAGTGAACTGCGCCGTATTAGAGAAATACATTTTTACTGGTGATACTTTATATCACAGTATAACATATACTCACTCTATTATCTGAACTATCTATGACCGATAATTTTATATACATTTAGTTCTATTTGACAGACACTATATGTGTCACGTCCGGGGCAGGGAAGAGTGAGCCCTATTCTGAACCCAGACCCCTATCCCTTCCTGCTTGGACGACCTGCCCTAAACAGCAGTCCCCAACTGGGCGGCGTTCCCTACACTGGCTAAGTGCAGGAGGGGAGATGAAACAGTTACAAGTCTGGAGGAAGCAAGGGCAACAACAAAAACAGGAAAAACAGGAGAACTACAAGTCCCAGCAGACCTAACCGTTAAGGCTAGACAGAGAAGAAAGATAAACCAAATAACAACAAGCCAGGTCAAACTAGGAAGTCACGTCATACACAGAATCACAATCCAGAAGTACCACAAGTCCAAGCAAGAAGTCAAACAGAGAAAGCAGTCCAGGGAAACAAAGAACAAACCAAACAAGCCGAGTCAGAACCAGGAGGTCACGTCAAATCCAAATCAGAATCCAAAAGACAACGTCCACAATATAAATAAAGAGGTCAAACACAGATAGGAGCACACAATAAACGCACGAGCCAGCCAAAAGACTTGATCACGGGCAAGGCAAGGAAGCCTCCACCTGTTTAAATCAGAGCAGGGAGGGAGTAAGGAGGCAGCATCAGCTCTGATTGGACCGGCGTCTCTGTACTCTGACAGGCTGAACAGCATGCCTGTCAGACAGTCCAGACGCCTCACCACTTTCCAGCTGGTGTGCTGAGAGAGCAGAGGCATCAGCAGGTATTTCATAACAGTACCCCCCTTTTATGAGGGGCCTCAGGACCCTTAAATGGACTGGGCTTGTCCGGATGAGATTCATGAAATTTCTGAATCAATTTGTCTGCATGGATAGATTTAACAGGGACCCATGATCTCTCCTCTGGACCGTACCCTCTCCAGTGAACCAAGTACTGCCAAGAATTTCTGACTTTCGAATATCTAAAATTCTAGAAACTTCATACTCAAGTTCACCTTGAATCTCCACAGGAGCAGGAGGTTTCTTGGACAGGGAAAGAGAAGGAACGTATTTTTTTAACAAAGACCTATGAAATGCATTGTGAATCCTGAACGAGTCAGGCAATTTCAGACGATAGGATACTGGGTTTATTCTTTCCACAATGACATACGGGCCAATAAAACGAGGTGCCAGTTTCCCAGATGGTACTTTAAGACGGAGATTACGAGTGGACAACCAAACCTTCTCCCCCACTTCAAAAACGTAACCACATAAACGTCTTTTATTGGCATTTTTCTTTTGGATGCCCTGGGACTCCTTCAGGTTCTTCTGAACCTGGTCCCAGACTGTGCACAGGTCAGTGATGATGGCATCCGCTTCAGGATTATCAGACACATTATCGGAAAGAGAAGAATACCTAGGATGGAATCCGTAGTTACAGTAAAATGGTGACATTTTAGAAGATGCATTGTCATGATTATTTAACGCAAATTCAGCTAATGGAAGATAAGAGACCCAATCGTCTTGATGATCAGCAATATAACAACGCAAATATTGCTCAACAGATTGGTTAACTCGTTCAGTTTGTCCATTGCTCTCTGGATAAAAGGCTGATGAGAAGGACAAAGTAGTACCTAACCTCCTACAGAAGGCTCTCCAAAATCTAGAAACAAATTATACCCCTCTATCAGAAACAATGTTGTCTGGAACACCATGTAACCGTACAACATGTCTAATGAATAGTCCTGATAATTCCTTAGCAGAAGGTAAACCATGTAAAGGAATAAGATGACACATTTTGCTGAACCGATCAATAATTACCCAAATCACAGTTTTTCCTTGAGAAGCAGGTAGATCTGTCATGAAATCCATTGATATGTGAGTCCATGGCCTAAGTGGAATAGGCAATGGACAAAGCTCCCCAGCAGGTCTCATTCTGGGAACTTTGGCCTGTGCACAGGTCTCACAAGATGCAACATATGCTTTAATATCCCTGCCCATAGAAGGCCACCAATATCCACGAGACACTAATGCTCTTGTTCCAGCCACTCCAGGATGTCCTGACAAAAAAGAATCATGCAGCTCATTTAATATGCAAAATCTGAATTGACTAGGAACAAATAACTTATTCATAGGAGTGTCTTTAGGGGCAAGGGTTTGATTGGTCTTGATTTCAGATGCCAAATCTGGAGTAATAGCTGATATAACAATTCCCTTTTGCAAGATGGGTTCAGGATTGGATGTTGGAGTCTGGCTGGAACAAAAGCTACGTGATAAGGCATCTGCCCTTGATGTTCTTAGACCCAGGTCGGTAAGTAATCACAAAATCAAACCTAGTAAAAAACAATGCCCAGCGAGCCTGACGGGGGTTAAGACGTTTAGCAGATTCCAAAAAGGTTAGATTCTTGTGATCCGTCAAAACAGTAACTTGATGCTGTGCACCTTCGAGGAAGTGGCGCCATTCCTCGAAGGCCCACTTGATCGCAAGCAATTCTCTATTTCCTATGTCATAGTTTCTCTCAGTAGAAGAACATTTGCGAGAAAAGTAAGCACAAGGTCTAAGATTGGTAAGAGCAGAAGTACCCTGAGACAAGACTGCCCCCACCCCAACCTCGGAAGCATCAACTTCCACCACAAAAGGCCTTGTCTGGTAAGGCTGAGTTAACACTGGGGCCTTAGTAAAACAATCCTTTAAGGCCTCAAATGCTGCTGTGGCCTCAGGTTGCCAGTGTAGTAGGTCCACCCCTTTTTTGGTCATGTCAGTAACAGGTTTCGCTATTTTTGAAAAGTTTTTAATGAACTTTGTGTAATAATTAACAAGCCCAAGAAAACGTTGCAGTGCTTTTATTGATGAGGGACGGACCCAATCTACAATGGCCTGGACCTTGGCAGGATCCATTTTAAAAGCATTAGGGGTCAAGATGTACCCCAAGAAAGGCACCTCCTGAACCCCAAACACACACTTCTCTAGTTTTGCAAACAAAGAATTCTCTCGAAGTTTTTGTAACACCATTCGTACATGCTGAACATGTGAAGACCAGTCAGAGGAGTAAATCAGGATATCATACAGATAAACAACAAGAAATGTGCCTATAAATTCTCGAAAAATGTCATTCACCAAGTTTTGAAACACTGCTGGGGCATTACTTAATCCGAAGGGCATAACAAGATATTCAAAATGCCCCTCAGGAGTGTTGAAAGCGGTTTTCCACTCATCCCCTTCCTTAATTCTGATGAGGTTGTAAGCCCCCCTAAGATCAAGCTTGGTGAACCAAACAGCTCCTATGATCTGATTGAATAAATCGGGAATTAATGGAAGGGGGTATTGGTTCTTAATGGTTATCTTATTTAACCCCTTGCCTCCGCAGCCTGTTTTGGCCTTAATGACCAGGCTCATTTTTCAAAATCTGACCTGTCTCACTTTATGCGCTTATAGCTCAGTGATGCTTTAACGTATGCTAGCCATTCTGAGATTGTTTTTTCGTCACATATGGCACTTTATATTAGTGGCAAAATTTGGTCATTACTTTGTGTGTTTTTTGTGAAAAACATCAAAATATCATGAAAAATTTGAAAATTTTGCATTTTATGAACTTATGAAATTCTCTGCTTCTAAAAAAGGAAGTCATAGCACATAAATTAGTTACTAAATCACATTACCAATATGTCCTCTTTATTCTGGCATAATTTGGGAAACATATTTTACTTTTTTAGGCTGTTATGGGGCTTAGAAATCTATTAGCAAATTATCACATTTTCATAAAATTTCCAAAACTGATTTTTTTAGGGACCAGTTCTTTTTTTAAGTGGGTTTAGGAGGCTTGTATACTGGAAACCCCCATAAGTGACCCCATTTTGGAAACTAGACACCTTAAAGAATTAATCTAGGGGTATAATGAGCATTTTAACCCTACAGGGGCTGGAGGAAAGTATTCACAATTAGGCCTTAAAAAAATCGAAAATTTTAATTTTCCAATAATATATATGTTTAGATTAAAGTTTCTCCTTTCCAAAAGGAACATGAGAGAATCTGCACCCCAAAATTTGTAACGCAGGTTCTCTTGAGTACAACGGTACCCCATATGTGGGTGTAAACCACTGTATGGGCACACAGCCGGGCTCAGAAGGGAAGGAGCGCCAATTAGCTTTTTTAAAAAGTTTGAGCGCCAGGTGCGTTTGCAGTGCCCCTGTAGTGTCAGCAGAATAGAATCCCCCCAAAAGTCACTCCATTTTCGAAAGTACACCCCTCAAAGAATTCATCTTGGGGTAGGATGAGCATTTTGACCCCACATGCATTAGAGGAAAGTATTCAAAATTAGACAGTAAAAATGAAAAACACGAATTTTTCCAATAATATGTTCGTTTAGTTTGAAATTTCTCAATTTCACAAGGAAAAAGAGAAAAAAAGTACCCCAAAAATTGTAACGCAGGTTCTCCTGAATACAACGGTACCCCATATGTGGGCATAAACCACTGTATGGGCACACAGCGGGGCTCAGAAGGGAAGGAGCGCCAATTAGCATTTTCAGTGCAGATTTTGCTGAAGAAGTTTCTGAGCGCCAGGTGCGTTTGCAGAGCCCCTGTAGTGTCCGTAGAAAAGAACCCCCCCAAAAGTCACCCCATTTTGGAAAGTACACCCCTCAAAGAATTCATCTTGGGGTGTGGTGACCATTTTGACCCCACAGGTATTAGAGCAAAGTATTTAAAATTAGACAGTAAAAATGAAAAACTCGAATTTTTCCAATAATATGTTCGTTTAGTTTAAAATTTCTCAATTTCACAAGGAACATGAGAGAATCCGCACCCCAAAATTTGTAACGCAGGTTCTCCTGAGTACAACGGTACCCCATATGTGGGCATAAACCACTGTATGGCCACACAGGAGGGCTCAGAAGGGAAGGAGCGCCAATTAGCATTTTCAGTTCAGATTTTGCTGAAGAAGTTTCTGAGCGCCAGGTGCGTTTGCAGAGCCCCTGTAGTGTCCGCAGAAGAGAACCCCCCCTAAAAGTCACCCCATTTTGGAAAGTGCACCCCTCAAAGAATTCATCTTGCGGTGTGGTGACCATTTTGACCCCACAGGTATTAGAGGAAAGTATTCAACATAAGACAGTAAAATTGAAAAACCTGAATATTTCCAATAATATGTTTGTTTAGTTTGAAATTTCTCAATTTCACGAGGAACAGGAGAGAAGCTGCATGCCCAAATCTGTAACGTAGGTTCCCCTGAGTAGAACGGTACCCCATATGTGGGCATAAACCACTGCATGGGCACACAGGAGGGCTCAGAAGGAAGGGAGCGCCAATTAGCATTTTCAGTGCAGATTTTTCCGAAGAAGTTTCTGAGCGCCAGGTGCGTTTGCAGTGCCCCTGTAGTGTCAGCAGAAGAGAACCCCCCCAAAAGTCACCCCATTTAGGAAAGTGCACCCCTCAAAGAATTCATCTTGGGGTGCAGTGAGCGGTTTGACCCCACAGGTATTAGAGGAAAGTATTCAAAATAAGACAGTAAAAATGAAAAACTCGAATTTTTCCAATATATGTTCGTTTAGTTTAAAATTTCTCAATTTCACGAGGAATGGGAGAAAAAAATGTACCCCAAAATCTGTAACGCAGGTTCTCCTGAGTACAACGGTACCCCATATATGGGCATAAACCACTGTATGGGCACACAGCAGGGCTCAGAAGGAAGGGAGCGCCAATTTGCTGGAGCAAAACCGCAGCTAGTAATGGTTATTAGAATAGCGCAGTTACTAAAATACAATAAAAAAATGAGATTACAGGTAATGTGGGGTGGTCACGGATAATCTGGGGTGGTTACGGGCAACCTGCGGTGGTAACGGGCAACGTGGGGTGGTAACGGGCAACGTGGGGTGGTTACGGATAAACTGAAGTGCTTATAGGTAATCTGGGATGGGAACCTGTAACGTGCGGTGGTCGGGGCAACGTGCGGTGGTCGGAGGCAACGTGCGGTGGTCGGGGGCAACGTGCGGTGGTCGGGGGCAACGTGCGGTGGTCGGGGGCAACGTGCGGTGGTCGGGGGCAACGTGCGGTGGTCGGGGGCAACGTGCGGTGGTTGGGGGCAACGTGCGGTGGTCGGGGGCAACGTGCGGTGGTCGGGGGCAACGTGCGGTGGTCGGGGGCAACGTGCGGTGGTCGGGGGCAACGTGCGGTGGTTAGAGGCAATCTGGGGGGAATTACATGTGATTAGGGGCAACATGGGGTGGTTACAGACAATCTGCGGTGGTTACGGGCAACATGGGGTGGTTACAGACAATCTGTGGTGGTTACAGACAATCTGGGGTGGTTACGGATAAACGGAAGTGCTTATAGGTAATCAGGGGTGGGTACATGTAATTTTGGGTGGTTACGGCAATCTGGAGGGGGTCACTGGCAACGTGTGTGAGTTAGAGGCAACGTGCGGTGGTTAGAGGCAATCTGGTGGGAATTACATGTGATTAGGGGCAACCTGGGGGGGTTACAGACAATCTGCGGTGGTTACGGGCAACATGGGGTGGTTACAGACAATCTGTGGTGGTTATGGGCAACCTGGGGGGGTTACAGACAATCTGGGGTGGTTACGGATAAACTGAAGTGCTTATAGGTAATCAGGGGTGGGTACATGTAATTTTGGGTGGTTACGGCAATCTGGTGTGGTTACGGGCAATCTGGAGGGGGTCACTGGCAACGTGTGTGAGTTAGAGGCAATGTGCAGTGGTTACGTGCAATATGGGGGGGTTACGGGCAATCGGGGCTGATTACGGACCATCTGGAGGGGCTCACTGGCAATTTGGGGTGGTTACAGGCAACGTGCGGTGGTTATGGGCAACGTGCGGTGGTTATGGGCAATGTGTGGTGGTTATAGGCAACGTGCGGTGGTTATGGGCAACGTGCGGTGGTTATGGGCAATGTGCGGTGGTTATGGGCAACGTGCGGTGGTTAGTGGCAACGTGCGGTGGTTATGGGCAACGTGCGGTGGTTATAGGCAATGTTCGGTGGTTATGGGCAACGTGCGGTGGTTAGTGGCAACGTGCGGTGGTTATGGGCAACGTGCGGTGGTTATGGGCAACGTGCGGTGGTTAGTGGCAACGTGCGGTGGTTATGGGCAACGTGCGGTGGTTATAGGCAATGTTCGGTGGTTATGGGCAACGTGCGGTGGTTATGGGCAATGTGTGGTGGTTATAGGCAATGTGTGGTGGTTATAGGCAATGTGCGGTGGTTATGGGCAACGTGCGGTGGTTAGTGGCAACGTGCGGTGGTTACAGTGTGACACAGCCTCCTCCTGCTGCCCGATCTCACCTAGGGACAGAGGGGGGAGGCAGGGAAAGCATGACGTCCAGGGACGTCATGATGCATTCTGCCACTGCTTTTCATGACGTCCCTGGACGTCATATTGGGGGAAGGGGTTAATTCCCGATAATCAATACAAGGTCTGAGACCACCATCTTTCTTCCCCACGAAGAAAAAACCTGCCCCCATAGGAGAGACAGAGGGATGAATATGGCCTTTTTGGAGACTTTCTTGAATGTATACTTTCATGGCCATTCTTTCAGGTCCGGATAAGTTATATATCCTACCTCTAGGATACTTAACATTAGGTACCAGATCAATAGCACAATCATACATTCTATGTGGGGGAAGTTTTTCAGACTCTTTCTCAGAAAACACATCCTCATAATCCTGAATAAAACTTGGAATTTTACTCAATTCCAAACTGGCAAGACTTACAGTCATACAATCTTTTAAACATGAAGAGCTCCATTTTACCAGTTCTCCAGACTCCCAATTAAACACAGGATTATGGGCCTGGAGCCAGGGTAACCCCAGAATGATGTCTGCTGGTAGTTTCTCCATAACAAATAAGGTACAATGCTCAGAATGTATAGAACCAACCACCATCTTAACTGCAGGAGTGACATACTGAATCAACCCCTTTTTTAATGGGGTAGTATCAACTGCTGTAACCCTCACAGGTTCAGGGAGAGACTGCAGAGGGAATTTCAGAGAAGTAGCAAAACCAAAATCAATGAAGTTAGAAGCAGACCCTGAGTCCACAAATGCAAGGCCTGATCTCTCTTGACCTTCATAACAAACAGTAACTGGTAACAATACTTTTTTGGAGACAATTGAAATTACCTGATCGCCTAGGTGGTCTCCCGGTAACCACCTAGGCGCTGAAGTTTCCCTGCTGTGGTCTTTTAGTGCAGTCCTTTAGCAGATGATCAGCTCCACCACAATAAAGACAGAGTCCCTTAGACATCCGGAATCTTTTTCGCTCTTGAGCAGACATACTTCCGATCTGCATGGGCTCGCCTTTAGACCCTGGACCCTCGACTGCAGACTCGAGCGAAGAGCGAACCCCAGTTGTGCGTGACACTGATGGTGTGGTCCGTTCCTTACGTCGTTCACGATGCCGTCTGTCAAGTCTTATAGCAAGGGACATAGCCTCCTCCAGTGATGTGGGAGGGGAATAACCAAGAAGCATGTCTTTAACAGAGTCAGACAGACCTAAACGAAATTGGTAACGTAAAGCTGGGTCGTTCCATCCAGAAGCAATACACCACTGGCGGAATTCAGCACAATAAACTTCCACAGTTCTATTACCCTGCTTAACAGACGCCAACTTACTCTCAGCTACTGCTGTGCGATCAGGATCATCATACAAAAGACCTAAGGCATCAAAAAACTGGTCCACAGATGCTAATTCAGGTGCATTGGGGGGTAGGGAAAATGCACACTTTTGGGGATCCCCTTTGAGAAGGGAAATGACAATGCCTACCCTTTGAGTCTCAGACCCCAATGAGTGAGGTCTAAGCTTAAAATACAGTTTACAACTATCTTTGAAAGCAGCAAACTCCTTCAAGTCACCAGAAAAACGGTCAGGGAGACTAACCTGTGGTTCCAAAGGAACTACTGGAGCAGCAACTACTGGCTGCGACTGGGACCTTTCCTGATGCTGAACCCATTCAGCCAAATCTTGAACCATCTGAGTCAAACTCTGCATCTGTTTTACCAAGGCTGTCATAGCCTCCATATTGAGGCACAAGGAGGAAAAAAAAAATAAATAAATAAAAAAAAAAATTATATATTATATATATATATAGTTAAAATTTACTCACCGAAATTTGTTCTTTTCATGAGTCCGTAGGCAGCACAGTGAACAATAGGGTTAACTCCAATATCTCCTACTGCCAGGCAGAAGAAACAAACATAATTAATTAGAGTAATTAGACTGATTGAAACCAGGCTGTATAAAAGGACTCCAAAGACCAAGAGACACTGTGTTAGTATGCAGCAAAAATATTTTAATTAGGGTGGGGTGCTGTGCTGCCTACGGACTCATGAAAAGAACAAATTTCGATGAGTAAATTTTAACTTTTCATTTCGTCCTACGGCAGCACAGTGAACAATAGGGATAGCAAAGCAAAGAAACTTATAGGGAGGGAATCATCTGGAGGACGCCACTTGAAGCACTCGTCTGCCAAAGGCCACCCTACTGTTGGAGATGACATCCATCTTGTAGTGCTTCAAAAATGTAGAAGGTGACGACCATGTTGCCGCTCTACATATTTGATCCAACGAAACTTGTGCCAATTCAGCCCATGAAGTCGCCGTAGAACGGGTAGAATGTGCCCTGATGCCTGAAGGAGGATCAAACCCTTTAATGCGATAACACTCAGCAATTGTGTCCTTAATCCATCTGGATAATGAAGCTTTAGAAGCTGCTTTTCCTCGATTTGGTCCTTGAAGTTGTATGAATAATGAATCCGAGGATCTAAAGGACTTGGTTTTATCTATGTACGCCAGAACAGACCGTTTAACGTCCAATAAATGCAATTTCTTTTCCTCTTCCCCTTGGGGATGTTCGCAAAGGGTGGGTAATATAATTTCCTGATTGATATTATCTGAGGATGCGACCTTAGGGAGAAAACCGGGCATCATTCTTAATGTGAGACCTTCTTGATTGCATGATAAATAGGGTTAGAGAGGGCTTGTAACTCTCCTACTCTTTTGGCCGATACAATGGCCACTAGAAACAAAGGGCGGCCGGGGCTGGGCCCGAATGTGTACTGCCTTCAGATCCAAAAGATGAGGACAAAGATGCCCAGGACATCAGCAGTTCGCACTCTTTCACGAGATGCGGTGATCTCGTGCCTCCCTGTTTGTTCACGTAGTACACAGTGGCCAGGTTGTCGGATTGAACGAGTACTTTGCGATGAAGAACCAGTTGACCGAAATGTCTTAAGGCTAGACGGACTGCCCTCATCTCCCGCAGATTTGAAGAACTCTGACCCTCCTGTACCGACCATGTGCTCTGAACCCACTGGTCTTCCACATGTGCACCCCAGCCTGACTTGGATGCATCGGTGGTTAGAACTAATTGGGGAGCACTGGATAGATCTCTCTCGCACCGTACCTTGTCCGGATCTAACCACCACGCGAGACTTCTCCTTGTGGAAACCAGTAGGTGAATGGAATTGTCTAGACCCTTCTGGAGGCGGTTCCACTGCGAGAGAATGTTGACCTAGAGAGGCCGAAGATGTGCCCGAGCCCAAGGGAGAGCCTCCAGTGATGCAGTCATCAGCCCCAAGACTCTCATTGCTTTCCTCACCGACACCTGGCCACTGCGGAGGAGGTCCTTGATCTCTGAGGTCAACTTCACCACTCTGTCTTCCGTCAGATACAGTCTCATGGCTGCTGAGTCCACAACAAACCCCAGGAATTTTCAAGCTTTTGATGGGCACATGTTGGACTTCTGATGATTGATGATGAAGACGTGCTTCTCCAGGATGTCTATTCTTCCCTCGATGATGCCTTGATGAACCAATCGTCGAGGTAGGGAATGACGAACACTCCTTGAGTCCTCAGAGCTGCTGCCAAAACAACAATGGTTTTGGTGAAAACTCTTGGAGCTGTGGAAAGACCAAAAGGAAGACATGTGAATTGAAAATGAAACGTACACTTCCCTTGAATCATAGCGATTCTCAGGAATTTTCTATGACACCTAGCAATAGGGATGTGAAGGTACGCATCCTTCAGATCTAATGTAGCCGAGAAATCATCTTTCTGGAGGATAGAGACCACAGATCTTATTGTCTCCATTTTGAAATGCTTGCAAGTAATAAATTTGTTTAAAAAGGAGAGGTCAATGACAAGCCGCCAATCCCCCTCCTTTTTGGGAACAGCAAAAATTCTAGAGTATACACCCCTACCTTGTTGATGAAAAGGAACTTCTTCCAATGCACCCTTTTGAACGAATTTGTGAAGAAGTCTTGAAAGGAGGGGTTTTTCTGGGTTCCTGAAGAAGACATTTGGAGGAGGGCTTGCAAACTCCAACATGTAACCTTTTGTAATTACTGATCTCACCCAGGCATCTGAGGAGGTGTTTATCCATGCGGGAGCAAAATGCCTTAGTCTGGCTCCCACGCCCAGGGTTGGCCTGGCGTCATGCTTTTTGATCCTTATCCTCCTTCTTTTTATAGGAGGATGGGTTATTTTGGTTTCGGGGCTTGTAGCTTCTCTGCGTGTAATGCTGTCTGGGGCGCCTACCCACTGGAGATCTGCGCCCCGGTTTACGAAAGGGCCGAAAGGGCTTCTTTGGTTTTACTGTCCGCGGGAAATCCACTCCTTTATCCTTGCTCAAAGACTCCAGAATCTTTTCCAATTGAGGACCGAAAAGGGATTCTGCCTGAAAAGGGAGGGAACAAAAATGGATCCAAGAGGCTTGATCTCCTGTCCACTCCTTGATCCATAGAGCTCATCTGGCTGTGGTAGACATAGCCAACATTTTGGAATTCAAACACAAAGAATCTAGTGAGAAATCAGCAAGATAATCAGCCGCCTTCTTAATATCTGGAATGTCCTTGAGAAGCTTTTCCCTGCTGACCCCTTCCGATATGTCTTTGGTAAGTTGGCTAAGCCAGAGTCTGAGACACTTAGCCACTGGCACAGTAGCTGTAGCAGCCTTAGCATTGAGAGATGCGGTTGAATACAAGCGCTTCAGAGATGAATCTACCCTTCGATCAAGAGGGTCCTTTAATAGAGCAACTTCCTCATCTGGAAACACCGATTTCTTTAAAAGGCGGGCTACCGCTTGGTCCACTTTAGGAGGATTTTCCCACAGTTCATAAGCTTTGGGGTCTAACTTATAGACCGACCTAAAGCGAGAGCTAGGATCCGGTTTCTTATCTGGTTTAGCCCAATCAGTCTGCATAAATTGGGCAAGGCTTTTGTGGTGAGGCAGAACCGTATGATCCGTTTTCGGAAAATAAAAAAGGGACTCTCTTTTAGAGGGTTTGCTTGTAGAAGGTTCCATTTCAATAGTGTTTTTAACGGTCTTGATAAAAGCGCGTGCATGTTCTTTTTTAAACATGTAATAGTCCTCTGGGGCACCAGTATCAGAGTCAGAAGACCGGGAACACTCACCCTCTGAACGAGATGTCATGTCCTCGTGAGGAGAGAACAGGAAGGACTGTACAGTTCTGTTCTCCGCTTTTTTGATGGACTACTAACGCCCGCTTGCTCGAACATCTGAGCCATTTTAGTCTTAAACCAGCCCAGAAATTCATTAACTTCTGAATGTTGTCCAGACTCTCCTGCTGGTGACAGAGAAGTGCATTCATTGCATAAATCCCTACTAGCATGATCAGGTAGGGGTTGATTGCATCTTTTGCACATCCTGTGCTTAGACTTGCTTCTCTTTTTACCTCCAGTTCGGTGGCTAGCCATCTGAAAAGAAACAAAGGTGGAGAGTCGCACAATACAGGGGACCTAGAACATCATAGGGAGCCACAGGGCCAATAGCCACAGTAACATATAGCCACATACCTCTATGTCCAACAGTATGTGCTGCCTGGCAAAGTGCAACACCGCATTGCCTAGGCAGCTTCTTTAAATAACTTACCACCCTGTAATGCCTTCAGCAGTGTCAGGAAAAAACCCCGGCGCATGCGCAGAATCCTCTGCCGGACGCCGAAACCGGAAGTGGTCACCACGTGACTCCGCGTCACTTCCGCTGACGTCAGAAGGCCGCCGGGAGACAAACCGGAAGTACCTTCTCACGCGGCGTCCCGAATCACAGTCGGCGGTAAACAGGATGACAGGAGGGAACACCCCACCGGATTCCCAGGTAACTGTGGCACTCACCTGGACCGTAGAAATACTGTGACCGGGAGTCCCCTCTTCTGATTCTACTGCAGAATGATCGTAGAGGCAGCAGTATCCATCAGGTAACGGGGATAGCGGCAGCCCAGCACCAAATATAGAGCCTCCAGGTGCATAACAATGGAAAACTGCAGACCCCCACAGAGCCATTGGGGCCTCCCTTAGCTGGATGGGAAAACACCCACCAGACTGCTCAACCGCAGGAAGCAGGAGCATAGGGGCCAAGTGATGATTGTCAGAATTTCTGAGAATCTAGCACGCCGCGGTTAACATAATCCTTTTAACACTTTACAGGAGCCGGAGCTCCACACATCCTTCTGCCTGCAGAAGAAACAAAAACACAGTGTCTCTTGGTCTTTGGAGTCCTTTTATACAGTCTAATTACTCTAATTAATTAATTATGTTTGTTTCTTCTGCCTGGCAGTAGGAGATATTGGAGTTAACCCTATTGTTCACTGTGCTGCCGTAGGACGAAATGAAAAGATATATATATATATATATATACACACTCTCTTAGGCCCGTGATACTGTCACGTCCGGGGCAGGGAAGAGTGAGCCCTATTCTGAACCCAGACCCCTATCCCTTCCTGCTTGGACGACCTGCCCTAAACAGCAGTCCCCAACTGGGCGGCGTTCCCTACACTGGCTAAGTGCAGGAGGGGAGATGAAACAGTTACAAGTCTGGAGGAAGCAAGGGCAACAACAAAAACAGGAAAAACAGGAGAACTACAAGTCCCAGCAGACCTAACCGTTAAGGCTAGACAGAGAAGAAAGATAAACCAAATAACAACAAGCCAGGTCAAACTAGGAAGTCACGTCATACACAGAATCACAATCCAGAAGTACCACAAGTCCAAGCAAGAAGTCAAACAGAGAAAGCAGTCCAGGGAAACAAAGAACAAACCAAACAAGCCGAGTCAGAACCAGGAGGTCACGTCAAATCCAAATCAGAATCCAAAAGACAACGTCCACAATATAAATAAAGAGGTCAAACACAGATAGGAGCACACAATAAACGCACGAGCCAGCCAAAAGACTTGATCACGGGCAAGGCAAGGAAGCCTCCACCTGTTTAAATCAGAGCAGGGAGGGAGTAAGGAGGCAGCATCAGCTCTGATTGGACCGGCGTCTCTGTACTCTGACAGGCTGAACAGCATGCCTGTCAGACAGTCCAGACGCCTCCCCCCTTTCCAGCTGGTGTGCTGAGAGAGCAGTGGAGGCATCAGCAGGTATGTTCATAACAATATGCTACATTATCCTAAGAGGATTCTTTGTGATTAACCCTATAGTTATCTATGGCCTCTCCAGTGTTTTTAACTCACTTTATCGCACATATACATTTTAAATTTTCTTTTTAAATAAAAGTTAAGTCTTAATGATCTTCACAGTTTATTGATACACATGTATAGATAACGCTAAATATTACACGGGTTCCTGAGGTCGAGGGAACAGAATTGTCTGTTAGTTACTGGTCTATTGTTATAACATTGTTGATTAACCCCTTAATGACACATATATACGGGTATACCTGTCATGCCGCTGTTAAGGAGATGCAGAGATCACTGCAGTAATAATAAAAGTTAAAGTTGAAAAAATAAAAAGAAGTTTTTTTCATCAATAAAAAAATCCCCTACCCTAATAAGTTTTCATATTTTATAAATAAAAATAAATTAAATAATAAACAACTATACATGTTTGATATCGCCGCGTGCGTAATCGACTGAACTATTAATTAATAACATTCCTGATCTCACATGGTAAACGGCAAAGTGCAGAATGAATGATTTTTGATCACATTAAATCCAACAAACAATAACAACAAAAGAAAATGTAGTGCAATAGATGTACTGTAGCTTGCGGCACGATCCGAAAAAATCAAAGAGGTCTACCAAGTCACCCTGTTAGACAAGTAATGCCAAGGGGGGAGAGCAAGGCCTATGCCTGTGACAATATGTTGTTGGTCAAATATAAGGACAAACGCGATGTCCTTATTTTGACCACAATTCACAGGAATAGCACCACCCCTGTCCCTGTGCGAGGTACCACAAACGTGGTGAACAAACCTGATTGTGTTCTAGAGTACAATCAGTATATGGGAGGAGTTGATCTCTCAGATCAAGTCCTGAAACCATATAACGCCACGCGAAAAACCAGAACGTGGTATAAAAAGGTGGCCGTATATCTGGTACAGACAGCGATGTACAACGCTTTTGTGCTGTACCGATATGCCGGCCACCCGGGGAAATTCCTTGATTTCCAGGAAGCAGTGATCAAAGCCCTGATATTCGGCAGCCACGGAGCGGGCCCCAGCGCTTCTGGATATGAGGGACCCCGTATCGTACAGGGACAACATTTTCCAGGTGAAGTCCCCCACACTGGAAAAAAGGGGAGATCCCAAAAGAAATGCAGAGTGTGCCGTAAAAGGGGATCAGGAAGGACACCACTTACCAGTGTGACACCTGTCCTGATCCCCCCGGCCTCTGCATAAAGGATTGCTTCAAGGCGTACCACACGTCATTGGAGTTCTAAATTTTCTAAATTCTGTCCCTTATTCCTATTTCAGGGGTCACGTTGATCCAGGGATTATTCTGATCGCCATTATGGAGTCGGGAAGGAATTTTTCCCCTGTGATGAGGCTACTGTCGTCTGCCTCACGAGGGTTTTTTGCCTTCCTCTGGATCAACACAGGTTGAATTTGATGGACACCTGTCATTTTCAACCTTATAAACTAATAATTGGCCTAATACCCCCAAATTAATTAAAATTGTCCCTTTTCCCCAACTAAATAGGCATGGCCCTCATTCCCATTAGAGGCGTGCCATGATGCAATTAGAAAGCCTCTGTGCGGCCAGGACAGTACAAACCCCCCACAAGTGACCCCATTCTGGAAACTACACCCCGTAAGGAATCTAACAAGGGGGCATCGGGGATATGGCCCCCTGGTGACGGCCACATTTGGGACGTGAAAATGAAAAAAATGGTATTTTTCATCTTCACAGCACATGTTCTACATATGTGCCCATCACCAGTGGGGTCCATATGCTCACTGCACCCCTTGTTAGATTCCTTATGGGGTGTAATTTCCAAAATGAGGTCACTTGTGGGGGGTTTCTACTGTCCTGGCAGCACAGGAGCTTTGTAAATGCGACATGGCCTCCATCCTCCATTCCAGCCTCTAAATGGTGCTCTGTCCCTCTGGTAGCTTGCCCTGTGCCCATATGGCACATTATATCCACATGTGGGGTATTTTCGTACTCAGGGGAAATTACCCTACACGTTTTGCATTTATTTTCTCTTTTAACCCCTTGTGGAAATGAAAAAAATTAAGGCTAGACCAACATTTAGTGTAAAAAAAAAAAAAAAATTTACACTAAATCATTGATCTAGTCTTTATTTTTTCTTTTTCACAAGGGGTTAAAAGATAAAAAAAACACTAAATGTGTAGCGCAACGTCCCCCAAGTATGAAAATACCCCACATGTGAACATAAAGCGCCAGGCGGGTGCAGGGTAAGCCTCCGAAGGGAAGGAGCGCCATTTGGCTAGAATGGATGGTGAATGCCATGTCGCATTTACAAAGGCCCTGTGTTGCCAAGACAGTGGAGGCCCCCCAAAAGTGACCCCATTCTGTAAACTGCACCCCTCAAGGAATCTAAAAAGGGGTGCAGTGAGCATATGGACCGCTTGATGACTGGCACATTTGTGCTGTGAAAATGAAAAATGGAAATTTTTCACTTTCACGTTACATTGTTCCCTATTTGTGCCCGTCACCAGTGGGGTCCATATGCTCACTGCACCCCTTGTTAGATTCCTTGAGCGGTGTAGTTTCCAAAATGGGGTCACTTGTGGCGGTTTACCATTGTCCTGGTAGCATAGGGCCTCTGTAAATGCAACATGGCCCTTGAAATCCATTTCAGCCAAATCCAGCCTCCAAAAGCCAAATAGTGCACCTTCCCATTGGAGGCTCGTCTTGCGGCCGCATGGCGCTTTATGTGCACATGTGGGGTATTTCTGTACTCGGGACAAACTGCTCTACACGTTTTGTGGGTTTTTTCTCTTTTAAACCCTTGTGAAAATGAAACATTCACAGCTAGGCCAATGTTTTAGTGTTAAAAATTTTATTTTTACACAACATCGTTGATCTAGTCTTGACATTTCTCATTTGCACAAGGGGTTAAAAGAGAAGAAACAGAACAAAACATGTAGAGAAATTTCCCCCGAGTACGGAAATACCCCACATGTTGACCTAAGGCGCTATGCGGCCGCAAGACAAGCCTCCAATGGGAAGGAGCGCCATTTAGCTTTTTGGGGCTGGATTTGAGTAGAGTGGATTTCGAGGGCCATGTTGCATTTAAAAACTCCCTGTGTTGCCAAAACAGTGAAACCCCCCCACAAGTGACCCCATTATGGAAACTACACCCCTCAGGGAATGTAACAAGGGGTGTAGTGAGCATATGGACCCCACTGGTGACGGGCACAAATGTGGAACAATGTGGCGTGAAAATAAAATATTAAATTTATTTACACTATAATGTTGGTTTAGCCTTGAATTTTTCATTTTCACAAGGGGTTAAAAGAGAAAAAAAACACACAATGTGTAGAGCAATTTCCCCCGAGTCCGTAAATACCCCACATGCGGACATAAAGCGCCATGTGGGCGCAGGGCAAGCCTCCGAAGGGAAGGAGCGCCAGTTGGATTTTGGAAGCTGGATTTCACTGGAATGGATTTCAAGGGCCATGTCGCATTTACAGAGCCCTCGTGCTGCCAAGACACTGGAAACCCCCCACAAGTGACCCCATTCTGGAAACTACACCCCTCAAGGAATCTAACAAGGGGTGCAGTGAGGATATGGACCCCTTGATGATGGGCACATTTGTGCCATGAAAGTGAAAAAATGAAAATTTTCCCTTTCACGTCACATTGTTCCACATTTGTGCCTGTCACCAGTGGGGTCCATATGCTCACTGCACCCCTTGTTAGATTCCTTGAGGGGTGTAGTTTCCAGAATGGGGTCACTTGTGGGGGGTTTCCAGTGTTTTGGCAGCACGAGGGCTCTGTAAATGCGACATGGCCCTTGAAATCCTTTCCAGTGAAATTCAGCTTCCAAAAGCCAATTGGCGCTCCTTCCCTTTGGAGGCTCGTCCTGCGCCCGCTTGGCACTTTATCGCCACATGTGGGGTATTTCTGTACTCGGGAGAAAATTCGCTACACATTTTGTGTCTTTTTTTTTCCTCTTATCCCTTTAAGAAAATGAAAAATTGAAGGCTAGAACAACGTTTTAGTGTAAAAAATATTTTTTTCTTTTTTCACGCCATATTGTTCGGAAAATCTGTGAAGCACCTGTGGGGTCCAAATGCTCACCGCACCCCTTGTTACATTCCTTGAGGGGTGTAGTTTTCTAAATGGTGTCCCTTTAGGGGTGTTTTTTAGGTTTTGGCACCCCAGAGCCTCTGCCAACCTGAAGTGGTACAGTCAAAAATGACCAAATATAACGGAAGCATTGAAATTCACTAGGCGCTCCCTTATATCTGAGGCTTGTGGTTGCGTCAAATAGCGCAATAGGGCCACATATGGGGTATTTCTATAAACTGCAGAAACGGGGCAATAATTATTGGGGTGCATTTCTCTGGTAATAGGTTTATAATTATGAAAAATATTGGATTACAATAAAATCTCTGCACAGAAAATTAAAATTTTCAAATTTCTTACACACTTGGCTTTTATTTCTGTGACTCCCCTAAAGGGTTTAAAACACTTTCTGGATATGCTTTTGCAGAGTGTGGGGGGTGCAGTTTCTGAAATGGGGTGCTTTGTGGGGCTTTCTAACATACAGGCCCCTCAAATACACTTTAAACCTGAACAGGTCCCTAAAAATATCAGATTTTGAAATTTTACTGAAAATTTGAAAATTTGCTGCTAATGTTTTAAGCTTCCTATTGTCTAAAAAAAATGAAAGATCGTTTAATAAATGCCGCCAACATAAAGTAGACATGTTGCTAATGCTATTTAATATATAATTTATGTGGTATAACCACTTTCTGTATAAGCAAAAAAGTTTCAAAGTTGGAAAAATGCATTTTTTCACATTATTTGGTTTTTTTTCATAAAGATTTGTTATGAGTATCGACTCCAATTTACCAGAAATGTAAAGTACAATATGTCACGAGAAAACAATCTCAGAATCAGCCGGATAGGTAAAAGCATCCCAAAGTTATTAATGAATAAAGTGACACTGGTCATTCATAAAATTTGTCTCTGTCATTAAGGCCATTTCAGGCTCTGTCCTTAAGGGGTTAAAAGACAATAATTCAATACCAATAGATGAGAAATGTTAATTAAAAGATAAAAAGATAAAAATATAAAATATATATATAAAATGTCAATATGAGCCCAGTGGAATTCGGCTGCGCCGGGCCCAGCGCAGTCAATCCACATAAACAAGTGATCCCGAATCCTTGTGCCGTATGCTAGTATTTGTCGGCAAGATAGCGTTGTCGTAATCTCCACAGTGCAATGATAGAAACAGTCTATCTTGCAAGTTCTATGTATTTTATAGGTTGTTGTAATAAAAATAGCTCAGATAAGGCTCCGTAATGATATTATGTTGTGATACGGGCCGTAGTCTTTATCGGATGTCTTGTGAATATAGCTGTTATTTAGAATCATATAAAATAGATTGGAACAATGGTGGTGGAATAGTCCACCTCTCACCCTTCTGAAGACGGCTCTCGTAGACCGATGCGGTGCTGCCGTAGTGACCTGACCATAGATGGATTTGGTCTCCCTGAGGTCTAGGTTTCTGTGCTCTGAGTTGGCACGATGCTGTATCACGTCTGGGGTGTCTTCTGAGATGTTACGGCGTCCGCGTGTTGATGAGCGCGCGCTCTTTCAAACTGATGTTTGGGATAGATGCCGTGGAGAGTATGGCTACGATTCGGGATCTTTTAAACAAGTTTGCGTGTGAATAAGAGGCTCTGTTATCCTTAAAACTTAGGACACGTTTCAGGAGAGCTGCTCGCTCCTTTCTTCAGCAAAAAAAGGTTTTTTTTGGATAACTGTGTTAAGATGGTGTCAGTTCAAGCTTTATATCCAATTGGAACTTCCTCTAAAGCCCGTTCTGGATCGTTCCGGACCGGTCCGGATATTCTTTTCCACATTTTTGGATCATACAGTGATATACAATTGCAAATTATTCAGTAATGTAACATTGTTTCTCAGTTTAATACATTTAATATGAAGTTGGGTAGGAATATATCATATCGCATATTAGTCTGGTCTAAACATATAATTAACTTCCCCAAATGTTCCCACTGTTCTGGTTATATATATAAGCTGCAACTAATCTATGGCCATAAAGAAACATATGTCTCCTATGCGTGTTGTTATTAGATTTAATTATATTTTTAATCTGTATAGGATACAATCTCCCACTGTGGCTTCTCCCCTGTGTAACTTCAATAATAGGGTGTGGCTTCTCCCTTGTATGAATTCTCAATCGTAGAATGTGGCTTCTCTCCTGTGTGAATTTTCAGTCTCGGAGATGTGTCCGAGACTCCATGTGTGGAGTATGTCTCTCATATAAGAATGCAATATTATAACGTATAAAAATGCAATATTGTAATATAGTATCAGGGGTCTCCAAGGGGCGGTCCGGGCACTGATCAACAGTCTGGCACCGTACCGTCCGTCGGTGGCATCCCCAATGTAACATAATGTAAATCACTGAACCTATCTATACCATTGAATTTGCATCATAGGGGTATGTTCTCCCCTCATATGGGGGGACTATCTAACCGTAGCTCGTTCTGGATATATACTTAAATTGTGACTCATACGACAGAACTTACGAGTCTAACTCCCCCATATGTTGCAAAGAGGGATCTCCATAGTATTATGCCCAAATCTATATTGGACTCGGTGTCCCTGGAGTCGTCAAGGGGCGGTCCAGGCATTGATATACAATCTGACTCCATTCGGGTAACCGGTAGTTCACAGAAAGCCAAAGATCTCAAGTTCAGCGTTCAGGCCATGAGGTGTGAGTGTCTGAAACTCAAAGATATATCTGGACTCCTGTCTAGACATTTTAGAAATGAAGTTGCCTCCTCTCCAATCATTTTCCACTTTCTGTATGGCAGCGTATGTCGTACCCCTAAGTCTGCTTTGGTGTACTTCCTTATAATGGGCCGAGAGTGTGTGTTTTTCATATCCTCTTTTAATATTGTAAAAATGTTCTGCTATTCTCTTTTTTAGGGTTCTAGATGTCCTCCCTATATATTGTTTGTGGCATGGGCATTCTATGACATATATGGCATTTTCAGAGTTGCATGAGAGTGTGTCTTTGATCTTATGTTCCCGTCCGTTCACTGTTGATTTTATTGTTTCAGTGCGTCTTTGGAATTGTGTGGCCTTGCAGTTGTTACACATGCCACATCTGAAAAATCCATTTATTTCAGGACAGATAGTTGGCTGTGAGGTGGTATTCCTTTTCCTTACTGTCGGTGCAACTTTGAGGCCTAAATTCGGTGCCCTAGAGTAGACTATGGGAGGTTTTGGAGGTAACAAAAGGCCAATAAGTCTGTCATCTTGCAAGTGGTGCCAATGTTTTGTAATGATTCTATCTACATGTTTATGATTGGAATTAAATGGTAGAACTAGTTTTGTATCTTGATATTTTTCTTCCCGAGTTTCTGTCAAGATACAAAACTAGTTCTACCATTTAATTCCAATCATAAACATGTAGATAGAATCATTACAAAACATTGGCACCACTTGCAAGATGACAGACTTATTGGCCTTTTGTTACCTCCAAAACCTCCCATAGTCTACTCTAGGGCACCGAATTTAGGCCTCAAAGTTGCACCGACAGTAAGGAAAAGGAATACCACCTCACAGCCAACTATCTGTCCTGAAATAAATGGATTTTTCAGATGTGGCATGTGTAACAACTGCAAGGCCACACAATTCCAAAGACGCACTGAAACAATAAAATCAACAGTGAACGGACGGGAACATAAGATCAAAGACACACTCTCATGCAACTCTGAAAATGCCATATATGTCATAGAATGCCCATGCCACAAACAATATATAGGGAGGACATCTAGAACCCTAAAAAAGAGAATAGCAGAACATTTTTACAATATTAAAAGAGGATATGAAAAACACACACTCTCGGCCCATTATAAGGAAGTACACCAAAGCAGACTTAGGGGTACGACATACGCTGCCATACAGAAAGTGGAAAATGATTGGAGAGGAGGCAACTTCATTTCTAAAATGTCTAGACAGGAGTCCAGATATATCTTTGAGTTTCAGACACTCACACCTCATGGCCTGAACGCTGAACTTGAGATCTTTGGCTTTCTGTGAACTACCGGTTACCCGAATGGAGTCAGATTGTATATCAATGCCTGGACCGCCCCTTGACGACTCCAGGGACACCGAGTCCAATATAGATTTGGGCATAATACTATGGAGATCCCTCTTTGCAACATATGGGGGAGTTAGACTCGTAAGTTCTGTCGTATGAGTCACAATTTAAGTATATATCCAGAACGAGCTACGGTTAGATAGTCCCCCCATATGAGGGGAGAACATACCCCTATGATGCAAATTCAATGTTATAGATAGGTTCAGTGATTTACATTATGTTACATTGGGGATGCCACCGACGGACGGTACGGTGCCAGACTGTTGATCAGTGCCCGGACCGCCCCTTGGAGACCCCTGATACTATATTACAATATTGCATTTTTATACGTTATAATATTGCATTCTTATATGAGAGACATACTCCACACATGGAGTCTCGGACACATCTCCGAGACTGAAAATTCACACAGGAGAGAAGCCACATTCTACGATTGAGAATTCATACAGGGGAGAAGCCACACCCTATTATTGAAGTTACACAGGGGAGAAGCCACAGTGGGAGATTGTATCCTATACAGATTAAAAATATAATTAAATCTAATAACAACACGCATAGGAGACATATGTTTCTTTATGGCCATAGATTAGTTGCAGCTTATATATATAACCAGAACAGTGGGAACATTTGGGGAAGTTAATTATATGTTTGGACCAGACTAATATGCGATATGATATATTCCTACCCAACTTCATATTAAATGTATTAAACTGAGAAACAATGTTACATTACTGAATAATTTGCAATTGTATATCACTGTATGATCCAAAAATGTGGAAAAGAATATCCGGACCGGTCCGGAACGATCCAGAACGGGCTTTACAGGAAGTTCCAATTGGATATAAAGCTTGAACTGACACCATCTTAACACAGTTATCCAAAAAAACCCTTTTTTTGCTGAAGAAAGGAGCGAGCAGCTCTCCTGAAACGCGTCCTAAGTTTTAAGGATAACAGAGCCTCTTATTCACACGCAAACTTGTTTAAAAGATCCCGAATCGTAGCCATACTCTCCACGGCATCTATCCCAAACATCAGTTTGAAAGAGCGCGCGCTCATCAACACGCGGACGCCGTAACATCTCAGAAGACACCCCAGACGTGATACAGCATCGTGCCAACTCAGAGCACAGAAACCTAGACCTCAGGGAGACCAAATCCATCTATGGTCAGGTCACTACGGCAGCACCGCATCGGTCTACGAGAGCCGTCTTCAGAAGGGTGAGAGGTGGACTATTCCACCACCATTGTTCCAATCTATTTTATATGATTCTAAATAACAGCTATATTCACAAGACATCCGATAAAGACTATGGCCCGTATCACAACATAATATCATTAAGGAGCCTTATCTGAGCTATTTTTATTACAACAACCTATAAAATACATAGAACTTGCAAGATAGACTGTTTCTATCATTGCACTGTGGAGATTACGACAACGCTATCTTGCCGACAAATACTAGCATACGGCACAAGGATTCGGGATCACTTGTTTATGTGGATTGACTGCGCTGGGCCCGGCGCAGCCGAATTCCACTGGGCTCATATTGACATTTTATATATATATTTTATATTTTTATCTTTTAATTAACATTTCTCATCTATTGGTATTGAATTATTGTCTTTTAAATTTATAAATTTATGTCTTTTATAGAAGTGCATTTGTAGACATTGATTCACCAGTCCATGAATTTTTTTGTGACATATTAAATATTTAGTATTACTCGTATATATGGTCCATACTATTACAATTTAGATTTATTCTAGTATACATCTTATATTTAGATTTTTCCAAGTATATGATCGTACATTACATACTATCTTACATAGATTATTATCTCATATAGATTATCTCACCCTCTTCTAGAGCGCCTACTACTTTTCTATTTTCTAAAGGAACATCAACCCTACTGTGTCACCAACAGACAGACTTTACCCACTAATCCTTCTCCTATGTCACTATCCTTACCCACCAATCCTTCTCCTATGTCACTATCCTTACCTACCAACCCTTCTCCTATGTCACTATCCTTACCTACCAACCCTTCTCCTATGTCACTATCCTTACCTACCAACCCTTCTCCTATGTCACTATCCTTACCCACCAACCCTTCTCCTATGTCACTATCCTTACCTACCAACCCTTCTCCTATGTCACTATACTTACCCACCAACCCTTCTCCTATGTCACTATCCTTACCCACCAATCCTTCTCCTATGTCACTATCCTTACCTACCAAACCTTCTCCTATGTCACTATCCTTACCTACCAACCCTCCTCCTATGTCACTATCCTTACCTACCAATCCTTCTCCTATGTCACTATCCTTACCTACCAACCCTTCTCCTATGTCACTTTCCTTACCCACCAACCCTTCTCCTATGTCACTATCCTTACCTACCAACCCTTCTCCTATGTCACTATCCTTACCCACCAACCCTTCTCCTATGTCACTATCCTTACCTACCAACCCTTCTCCTATGTCACTATCCTTACCTACCAAACCTTCTATGTCACTATCCTTAACCACCAATCCTTCTCCTATGTCACTATCCTTACCTACCAACCCTTCTCCTATGTCACTATCCTTACCTACCAACACTTCTCCTATATCACTATACTTACCCACCAACCCTTCTCCTATATCACTATCCTTACCCACCAACCCTTCTCCTATGTCACTATCCTTACCCACCATCCCTTCTCCTATGTCACTATCCTTACCTACCAACCCTTCTCCTATGTCACTATCCTTACCTACCAAACCTTCTATGTCACTATCCTTACCCACCAATCCTTCTCCTATGTCACTATCCTTACCTACCAACCCTTCTCCTATGTCACTATCCTTACCTACCAACACTTCTCCTATATCACTATACTTACCCACCAACCCTTCTCCTATGTCACTATCCTTACCTACCAACCCTTCTCCTATGTCACTATCCTTACCTACCAACCCTTCTCCTATGTCACTATCCTTACCTACCAAACCTTCTATGTCACTATCCTTACCCACCAATCCTTCTCCTATGTCACTATCCTTACCTACCAAACCACCTCCTATGTCACTATCCTTACCCACCAACACTGTTTTACACATTATATACAACTATTATAAAGCTGCACTAGAGATAGGGGAATATAACAGGCAGGACCTATTGAAGGAAAAATCAAAAGATCTAACACCACCACTAAATAAAGAAGAGGAGTGTATAAAAAATCCCAATTATCACGACTTACAACAGTCATTTATTCAGTGAATAAATATTGGGACGTACTAAAAAACGATAAAACGATAGGTGATAAGTTAACAGTTAAACCAGTCTTCATCTTTAGAAAAGCACAAAATATAGGGAATTTGGTGGCTCCAACTATAAAAAGTAAAAATAAGACCAACTATAACCAACACAGCAAAGACAGTGGCAATTTAACTATAAAAAATGGATTTTCCCCTGTAAAAGTTGCAAAGCATGCACAGCATCAGGCAAACAAAAAATAGTGCATGAGATCAATGAAGGGGAAACGAAGACAGAGCCACATTACATGCAAATCCAGGGGAGTCATCTAATACATCATGTGCCCATGCAACAAGATCTACATAGGAAGGACAAAAAGACAACTGAATAAACGAATAATATCACATATTTATAACATTAATAGGAAATATAGAGGTCATCCTCTATCGAAACATTTCACAGATAAACATGGAGGCAGCTTCAAGAACGCTCAATTCACTGGGATAGACACAGTCCTACCCCACTGGAGGGGGGGGAACTATATAGAACAAAAGTCTAAAGTAGAAACCGAATGGATATTCAGAATGAACACCCTTATACCCCATAGCATATTATGTAAATCCCTTAGACAGCATATCTAACCAACAATAACAGCAACTGAATGCACTACATTGAAATTTAACATTTTAATTCCTTGATCAACATAAAACATGTTAAATGCATTAAAAGACAATGAAGGAAACAAAACCTGTATCTAGAGTACTACTCTCCCTAATATCACTGGAGAGGTAAAGAGGAGGGGGGGTGAAGTAGTCCATATGAATAGATCTGCATCAAGGCCAAAATTATCTCTGAGGAGGGCGACCGCTGATCGCTGAAACACGTTAGATGTGTGACCTGCATGAACTACGGCAACTACTACAGTGACGTCACTGTTACTCCGTGGAAAACTATTGGACTACTCACCGCATGCCGAGAGTTGATAGTAGTGGAGCCACCGGCCGGGGCCCGCTCCCGACACCTCAACACCTACAACTACTGAAAAGATAGAGAAGAATCGAGGATACTATACCACATCCCAAAACTACCAGGTATTCAGCAGTATAGCTATATATCACTAAGGATACTTAAACTGCTTGAACGAACTATTGTCACTATTTATTCACGTACTTTACATAAGATATATTATATACATTTTTATAGGACAGTGTCTCTCAGGAAACCTCTTTTCCATCATTTAAGCACGAACTGTAGCGCTTTAAGTGTACACACATTTTTGGCGTAAAAAAGATTTTTTGTTGTGCCTTTTCCTTTAAAATAGTTTCATATTTATTTTGTACTTCTTGCAATTCTACCAAGACTCACGGGTATCTTATTGTTCATACAGTTGTTTTTCCTCCTCCTTATTCTTAAGATTTTTCTTAAGGCATGTAGGCCTTCATGGCATCCCAAGCAGTTAATACCGAGGTAGAGGACTTGTTAGCTGACAAAAACCATTCTATTTCTTTGCAGAAATCTTCATTCTTATCTAGGACCAGTGTGGATTCATCTTAAATGGTCCAAAAGTCAAGGATTTATGACTCAAAGCCATTTCCAAAAGAAGCCGAGTGTGGTCAGATATTGACCTAGGTTCCAGATTGATTTTATTTATATAAGACACTGCATTTTCATTAACCCCTTAACGACATCGGGCGTAAACTTACGCCCTCGCGCCCTGGTACTTGGCGCATCAGGGCGTAAATTTACGCCCGATGTTTCCCCGATCGCTGCGTGTTCACACACAGCGGTCGGGGAAGATGGCCTGCTATAAATCATAGCAGGCCATCTTAGCTTCTCGGCACGGTGGGTGGTTAACACCCCCCCGTGCTTACGATCGCCGCTATAGGCTGATCAATTCAGATCAGCCAATAGCGGCGATCGGAACATTTCCGGGTCATCGGCGACCCGATGACCCGGAAAAAAATGGCGGTCGGTGCTGTCCGAGGACGGCACCGACCGCCATTACTGTAAAAAGTAATGGTGATCGTCGGGCCGGTGGCACAGCGATCAGAGTCCCACAAAATAGTAAATACCTGCCCTGGACCCCTCAGCTAGGTAGCCGAGGGGTCCAGAGCAGGTATTTGTACATTACTCACCTGTCCCGGGCTCCTGATCGGCGTCTTCCGAGTTCGCGGCGTCCTCGTCTTCGTTCGGGTCTTCGGCTTCCTCCGTGACGTCACGTTCGGCTTCTCTCGGCTATTTTCGGCTCCAGCGTCGGCTTTTTCCGTATTTTGCGCTCTGCTGCCCTCTAGCGGCTGATATGTGTAATACACTTATCAGCAGCTACAGGGATGTTCAGAATGTAGAAAAAAAGATATATTTTTTTTTTCAAATTTTTTTTTTTTTCTATTTTCCGCACCCTATCGCCGCTGAGTGTTGATCAGCATCGCACGAAAGTGCGCTGCTAATCAGCAACTCCTCCTTTTTGGCGTAGGGTGTTTTTTTTCTATATTCTACTGCCACAGTCTGCTAATAAGTGCGGCATTTATCAGCAACTCCTTTGTTGGCGTAGGATTTTTTTTTATACTTACTGTAAAAAACACGTAAAAAACACTACATTACACCACACTACATTGAATAAAGTTTGACACTACACCACTACATACCCCATATACCAATCCCCATATAAAGATGGCCCCCAGGGTGTTTTCGGCGTCAGAGGGATACGTTATTATTGCCTCAGACACCAAAACAGCCAGTGAGGATGAATGGGGGGATCGTTCTTTCCTCCATTCATCCTCATCATCCAGTGACGTGTCTGGGGGTAGCGTAGCGTACGCTGCCCCCCAGACACGTCTTTTCCGCCAGTACCGTCCCAATAAGAGATGACTGTATGGCGTGAAATTCTCCAAACTGTGTGAGCGTGCCTTAGGGTACACTTACAGACTTAGGGTACGTGCACACTGCGGAATCGCGACAGATAACCCTTCGTGCATTCCGCAGCTGCCACCCGCCGGCGGACTGATGCGGGCGCATGTCTCTACCCGTGTCATAGACTCCATTCTATGCACGGGCGGAATCCGTCGTCCATCCAAAGAATGAATACGTTGGACGGAGAGCGGAATCTGCCCGTGCATAGAATGGAGTCTATGACAGTTGTGGAGACGTGCGCCCGCATCAGTCCGCCGGTGGGTGCCAACTGCGGAATGCACGAAGGGTTATCTGTCGCGATTCCGCAGTGTGCACGTACCCTTAGAGTGTATGTAGGAAGGGACACCCGAATGCAGCTCCCAGATGCCCCCAGATGCCCCCCCCCCCCATCCTCGGAGTTAGTGGGAAGATCGTCCGGGAACTGATCTTCCCACTGCTGGATAAAGGTTACCACCTGTACGGGGATAACTTTTATACCAGCACCCCCTCTTCTGGTCCCTCGCTGCCTGAGCTACTGTAGCTTGCGGCACAATCCGAAAATATCAGAAGTAGTAATAGCGCCCTAATATTTAGCAGCCATGGAGCGGACCCAGCGCTTCTGGATATGAAGGACCCCGGATCGCACCAGGACAACATTTTCCAGGTGACGTCCCGCACACTGGAAAACAGGAGACCCCAGAAGAAGTGCAGAGTGTGGGGTAACAGGGGGATCAGGAAGGACAACATTTACCAGTGTGACACCTGTCCTGATCCCCCCCGACCTCTGCATACTGGATCGCTCCAAGGCGCACCACACACCATTGGAGTTCTATATTATCTAAATTCTGTCACTTATTCCTATTTCAGGAGTCACGTTGATCCAGGGATTATTCTGATCGCCAATATGGAGTCGGGAAGGAATTTTTCCCCTGTGATGAGGCTACTGTCGTCTGCCTCACAAGGGTTTTTTGCCTTCCTCTGGATCAACACAGGTTGAGTTTGATGGACACCTGTCATTTCCAACCTTATAAACTAATAATTGGCCTAATACCCCCAAATAAATAAGAATTGTCCCTTTTCCCCAGCTAAGTAGGTATGGCCGCCATTCCCATTAGAGGATGCCATGATGCAATTACAAAGCCTCTGTGCGGCCAGGACAGAAGAAACCCCCCACAAGTGACCCCATTCTGGAAACTACACCCCATAAGGAATCTAACAAGTGGGGCAGCGGGGATATGGCCCCCTGGTGACGGCCACATTTGGGACGTGAAAATGAAAAAATTGTATTTTTTATTTTCTCGGCACATGTTCTACGTAAGTGCCCGTCACCAGTGGGGTCCATATGCTCACTGCACCCCTTGTTAGATTCCTTATGGGGTGTAGTTTCCAGAATGGGGTCACTTGTCGGGGGTTTCTACTGTCCTGGCAGCACAGGAGCTTTGTAATTGCGACATGGCCTCCATCCTCCATTCCAGCCTCTAAATGGCGCTCTGTCCCTTTGGTGACTTGCCCTGTGCCCATATGGCACATTATGCCCACATGTGGGGTATTTTCGTACTCAGGGGACACTACCCTACACGTTTTGTGTTCATTTTCTTTTTTAACCCCTTGTGGAAATGGAAAAAAATCAAGGCTAGACCAACATTTAGTGTAATTTTTGTAAAATTTTTACTCTAAATCATTAATCTTGTCATGATTTTTTCATTTTCACAAGGGGTTAAAAGATAAAAAAAAACATTTAATGTGTAGAGCAATTTCCCCTAAGTACGGAAATACCCCACATGTGTACATAAAGCGCCATTCGGGTGCAGGGTAAGCCTCCGAAGGGAAGGAGCGCCATTTGGTTTTTGAAGGCTGGATTTGGATGGAATGGATTTTGAGGGGCCATGTTCCATTCAAAAGGCCCCTGTGTTGCCAAGACAGTTGAAACCCCCCACAAGTGACCCCATTATGGAAACTGCACCCCTCAAGGAATGTAACAAGGGGTGTAGTTAGCATATGGACCCCACTGGTGACGGGCACAAATGTGGAACAATGTGGCGTGAAAATGAAATATTACATTTTTTACACTATAATGTTGGTTTAGCCTTGAATTTATCATTTTCACAAGGGGTTAAAAGAGGAAAAAAAAACAAAATGTGTAGAGCAATTTCCCCCGAGTCCGTAAATACCCCACATGTGGACATAAAGCGCCGTGCGGGTGCAGGGCAAGCCTCCGAAGGGAAGGAGCGCCATTTCGTTTTTGAAGGCTGGATTTGGAAGGAATGGATTTCGAGGGGCCATGTTGCATTCAAAAGGCCCCTGTGTTGCCAAGACAGTTGAAACCCCCCACAAGTGACCCCATTATGGAAACTACACCCCTCAAGGAATGTAACAAGGGGTGTAGTGAGCATATGGACCCCACTGGTGACGGGCACAAATGTGGAACAATGTGGCGTGAAAATGAAATATTACATTTTTTACACTATAATGTTGGTTTAGCCTTGAATTTATCATTTTCACAAGGGGTTAAAAGAGAAAAAAACACACAATATGTGTAGAGCAATTTCCCCCGAGTCCGTAAATACCCCACATGTGGACATAAAGCGCCATGTGGGCGCAGGGCAAGCCTCCGAAGGGAAGGAGCGCCATTTGGATTTTGGAGGTTGGATTTGGCTAGAATGGATGATGAACGCCATGTCGCATTTACAGAGCCCTCGTGCTGCCAAAACACTGGAAACCCCCCACAAGTGACCCCATTCTGGAAACTGCACCCCTCAAGGAATCTAACAAGGGGTGCAATGAGGATATGGACCCCTTGATGACGGGCACATTTGCGCCATGAAAGTGAAAAAATGAAATTTTTCCCTTTCACGTCACATTGTTCCACATTTGTGCCCGTCACCAGTGGGGTCCATATGCTCACTGAACCCCTTGTTAGATTCCTTGAGGGGTGTAGTTTCCAGAATGGGGTCACTTGTGGGGGGTTTCCAGTGTCTTGGCAGCACGAGGGCTCTGTAAATGCGACATGGCCCTTGAAATCCTTTTCAGTGAAATTCAGCTTCCAAAAGCCAATTGGCGCTCCTTCTCTTTGGAGGCTCGTCCTGCGCCCGCTTGGCACTCTATCGCCACATGTGGGGTATTTCCGTACTCGGGAGAAACTGCGCTACACATTTCTTGTCTTTTTTTGCCTCTTATCCCTTTAAGAAAATGAAAAAATTGAAGGCTAGAACAACGTTTTAGTGTAAAAAATAAATTTTTCTTTTTTCACGCCATATTGTTCGGAAAATCTGTGAAGCACCTGTGGGGTCCAGATGCTCACCGCACCCATTGTTACATTCCTTGAGGGGTGTAGTTTTCTAAATGGTGTCCCTTTAGGGGTGTTTTTTAGGTTTTGGCACCCCATAGCCTCTGCCAACCTGAAGTGGTACAGTCAGAAATGACCAAATATAACGGAGG
The DNA here is from genome assembly GCA_027789725.1 of Dendropsophus ebraccatus. NCBI lineage: Eukaryota > Metazoa > Chordata > Amphibia > Anura > Hylidae > Dendropsophus > Dendropsophus ebraccatus. The sequence goes on along the minus strand of JAQFWZ010000048.1, from coordinate 4,949,412 downwards.
CATTAAAATTCACTAGGCGCTCCTTTATATCTGAGGCTTGTGGTTGCGTCAAATAGCGCAATAGGGCCACATATGGGGCATTTCTATAAACTGCAGAAACGGGACAATAATTATTGGGGTGCATTTCTCTGGTAATAGGTTTATAATTATGAAAAATATTGGATTACAATAAAATCTCTGCACAGAAAATAAAAATTTTCAAATTCCTTACACACTTAGCTTTTATTTCTGTGACTCCCCTAAAGGGTTAAAACACTTTCTGGATATGCTTTTGCAGAGTTTGGGGGGTGCAGTTTCTGAAATGGGGTGCTTTGTGGGGCTTTCTAACATACAGGCCCCTCAAATACACTTTAAGGCTGGGTTCACACTATGTATATTTGAGGCTGTATTTGGTCCTCATGTCAGGTCCTCATAGCAACCAAAACCAGGAGTGGATTGAAAACACAGAAAGGATCTGTTCACACAATGTTGAAATTGAGTGGATGGCTGCCATATAACGGTAAATAACTTCCATTATTTCAATATAACAGCCGTTGTTTTAAAATAACAGCAAATATTTGCCATTAAATGACGGCCATCCACTCAATTACAACATTATGTGAACATAGCCTTTCTGTGTTTTCAATCCACTCCTTGTTTTGGTTGCTATACAGCCTCAAACATACTGCCTCAAATATACGAAGTGTGAACCCAGCCTAAACCTGAACAGGTCCCTAAAAATATCTGATTTTGAAATTTTACTGAAAATCTGGAAATTTGCTGCTAATGTTTTAAGCTTTCTATTGTCTAAAAAAAATGAAAGATAGTTTAATAAATGCCGCCAACATAAAGTAGACATGTTGCTAATGCTATTTAATATATAATTTATGTGGTATAACCACTTTCTGTATACGCAAAAAAGTTTCAAAGTTGGAAAAATGCATTTTTTCACATTATTTGGGTTTTTTTCATAAAGATTTGTTATGAGTATCGACTCCAATTTACCAGAAATGTAAAGTACAATATGTCACGAGAAAACAATCTCAGAATCAGCCGGATAGGTAAAAGCATCCCGAAGTTATTAATGAATAAAGTGACACTGGTCATATTCATAAAATTTGTCTCTGTCATTAAGGCCATTTCAGGCTCTGTCCTTAAGGGGTTAAAGATCACTAGATCTATCCTAGAGGCAGCTTGATGAAAAGTGCTATAACACGTAATGGGTAAAGAAGGGTAAAGCATATGCCATGCGTCGACCCAACCCGCCTCAGAGCAAAACCTCTTGAGGGGGGTTGGGCCAAGGCCCCACCCAGAGCGTCTCCCTCTATGGTCTTTCTGATTGTCCCACACACAATTATAAAAGGATAAAAGCGCTATAAGCCTGGGAATGGAGCGATTTTAAGGAACATATATTTGTTAACAATGGTTTGAATTTTTTACAGGCCATCAGATACAATAAAAGTTATACATGTTACATATCATTGTAATCATAACGACTTGAGGAACATATGTAACAAGTCAGTTTTACCCCAGGGCGAGCGGCGTAAAAACAAATACCCCCCAAATAAACCAAATTCCTCTTTTTTTCAATTTCACCACATATTTATTTTTGTTCCTGCTTTTTCAGTGTACTTTATGATAAAATTCAGCCTGTTATTGCAAAGTACAATTAGTGGTGCAAAAAATAAGGTCTCATGTTGAGTTTCTAGGTGAAAAATTGCAAGTGCTATTGTGAAGGTGACCATGAAGGGTTAATACTTTTGGGAAAAAACATTGTATTCCTTGAAATGCCTTCAGCTTTGGAACCACTTCTAGCTGGACAAGACTGGTCTACGAAACATGTTGGAATGTTGGCAGCCCCCCCGAGAGGACACCACCCTAAACTCACAAAAGAAGAAGATGATGTCTAATAAATAACCACTAACCAGCTCACTGCGCCGAACAGGATATAGCTAACCATTTATGGAATAACCAATCACAGTATTACATGTATACTCTTTGTGACTTGAAACTCCGCCTATAATGAAGGAACATATAATCAATGTGAAACTAAATAAAGGAGAGTATACTTCTAGCTCAGCTGAGAGAGAAGGCAATACCAACTATTTTTGTCTGGTGTTTTCTCCTCGTCGCTAGCACTCAGCTTTATTCAATTTGGACAGGGATAGTCACTTGGGAATAAGGTGGATGAAAAGGTAAAATTCACCTTATCACTATGGCCTTTTAAAGGGACTCTGTACCCACAATCTGACCCCCCCCCCTTGTACCTTCGGATAGATGCTTTTGATCCAAGATCTGTCCTGGGGTCTGTTCGGCAGTGGATGCAGTTATCATAAAAACAACTTTTAATCTGGCAGCGCTGTGTCTAACGGCCGGGACTTACATTTGTGTATGCATTAGGCTGGCACCACCTCTCCGTCCTTCCTCCACGCCCTCCTCATTATTAGGAATGATCAAGGAACATTTACTGCTGTTTGAGCTTTGCACAGGTGTATTAACGATCCAGCCCATGTCCCGGGCTAATACAGGTGGGGAATAGGAAGCAATCTGCCTGGAGTATTCCTAATGATGAGGAGGGTGGGGAGGAAGGACAGAGAGGTGGTGCCAGCCTAATGCATATACAAATGTAAGCCCCGGCCGTTAGACACAGTGCTGCCGTATTAAAAGTTGTTTTTATGACAATAACTGCATCCCCTGCCGAACGGACCACAGGACAGATCTTGGATTAAAAGCAGCTATCTGAAGGTACAAGTGGTTTGGGGGGGTCAGATTGTGGGTACGGAGTCGCTTTAAGCACAAGGAGGAAAAATATAAATTACTAACCGGTAATTTCTTTTCTTTGAGCCCATGACGGCACCCCTGGAGAGGTCCACCTCCTACTCCAATTGGACAGGAAACAGGAAATCCCTGGATCTTTAACCCCTTAAGGTCAAAGCCTATTTTCGTTTTTGCGCCTTTGCTTATTCCATTTTAAGTTTAAAAGTCCATAGCGCTTGCATTTTTTCACCTAGAGACGTATATGAGCGCTTATTTTTTGCGAAACCAATTGTACTTTGCAATGACCGGCATTATTTTTCCATAACATATGCTGCGAAACCGGAAAAAAATCATTTGCGCTGTCAAATTGAAAAAAAAAACGAATTTGTTTTGATTTCGGGGAGTTTTGCATTTACGCCGTCCGTCCTATGGTAAAACTGACTTGTTATGCATGTTCCTCAAGTCGTTACGATTACTATGATATATAACATGTATAACTTATATTGTATCTGATGGCCTGTAAAAAATTCAAACCATTGTTAACAAATATACGTTCCTTAAAATCGCTCCATTCCCAGGCTTATAGCGCTTTTATCCTTTGGTCTATGGGGCTGTGTGAGGTGTCAGTTTTTGCGCCATGATGTGTTCTTTCTATCGGTACCTTGATTGCGCATATACGACTTTTTGATCGTTTTTTATTACATTTTTTTCTGGATTTGATGCGACCAAAAATGCGCAATTTTGCACTTTGGAATTTTTTTGCGCTGACGCCGTTTACCGTGCGAGATCAGGAATGTGATTAATTAATAGTTCGGGCGATTACGTGCGCGGCGATACTAAATATGTTTATTTATTTATTCATTTATATTTATAAAATGGGAAAAGGGGGGTGATTTGGACTTTTATTAGGGGAGGGGATTTTTTAATAATAAAAACACTTTTTTACTTTTTTTTTTACATGGACTAGAAGCCCCCCTGGGGGGCTTGTATATACATAGCACTGATCTCTCATAGAGATCAATGCTGTGTATATACACAGCAAAGATCCATCAGATCGGTCATAGATTGCTATGGCCTGCTGCAGGCCATAGCAATCTATTGCCGAGCCGGGATCAGCATCATTCCGACGCTGAGGCCCGGCACGGGCAGAAGAACGGATCTCCCCCCCGCGATCGCATCGCGGGGGGGAGATCCGACCCACTAGACACCAGGGATAGTGTGCATAAAGCACTTCAATGCAGCTGTCAGGTTTGACAGCTGCATTGAAGTGCTTAATTAGCCGGCGCGGCAACGGGACCCGCGCCGGCTAACAGAGGCACTGTCCGGCTGCACGTGTCAGCCGGGATCAGCGCCGTTCAGAGCGCTCTGAACACCCCCCGCGGCGCCATGACGTATCAGATACGTCATGGGTCGCTAAGGGGTTAAAAGAAGCAAATTCCCTCCTTTCACCAGAATTTAGCAAGGACCTAGGAGAGGAGCTCAAAAGACAAGACACAGAAAAAAAACAACAAAAAGTTTTTTTGTTTTTTTTTAATATTGTACACTATATACAAATATATATTGTCTATTTTAATCATATATATATATATATATATATATATATATATATATTTATTTATTTTATTTATTTATTTATTTTTGTACGATATAGGGTGGGATTTAGGCGGGGTGCCGTCATGGGCTCAAAGAAAAGAAATTACCGGTTAGTAATTTATATTTTCTCTCCTCGCCCTATGACGGCACCCCTGGAGAGTAGACTAGGAATATCAGCGCCTAGTGAGGGACTACAGCTTGTAATACCCTACGTCCAAAGGTCAAGTCTTCTGTAGAGGACAACTGAAGTCTGTAGTGTCGGAAAAATGTATGTGGGGTGCTCCATGACGCTGCACTACAGATTGTCAATAGGAACAGCTGCTCTTTCTGCCCAAGAGGTCACTACTGCCCTAGTAGTGTGCCCCGAACCCTGCTGGTGCTGGCATGTCTCTTGCTTTATAGCATTCCCCAATAGCCTGCTTAGCCCAGCTGGCTATGGTCTGTGTAGAGGCCGTCTTACCCTTATTCTTTCCCTGAAAGGAGATTAAAAGGTTATTGCTTAAATGCCACCCCTCCGTAACCTTTAAATATTGTAAGATAGCTCTTCTCACGTCAAGACTATGAAATGTCATCTCACGGTCATTGGAAGCATTATGCAGGATGGTAAAACTACTACTTGAGACCTGTGAAAATCGGAGACTACCTTAGGTAAAAAGGCCGGGTCAGGTGATAAGACAATTTCATCGTCCAACACAGTCATGTATGGAGTCTGAATGGAGAAAACTTTCCTGGCAGAAGTTATGGCGAGGAGGAAGGCTAGCTTCCAAGAGAGAAACTTAATGTTAAAGTCTTCAATGGGTTTAAAGGGGTTAGAGGTAAGACCGTTTAGAACTAGATTGGGATCCCATGGAGGGACTTTAGATTTAATAGTGGGACATAATCTAGTGGCTGCTTTTACAAATCTCTTAATCCATTGGTGGTTGGCTAGTTTGTAATCATAGAGAGCACTCAGAGCAGAAATTTGAACTTTAATAGTACTAGGTCTGAGGTGCTTGTCCAGCCCTGCCTGCAGAAAATGAAAAATTAAAGGAATGTCCGGAGGAGCCATGATGTTAACTGGTTTATTTACAAATCTGCAGAAAGCTTTACAGGTTCTTAAATATATCAGGGAAGTAACTCTCTTCCTGCTGGCCAAAAAAGTGGAGACTACTTCTGCTGAAAGACCCCTGGCTGAGGAGATCTACTCTGTTTGGTAGTATCCAAGGGACTGAAAGAGACATCTTCCTGAGGAAAGTAAACCAGACACTTCTAGAAACATAGAAGACTGTCGGCAGAAAAAGACCACTGGGTCCATCTAGTCTGCCCTTTTAGTATTTTCTTTCTTATTATCTTAGGATAGATATGTCTATCCCAGGCGTGTTTAAATTCTGTTATTGTAGATTTACCAACCACCTCTGCTGGAAGTTTGTTCCAAGTATCTACTACTCTTTCAGTAAAATAATATTTTCTTAAATTGCTTCTGATCTTTCCCCCAACTAAACTCTCACTGTGTCCTCTTGTTCTTGAGCTCAGTTTTTTTTACTAAAAACACTCCGCTCTTGAACCTTATTTAGTCCCTTAACATACTTAAAGGTTTCAATCATGTCCCCCCTTTCCCATCTTTCCTCCAGACTATACAGATTCAAATCTTTAAGTCTTTCCTGATATGGTTTATGCCTCACACCCTCCACCATTTTTGTAGCCCGTCTTTGGACCCGTTCTATTTTATCAATGTCCTTTTTTAGGTGAGGTCTCCAGAACTGGACACAGTATCCAGATGTGGCCTCACCAGAGCTCTATACAGCGGGATCACAATCTCTCTCTTCCTACTGGTTATACCTCTAGCTATACACCCCAGCATACGATTTGCTTTCCCCACCGCCTGGTTGCACTGGTGACTCATTTTAAGGCTGTCAGAAATCATTACTCCTAAATCCTTCTCTTCTGAAGTCTTTTCCAACACAGTACTGCCGATGTGATACTCGGATAGGGGATTCCTCCTCCCCAAGTGCATTATTTTACATTTGGAAACGTTGAACTTCAATTTCCACTGTTTGGACCACTTATCTAGCAAAGCTAAATCGTTTTCCATATTACTGACAACTCCAGGAATATCAACCCTATTGCACACTTTTGTGTCGTCAGCAAACAGACAAACTTTACCTACCAACCCTTCTCCTATGTCACTTACAAACATATTAACCTCTTAAGGACATAGGACGTACCGGTACGTCCTATGTCCTCACTTGCACTTCAAAGCGGGGCCGCGCGGCGGCCCCGCTTTGAAGTGCCGCGATCCCGGGTGCCGCGTGTAGCCCGGGACCGCCGCTATTAGCGGGCACGGTCTGATCGCCGTGCCCGCTAATTAGCTAATCGGAGGCAGCTGTCAAAGTTGACAGCTGCCTCCGATTACCGGAGGCAACGTTTCCCTGGTGTCTAGTGGGGGAGATCGCTCCTCCGGGACCTTGTCCCGGAGGAGCGATCTCCGTTACTGATGCCGGCCGGGGACGCGTCCAAGATGGCGCCGTCCTCGGCTCGGCACTCGTTCGTTTTCGGCTGCAGCAGCCGAAAGCAAACGAGTGCCGATCTCATGGATCTCTGCAGCATATCTATGCTGCAGAGATCTCAATGAGAGATCCAAGTGTATATACTAGAAGTCCCCCAGGGGGGCTTCTAGTATATGTGTAAAAAAAAAAAAAAAAAAAAAAAAAAGTGTTGTTAATAGTAAAAAGCCCCCTCCCCTAATAAAAGTCTGAATCACCCCCCTTTTCCCAGGTTTAAATAAAAGTAAACAAATAAATAAATAAATAAACATGTTTGCTATCGCCGCGTGCGTAATCGCCCGAACTACTAATTAATCACATTCCTGATCTCGTACGGTAAACGGCGTCAGCGCAAAAAAATCCCAAAGTGCAAAATTGCGCATTTTTGGTCGCATCAAATCCAGAAAAAATTTAATAAAAAGCGATCAAAAAGACGTATATGCGCAATCAAGGTACCGATAGAAAGAACGCATCATGGCGCAAAAACTGACACCTCGCACAGCCCCATAGACCAAAGGATAAAAGCGCTATAAGCCTGGGAATGGAGCGATTTTAAAGGAGAAGTCCGGCCAAAATTAATTTTTGATATGTTGTTACTTATGAAAAGTTATACAAATTTCTAATGTACATTAATTATGGGAAATGCACATATACTGCTATATACCTTAATTTAGTAGATCAGGAAGTGTTAGAATTCTCTCTGAAGAAGTGACGTCACGACCCAGGGTGTAATTCCTATGGAGTGTCCAGCAGGGGGCGCTCTCTATATAGAAGTCTATGGGACTTTATTGTTTCTATGGGTTTCTATCTAATGTAATGCAATGTTATGTACAGTGTGCTTTATTGATTGAATACATCTATGGAATACTTTGGGGAGCAAGTGTCCCTGCTCCCCAAAGTATTGCATAAATGTATTAATTCAATACATTCGGATATCACAGTAAGCCCGCCGATCCGCCGCATTTCCGCCGATCCGCCGCACGCCGATCCGCTGCATTCCCGCCGATCCGGACCATATACATTGAACTACAGCTCCCATCATCTGCTTATAGTATGAATAGGTGATGGGAGCTGTAGCTGGGTAATGGATATCACATGCCGCCGGGCGCAGGGGGGAGCCGCTCAGTACACAGGAGCGCTCCCCCTCCTCCTCCTCCTTCCGTGATAACTTCCGCCTATACCAATGCTGACTCCCTGCCTGGCCGCCGCTCTCCGCTCTCCCCCCATACATACCGGCTCCCGATGCATCCTGGTGTCCGCGCTGATGCCGGGAGCCGGTATATGTGAGCGGAGAGCGGTGGCCAGGCAGGGACTCAGCATTGGTATAGGCGGAAGTTATCACGTAAGGAGGAGGAGGAGGAGGAGGGGGGAGCGCTCCTGTGTACTGAGCGGCTCCCCCCTGCGCCCGGCGGCATGTCATATCCATTACCCAGCTACAGCTCCCATCATCTATTCATACTATAAGCAGATGATGGGAGCTGTAGTTCAATGTATATGGTCCGGATCGGCGGGAATGCAGCGGATCGGCGTGCGGCGGATCGGCGGAAATGCGGCGGATCGGCGGGCTTACTGTGATATCCGAATGTATTGAATTAATACATTTATGCAATACTTTGGGGAGCAGGGACACTTGCTCCCCAAAGTATTCCATAGATGTATTCATTCAATAAAGCACACTGTACATAACATTACATTACATTACATAGAAACCCATAGAAACAATAAAGTCCCATAGACTTCTATATAGAGAGCGCCCCCTGCTGGACACTCCATAGGAATTACACCCTGGGTCGTGACGTCACTTCTTCAGAGAGAATTCTAACACTTCCTGATCTACTAAATTAAGGGAAATAGCAGTATATGTGCATTTCCCATAATTAATGTACATTAGAAATTTGTATAACTTTTCATAAGTAACAACATATCAAAAATTAATTTTGGCCGGACTTCTCCTTTAAGGAACGTATATTGGTTAACAACGGTTTGAATTTTTTACAGGCCATCAGATACAATATAAGTTATACATGTTATATATCGTTTTAATCGTAACGACTTGAGGAACATGCATAACAAGTCAGTTTTACCCCAGGGTGAATGGCGTAAAAACACATTTCCCCCAAATAAAAGAAATGCGTTTTTTTTTTCAATTTCACCACACTTCGAATTTTTTCTGGTTTCGCAGTGTACTTTATGCAAAAATTCAGCCTGTAATTGCAAAGTACAATTAGTGACGCAAAAAATAAGGGGTCATGTGGGTTTCTAGGTGGAAAAAATGCAAGTGCTATGACCTTTTAAACACAAGGAGGAAAAACCGAAAACGTAAAAACGAAAATGGGCCATGTCCTTAAAGGGTTAAAAAGAATAGGACCCAGAAAAGACCCTTGTGGCACACCACTTGTAACCAGTCTCTGCTCAGAATATACACCATTAACAACAACCCTCTGATATCTATCCTTCAGCCAACCACAAATCCACTGAACTATCCAGGGATTTAGTCCAATTTTCTCCAACTTCTCTATCAGCTCTTTATGGGGAACTGTATCAAAAGCTTTGAAGTCCAGATAGGCGATATCCACAGCACCACCTTCATCCAGCACTTTTGTGGCATAATCAAAGAAATCAATGAGATTAGTCTGACATGATCGGCCCTCAGTAAAGCCATGCTGGTTTGGATCCATCAAATTGTTGATTCTTAGGTGATCCATTATCTTCTTTTTTAGAAGAGTTTCCATTATTTTCACTACTACAGATGTTAGGCTCACTGGCCTGTAGTTACTGGGCTCTTCTCTACTCCCCTTCTTGTGGATTGGTATAACATTGGCCGTTCTCCAATCATCGGGGACATCTCCTGTTAGCAGGGATTGGTTATACAGGTCTGTCAGGGGGGCAGCAATCACAGATCTGAGTTAAGAACCCTGGGATGGATCCCATCTGGACCCATCGCCCCATTCAGCTTTAAACGGGCAAGTTCCTCTGCAACTTCAGCCTCTGAAAATACTGGAGCCGAACCCATATAGCTGGAGGCAATGCTGTGTCCAACCATCCTGTGATTGTGAAGGCCGCCTTCTGAAAACACTGAGCAGAAGTAACTATTCAAATAGTCAGCGACCGCCTTATCTCCATCAATAAACGTATTCTCCCCATTACTTATTTTAGTAATGCTGCAGCCATTCTTCTTCTTCTTCCTGTCACTTATATATCTGAAGGTTTTATTCCCCGCAGTAACAGATTTTGCCATTTCTTCTTCTTTTGAGGTTTTAGCAGCATTTATAATCTGCTTTGCCTCCTTTTGTATACTTTTATACGTCTCTCTGTCAGCTTCATTCCCAGTCTCCTTATACTTCCTATACGCTGCCTTTTTTCCTTTTACAATGGCCTTAACCTCTCTAGTAAACCATAATGGATTCTTTTTACTTTTGCTAACTTCTCGTATATATAGTTTAGTTGCCTTTAATATGGCATTTTTTAATTCTGCCCACTGAGTGCTCGCTCTCGATGTTTTGTCCCACCCTCTTAATTCTTTATGTAAATACTCCCCCATTTTATTAAAAATCTGTCTTCCTAAAATCCAATACTCTTGTTGTAGTATGGGATTGGACGTAGTCAGTTTGTACGTCAAACCATAGACACTGGTGGTCACTGGAACCTAGATTTTCTTCCACTCTAACTTCAGACACCCGATCCCCATTAGTAAATACTAAATCTAGAATGTTCTCTCCTCTGGTAGGTGACTTCACTAGCTGTTTTAGAGATGCCCCTGTAAGGGCCTCCATTACATTCTTGCTTTTACATCTAAGTGCAGAAGGGATATTCCAATACACATCCGGCATATTGAAGTCACCCATAACTACAATGTCCCCCTTTAATGACATTTTAGTAATTTCATCCATCAGCATATTATCATAGTCCTCACTTTGTCCCGGAGGCCTATAGATAACACCTATCCTCATAACAGATCCCTCTTTGGACTGCATACAAACCCAGAGAGTCTCCAGCTCTTTATATGTATTTTGGATGACTGTCGATTTAAGACTATCCCTGACATAAATGGCTACCCCGCCTTCCCTTCTCTCTGCTCTGTCTTTCCTGTACAAAATATATCCCGGTATAACTATGTCCCAATCATTAGACTCTTTGAACCAGGTCTCTGTTACAGCAACAAGGTCCAAATCATCTCTAGACATAATGGCCGTCAGCTCACAGATCTTGTTTCCTAAGCTGCGAGCATTCGTACACATTGCCCGAAGATTACTAAGCTTCATAATACCTTTATTCCCAACTTCATCTACCGCACCAACAGCACCTTCCTTACCACCAATAACGGCACCAACCATTGCATCTACAGCACCAATAACCGCACCAACAACTACATCAACAGCACCAACCACTGTGTCTACAGCACCAACCACTGCGCTTTCACCAATCCGGATACACTTATTTGTCTTTACTGGTCGGGGACAGAAATCCTCCTCCTCTATTATACTTCTGTCCCCTTCATCTAGTTTAAATGTCTGTCCAAAAACAATATGAATTCATCAATAAGTACCTGTGTATCTATGTGTGATGGGTGCAAACCATCCCTCTTGAACATCTCCTTTTTGCACCACTTGCAAAAGCTATGACTAACAAACCCAAACCCTTCTGCCTTACACCACTGCCTTAACCATGCATTAAACTCTGAGATACAACATGCCTTGTTGTTCTTCTTGGTGAAAAAGGGGACTATGAGTATGATATGTGCTTTGTCCTGTCGGATCTTTCTGACCACTCTCGTTAGGAGTCTGATGGGAGGAAAAGCATAGAGAAGACCCTGGTTCCAAGGTTGGGCTAAGGCATCCAGGGCTAGCGGATTGTCCTTGGGGCACAGTGAGTAGAACTTGTGGTGAACTTTCCTGTTTGCACGAGAGGCAAAGAGATCTATAGTCGGTGTTCCCCATAATCTGCAAATCTGAAGAAAGACCTCCTGAGATAGTTCCCATTCCCCTTGATTCAGAGAGTGTCTGCTGAGGTAATCGGCTTTTACATTGTCCACTCCCTTCAGGTGGAGAGCTAATAGTGAAAGGCAATGAGGTTCCACTAATCTGAAGAGAAAATGGGCTATTCTCATGAGTGGCAGAGATCTTGTGCCCCCTTGATGGTTGATATATGCCACTGCTGCTCTGTTGTCTGTTAAGACTCTCACGTTTCTGCCCTTTATTAAGGGCAGAGCCCGGGATAAGGAGAAGAATATTGCTTTCATTTCCCTTACATTTTGGGGATCTCTGGCTTCCTCTGGAGTCCAAAGTTCTTGGAAGACCTGCGAAACTGTATGGGCTCCCCATCCTCGAAGGCTGGCGTCTGTTGTTATGGTTAAGACGTCCTCTAGACTCCAAGGAAGGCCTACGCAAAGATGATGGTCTTCTGTCCACCAAGATAGAGATCTGATTGTCTGTGGAGACAGAGTAAATGGAGAATCAAGTGACCCTAGAACACCATCCCAATCTCTAAGGATCTGAGCCTGTAAAACCCTGGAGTGGTATTGTGCCCAAGGAACAGCTGGAATACAGGATGAAAAGAGACCCAAAACTGACATAGCCTTCCTGAATGTGGATAGGGGGGTGTCTATGAGTTCCTGAGTTCTAATCTTGACCATAGTGGTCTTATTATCAGGAAGAAAAGATCTCTTAACGCTAGAGTCTAGGCGGATCCCTAAAAACTGGCAGGACTGACTAGGGGTTTTGTTAGACTTGTCTTCATTGATCTCCCACCCCAGTTTAGATAGGATATTTTCTACTGTAGCGGTCTGGCATTGGAGGGAGAGTGTAGAATTGCTGACAATAAGAAAGTCATCCAAGTAAGGGATGATGATGATGATGTCTTTCTCTCTAATGTGAGCCATCACCTCTGCCATCACTTTGGTGAATACTCTTGGTGCTTGTGAAATGCCAAAAGGTAAAGCCCGGTACTGAAAGTGAAGAATGGAATTATCAATCTTGACAGCAACCCTCAAAAACCTTTGGTGGTCTGGGTGAATAGGAATGTGGTAATATGCATCTCTTAGGTCTAGAGTGGCCATAAAACAATCCTCAGAGAGATTCAGAATGGCTGAAGAAATTGACTCCATTCTGAATTTCTCATACGTCAAGACTCTATTAAGAGGCTTGAGGTTAATGATGGTTCTGAAAGAACCATTAGGTTTCCTGAACAGAAACAGAGTGGAGTAAAAACCTCTACCACACTGTCTCTGGAACAGGAACTAAGACATTCTTTGCAAGCAAAGACTGTACCTCTAGCGTGAGGGCTGAATGTTTTTCGGGATCTGCAGATAAATCTGTAATAATGAATCTTTCCCCTGGGGAGGACAAGAAGTAAATTTTTAGATAATGCTTTATTGTATCTAGCACAAATGAGCTATTAGAAATCTTGCTCCATTCTGCCAAATAATATGAAAGTCAACCCCCCACAGGGACCTGGCGTCATTGTGTGGGTTTTTTGGTATTATCCGTGCCCTTATAGAGATACCCCTTCGATTTCTTGGGGGGGCCTCCAATCTTTCTTAGCTGTAGTAGTAGTAGCCCCTCGCTGAGTATTCCTACCTTTCCCCTTGAAAGGCCGGGCGGTCTGCTAAGGGAATAGAGGGAACCCTTTCTTCCTATCTGAGGTATTTTCAAGTACGGAGTCAAGGGCTGGACCAAAAACTAAATTGCCCTCGCAAGGAACACCACACAGTTTGGCTTTGGAGGTAACATCGACCCTCCACTCCTAAGCCACAACGACCTACGGGTCGATTTAGACAAGGCTGCTGAGCGAGCAGCGAGTCTAAGCGCATCTGCTGAGGCATCGGACACAAAAGAAACATCATTTTGTAAAGTCCCAAAGGGCTTAAGGAGTTCATCAGTGGATGCGCCCTTAGAAATAAGGTCTTTAAGTTCAGTCATCCAACCCCCCAGTGATCTAGACACAGAAGTAGCTGCCACCAGAGGTTTAAACATAGCCGTAGAGGCTTCCCAGTCGTTCTTTAAATAGATATCTGCCCGTCTGTCCATAGGATCTTTGAGGGAAGCACAATCTTCGAATGGTAATGCATTGTGTTTAGATATCTTAGCCACCGGTGGGTCTATCTTTGGAGCATAGCCCCAAGAAACAGTGTCCTCACTGTCAAAGGGGTACTTCCTTTTATACTGCAACAAAAACAAAATGCATGCAAATCCAATTGGTCAGTAGGCTCCCCCCCCCTTTTTTTTTTTTTTGAAAAAAACAACTCACAGCTCTTGGCACAAAGAATTTTTGATCCGGATTGGACCATTTATTTTTTATCAGAGTCTTAATGTTTTGATGTATAGGGAAGACTAGAGGTTTCTTAGGTGCTAGACCCTCAAACATCATATCCTGTATGGACTTGGTCTCAGGTACCTCTTCAATTCCCATTGTCTCTCTGACCGCCTTGACTAAAGAAATAATCACATCATCAATTGTGGCTGTTTTAGCAGCCTCCCCTTCCGAGCACTCTGCACCACACTGATCCTCCAGACCCAAAATTCATCCTCTTCATCCTCAGCAATAGATGAAGGTAGTAGAGAAAAAGGTCTACAAGGACCTGGCTCCTCCGCGATAATAACAGGGGCGACTGTAGGAGCAGGAGCCGGGGCTACAGCAGAAGTCTCAGCAGGAATCGGAGTAGGGGTTGGGTCAGGTGCGGATGATGTCATAGAGGGCCGAGAGGCCTAAAAAATTTTAAACATGAAATATCTACTAAAAATGTGAACTTAAGAATCAGTCTCAGAAAAATAAAAAAGAAGGTAAAGCAAAAGAACCATACCCTAATTTCCTTTATATCATGTTCCTCATGCCACACATAAAAAGATGGTCCCTGATCCTCCAGGACCCTATTCATACAACCACCGCATAGTAGCTTGTTATATGAACTACTTAATCTCATTTTACAGACCGGACAGTCCCTACTTTTAGACCGTCCCTTCCTAGTTAAAAAAATGCAAACAGCCAAAAAAGTTAAGTGGGAAGAACCCCTCTTACCCCCTCCGTACCACAGGAGCATGAGATTCAGCTGGAGTAACCTCCAGGGACTCAGCGCTTTCGGTCTCCATCCCTTGAGATAGCTGTGGAGATCCCGATCTGCAGCAGCCAGAAGACGTAGTGAAATCCACTGGAAGGATCAGCCTGAGCTCTTCAGACTGAGCACTCACCATTCTGAGGCATACAGCCTCCTTTTGAATCTGGCACTGGAAAAAAAAATCATGTGACCGGCTGGCCACGCCCCCTCCGCCGCGCGCTGAATCGGCGTCACCCTCCCGGCGCTCCTCTGAGAAGGCCAAAGCCTCCGGAAGTTGCCACACACGGCCAGCAGAGCCTCCCGCCCTCGGCACTCACCGAAACGCCCCTCCTTGCACAGCACGCGCGAACGCAGCGCCCGTGGTATAGGGGCTCCGGCATGCCGAGGAGAGCCAGGGGAGCCGCCGGGGACCCATCTTCTGGAGGTGAAGGGGGCCCAACCAGACTAGGCAGCTGCTTCAAAAGTGGAGCCTGACGCTGCCCGGGAAGCCGGTGAGTAATTATGACCGGAAAACCCCCAGTCACCATTCTTCTTAATCCAGGGAAGGAAGGAGGAAAAAAAAAAACAACACCTTCCAGCTCCTTCTCCCATAGGGACAGGAAAAAGAGACTGGTGAAAGGAGGGAGTTTGCTTCTTTTAAAGATCCAGGGATTTCCTGTATCCTGTCCAATGGGAGGAGGAGGTGGACCTCTCCAGGGGTGCCGTCATAGGGCGAGGAGAGAAAAAACGGAAACGCAAAAAACAAAATTGGCCCGGTCCTTAAGGGATTAAAAATATTACCACAACAATACTTATAGACTTTTTTTCCAGGAGGAAGAACAACACGTCTTTGAAGAACACCCAGATGTTTTAACCATCCCAGATGTTGAAGAAGCAACTCTATGTATGCTGATTTCCCCTTTTCAGATGATTACAAAGAATCCTGAAGCATGAAGCCAATGTACAAAGAAGACAGGAACAGAATATGACTTTGACCCTCCTTTCTTTAAGCCAGGGATGGGGAACCTTCGGCCCTCCAGCTTCGCTCTGGCTGTGCAGGCATGATGGGAATTGTAGTTTTGCAACAGCTGGAGGGCAGAAGGTTCCCCATCCCCAGTTTAAGCCTAGTAAGAGGCAGCTCGTCTGCTAGAGATTGGTTGTCCCCAATGTGATGAAGACCTCAGTACTAGAGATGAGCGAACTGGGTTCGAACGATCAGCATTTGATTATAGGTGGCTGCTGAACTTGGATAAAGCCCTAAGGCTATGTGGAAAACATGGATATAGTCATTGGCTGTATCCATGTTTTCCAGACAACCTTAGAGCTTTATCCAAGTTCAGCAGCCCCCGCTAATCAAACGCCGATCGTTCGGGTTGGGATGGACTCGAACCCGGTTCGCTCATCTCTACTCCGTACACAAACACTGTGGTACAGATTGTTAAAGAAGCAGTTCACTTTTTTTTTTTTTCGCCCCCCCCCCCCCCCCCCCCGTGTAGCCGCTGTCAAGTATACTTACAGAAGATTATCGGTGTCCCGTTCCCGTCGGTCAGTTCCGTCCCGCGGTGCCGTTCACATCGGGCGCGCGCCCACTTCCGCCGGCTGCTGCGAGTCCTCTTCTCTGACCAGTGATTATACGCCGGAAGTCACTCGCTTCCATGCATTCTCTATGGGTTTGACTTCAAATCTTTGGCAGATAATCTGTCGTCAGATCTGCCAATAGGGCCTTTAGCCTTTTCACAAGGGATAAAGGTCATCGGCTTTTGATAATGGCTTCAAAGGGGGGAGGGTGATTGTTAAGGATGTGATATTCTGTATATATAGAGAAGCCGTTACAATATGGCGCTGACCTTCTAAACATGTAGAGATGTTACATTCCTTACAGCTTACGTTAGTAATCACTAGTGCTAAGCAAGTAACTGTTCCTATACCTTAGCCAATGATGTACTGACATGAGCCTTAGTAGAACACCCACTCCCAGGATATCTATACTGCCCGCCCCCAGGATATATATATGCTGCCCGCCCCCAGGATATATATATGCTGCCCGCCCCCAGGATATATATATGCTGCCCGCCCCCAGGATATATATATGCTGCCCGCCCCCAGGATATCTATATTGCCCGCTCCCAGGATATCTATATTGCCCGTCCCCAGGATTTCGATACTGCCCGCACCCAGGATTTCTATACTGCCCGCATCCAGGATATATATACAGCCCGTCCCCAGAAAATATATATATACACTACCCGCTTCCAGGATATATATACTTCTCAATCCCAGGATATATATGCTGCCACTGCCAGCTTCTAGGATATATACACTGCCTGCCACCAGGATATATATACTGCCCGCCACCAGGATATATATACTGCCCACCCCTAGGATATATATACTGCCCACCCCTAGAATATATACATATATACACACTTCCCACATCCAGGATATATATACTGCTCGCCCCAGGATCTATCTATATACATACACCGCTGTATACCTCACAGTGCTCTCAGTGTATATAATGATGTATACCTCACAGTGCTCTCCATGTATATACCTCACAGTGCTCACAGTGTATATACCGCTGTATACCTCATAGTGCTCTCCATGTATATACCTCACAGTACTCTCCTGCATACACCGCTGTATACCTCACAGTGCTCTCCGTGTATATACCGCTGTATACCTCACAGTGCTCTCCATGTATATACCGCTGTATACCTCACAGTGCTCTCTGTGTATATACCGCTGTATACCTCACAGTGCTCTCCGTGTATATACCGCTGTATACCTCACAGTGCCCTCAGTGTATATACCTCACAGTGCTCTCCCAGGGCTCCAGATGGCGACCAAAATGGTCGCCAATGCGACTGATGTTTTGCAAATGGCGCCCAGATTTATTAATCTGGGCGCCATTTGCGACTGGCCCCAGCGGCGGCGCGCTGTCTCTAAGTATCCCCGGCTGATGCACGGCTGCCGGGGGTGTCCCATTCTATCTCCGGCAGCGCGGCGCATCAGTGAGCTGCCTGGGGCCCTGACTTCCGGCACAGGAAGCGCGCGTCAGAGACGCTTCCTGTGTCAGAAGTCACAGCCCCGGCGTACAGGGAGCTCACTGATGTGCCGCGCTGCCGGGGATAGGACGGGACACCCCCGGCAGCCGCGCATCAGCCGGGGACAGCGTCCGAAGAAGAGGATCGCCGGGGGAGCGGGTTGTCAGGTGAGTTTGTGTGTTTGTTTTTTTTAAATACTGCTTAGCATACAGGAAAGGGGGGCATCTAAAATGGGGGGAAGAGAAGGGGGGGCAGCTATAATGGGGGGAGAAGAGGGGCCATCTTCAAGGGGGGGAGAGGGGGCTAGCTATAAGGGGAGGGGGTATTTATAAGGGGGGGAGAAGAGGGGGCATCTATAATGGGGAGGAGGACGGGGCATCTATAATGGGGGGGGGAGGAGGGGGCATCTATAATGGGGGTAGAGGGGGTCATCTATAAGGGGAGGGGGTATCTATAAGGGGGGGAGAAGAGGGGGCATCTATAATGGGGGGGAGAGGGGGCATCTATAATGGGGGGGAGGAGGGGGCATCTATAATGGGGGTAGAGGGGGTCATCTATAAAAGGAGGGGGTCATCTATAAGGGGGGGAGAGGGGGCATCTAAAGTCTAGCTCAGTATGTATAGACTGTTGCAAGCTTTTAAAGGGAACCTGTCACCCCCGGTGACGGGGTGACAGGCTCCCAACCCCCCGTTAGAACCCCCTATACTCACCTCATCGCGCCGAGTCCCGCTTCTGGAGGTGGTCAGGTCACGGAGATCTCAGCCGCTGCAGCCCGGCGCGCACACTGAGAGATGAGTCCAACACTCATAGAGAATGACGGAGCGCTGGACTCTCCCGTCATTCTCTATGAGCGTTGGACTCATCTCTCAGCGCACGCCGGGCTGCAGCGGCTGAGATCTCCGTGACCCGACCATCTTCAGAAGCGGGACCCGGCGCGATGAGGTGAGTATAGGGGGTTCTAACGGGGGGTTGGGAGCCTGTCACCCCAGCACGGGGGGTGACAGGTTCCCTTTAAGTTCAAGTTCAGAAGAGTAAGCCTCATTAAAAGGCTAACCAAGTGAGGCTGAAGTACTGAGTCAGACTGGATATGGTTGTCAAGTTGCAAGTTTCCATGTTGAACATTTTCAAACTAAGAAAAGAAAGGATCTAAAGGAGGAGGAGGAGGAGGAGGAGGCTGCCGCGGCCTCTGCACACAGTAAGTCCCATGTAACATTACATTAATTTTACATGGTTTAAAATGTTGGCGACCAAATATTCTATTTGGCGCTTAAATTTTTCAGGTTAGGAGCCAATGGCTCCCAGGTAAATTTTTTAGTCTGGAGCCCTGTCTCCGTGTATATACTGCTGTATACCTCACAGTGCTCTCCTGTATATACCGCTGTATACCTCACAGTGCTCTCCGTGTATATACCTCACAGTACTCTCCTGTATACACCGCTGTATACCTCAGTGCTCTCCGTGTATATACAGCTGTATACCTCACAGTGCCCTCCGTGTATATACAGCTGTATACCTCACAGTGCCCTCCGTGTATATACCTCACAGTATTCTCCGTGTATATAGTGTATATACCGCTGTATACCTCACAGTGATCTCCATTTATATACCGCTTTATATACCTCACAGTGCTCTCCGTGTATATACCGCTGTATACCTCACAGTGCTCTCCTGTATATACCGCTGTATACCTCACAGTGCCCTCCGTGTATATACCTCACAGTACTCTCCGTGTATATACCACTGTATACCTCACAGTGCTCTCCGTGCATATACCTCACAGTACTCTCCGTGTATATACCGCTGTATACCTCACAGTGCTCTCCGTGTATATACCGCTGTATACCTCACAGTGCTCTCCTGTATATACCTCACAGTGCTCTCCTGTATATACCTCACAGTGCTCTCCGTGTATATACCGCTGTATACCTCACAGTACCCTCCGTGTATATACCGCTGTATACCTCACAGTGCTCTCCGTGTATATACCTCACAGTACTCTCCTGTATACACCGCTGTATACCTCACAGTGCTCTACTGTATATACCGCTGTATACCTCACAGTGCTCTCCTGTATATACCGCTGTATAACTCACAGTACTCTCCTGTATATACCGCTGTATACCTCACAGTGCTCTCCGTGTATATACCGCTGTATACATCACAGTGCTCTCCGTGTATATACCGCTGTATACCTCACAGTGCTCAGTGTATATACCTCTGTATACCTCACAGTGCTCAGTGTATATACCGCTGTATACCTCACAGTGCCCTCCGTGTATATACCTCAGTACTCTCCGTGTATATACCGCTGTATACCTCACAGTGCTCTCCGTGTATATACCGCTGTATACCTCACAGTACTCTCCTGTATATACCGCTGTATACCTCACAGTGCTCTCCGTGTATATACCGCTGTATACCTCACAGTGCTCTCCGTGTATATACATCACAGTGCTCTCCGTGTATATACCGCTGTATACCTCACAGTGCTCAGTGTATATACCGCTGTATACCTCACACTGCTCTCCTGTATATACCGCTGTATACCTCACACTGCTCTCCGTGTATATACCGCTGTATACCTCACAGTGCTCTCCGTGTATATACCGCTGTATACCTCACAGTGCTCTCCGTGTATTTACCGCTGTATACCTCACAGTGCCCTCCGTGTATATACCTCAGTACTCTCCGTGTATATACCGCTGTATACCTCACAGTGCTCTCCTGTATATACCGCTCTATACCTCACAGTGCTCTCCGTGCATATACCGCTGTATACCTCACAGTGCTCTCCGTGTATATACCTTTGTATACCTCACAGTGCCCTCCGTGTATATACCGCTGTATACCTCACAGTGCTCTCCGTGTATATACCTCACAGTGCTCTCTGTGTATATACCTCACAGTGCTCTCCGTGTATATACATCACAGTGCTCCCCTGTATATAGTGTATATACCGCTGTATACCTCACAGTGCTCTCCTGTATATACCGCTGTATACCTCACACTGCTCTCCGTGTATATACCGCTGTATACCTCAGTGCTCTCCGTGTATATACAGCTGTATACCTCACAGTGCTCTCCGTGTATATACATCACAGTGCTCTCCTGTATATAGTGTATATACCGCTGTATACCTCACAGTGCTCTCCTGTATATACCGCTGTATACCTCACAGTGCTCTCCTGTATATACCGCTGTATACCTCACACTGCACTCCTGTATAAACCGCTGTATACCTCACACTGCTCTCCTGTATAAACCGCTGTATACCTCACACTGCTCTTTTGTATATACCGCTGTATACCTCACAGTGCTCTCCGTGTATATAGTGTATATACCGCTGTATACCTCACAGTGCTCTCCTGTATATACCGCTGTATACCTCACAGTGCCCTCCTGTATAAACCGCTGTATACCTCACAGTGCTCTCAGTGTATATACCGCTGTATACCTCACACTGCACTCCTGTATAAACCGCTGTATACCTCACAGTGCTCTCAGTGTATATACCGCTGTATACCTCACACCGCACTCCTGTATAAACCGCTGTATACCTCACACTGCTCTCCTGTATATACCGCTGTATACCTCACACTGCTCTTCTGTATATACCGCTGTATACCTCACTGCTCTTCTGTATATACCGCTGTATACCTCAGTGCACTCCTGTATATACCTCACAGTACTCTCCTGTATATACCGCTGTATACCTCACAGTGCTCTCCTGTATATACCGCTGTATACCTCACAGTGCTCTCCGTGTATATACCGCTGTATACCTCACAGTGCTCTCCGTGTATATACCTCACAGTACTCTCCTGTATATACCGCTGTATACCTCACACTGCTCTCCTGTATATACCGCTGTATACCTCACAGTGCTCTCCGTGTATATACCGCTGTATACCTCACAGTGCTCTCCGTGTATATACCTCACAGTACTCTCCTGTATATACCGCTGTATACCTCAGTGCTCTCCGTGTATATACCGCTGTATACCTCAGTGCTCTCCGTGTATATACCGCTGTATACCTCAGTGCTCTCCGTGTATATACCGCTGTATACCTCACAGTGCTCTCCGTGTATATACCGCTGTATACCTCACAGTGCTCTCCGTGTATATACCGCTGTATACCTCACAGTGCTCTCCGTGTATATACATCACAGTGCTCTCCTGTATATAGTGTATATACCGCTGTATACCTCACACTGCTCTCCTGTATAAACCGCTGTATACCTCACAGTGCTCTCCTGTATATAGTGTATATACCGCTGTATACCTCACACTGCTCTCCTGTATATAGTGTATATACCGCTGTATACCTCACACTGCTCTCCTGTATATACCGCTGTATACCTCACAGTGCTCTCCTGTATATACCGCTGTATACCTCACACTGCTCTCCTGTATATACCGCTGTATACCTCACAGTACTCTCCTGTATATACCGCTGTATACCTCAGTGCTCTCCTGTATATACCGCTGTATACCTCACACTGCTCTCCTGTATATACCGCTGTATACCTCACACTGCACTCCTGTATATACCGCTGTATACCTCACACTGCTCTCCTGTATATAGTGTATATACCGCTGTATACCTCACACTGCACTCCTGTATAAACCGCTGTATACCTCACACTGCTCTCCTGTATAAACCGCTGTATACCTCACAGTGCTCTCCGTGTATATACCTCACAGTACTCTCCTGTATATACCGCTGTATACCTCACACTGCTCTCCTGTATATACCTCAGTCTCCACCTCACAGATCAGTGTGGAGAATCCTCCGCTCTCCGCTCCCGCCTTATCACAGGGGGCTGGCCCGTTACTATGGGGCTCCGCTCCGCGTTGCTCATTGGTTTCCGGGCCGGTGTGGGCGTTTCTTTAAGTCCGAAGCCTGATTGGTTTTGTTCTTCCACGTAATCATATCGCGTCTCAGGATAACTGTGACGTCACCGGCCAGCGACCCTGAGCGATCAACGTGACTGAGGCAGCATGGCGGAGCCTAGCGTGGTGATGGCGCAGAAACTGGCGGCCAATGACAAGACGAGCCGGGACCGGGCGCTGCGCAAACTGCGGAGATACATGTCTGCCCGCAGCGGCGAGCTCGAAGGTGAGAACCGGGGGAGAGACGGGAAAGGAGGGGGACAGAACCGGGGGAGAGACGGGAAAGGAGGAGGACAGAACCGGGGGAGAGACGGGAAAGGAGGAGGACAGAACCGGGGGAGAGACGGGAGAGGAGGAGGACAGAACCGGGGGAGAGACGGGAGAGGAGGAGGACAGAACCGGGGGAGAGACGGGAAAGGAGGAGGAGGAGGGGGACAGAACCGGAGGAGAGACGGGAGAGGAGGGGGACAGAACCGGGGGAGAGACGGGAGAGGAGGAGGACAGAACCGGGGGAGAGACGGGAGAGGAGGAGGAGGGGGACAGCACCGGGGGAGAGACGGGAGAGGAGGAGGACAGAACCGGGGGAGAGACGGGAGAGGAGGAGGAGGACAGAACCGGGGGAGAGACGGGAGAGGAGGAGGACAGAACCGGGGGAGAGACGGGAGAGGAGGAGGACAGAACCGGGGGAGAGACGGGAGAGGAGGAGGAGGGGGACAGAACCGGGGGAGAGACGGGTGAGGAGGAGGAAGGGGACAGAACCGGGGGAGAGACGGGTGAGGAGGAGGAAGGGGACAGAACCGGGGGAGACGGGGGAGGAGGGAGGGGGACAGAACCGGAGGAGAGACGGGAGAGGAGGAGGAGGGGGACAGAACCGGAGGAGAGACGGGAGAGGAGGAGGAGGGGGACAGAACCGGAGGAGAGACGGGAGAGGAGGAGGAGGGGGACAGAACCGGAGGAGAGACGGGAGAGGAGGAGGAGGGGGACAGAACCGGGGGAGAGACGGGGGAGGAGGAGGACAGAACCGGGGGAGAGACGGGAGAGGAACAGGAGGACAGAACCGGGGGAGAAGGGAGGGGGACAGAACCGGGGGAGAGACGGGAGAGGAGCAGGAGGACAGAACCGGGGGAGAGACGGGAGAGGAGCAGGAGGACAGAACCGGGGGAGAGACGGGAGAGGAGGAGGAAGGGGACAGAACCGGGGGAGACGGGGGAGGAGGGAGGGGGACAGAACCGGAGGAGAGACGGGAGAGGAGGAGGACAGAACCGGGGGAGAGACGGGAGAGGAGGAGGAGGAGGAGGGGGACAGAACCGGGGGAGAGACGGGAGAGGAGGAGGACAGAACCGGGGGAGAGACGGGAGAGGAGGAGGAGGACAGAACCGGGGGAGAGACGGGAGAGGAGGAGGACAGAACCGGGGGAGAGACGGGAGAGGAGGAGGAGGGGGACAGAACCGGAGGAGAGACGGGGGAGAGGAGGAGGAGGGGGACAGAACCGGGGGAGAGACGGGTGAGGAGGAGGAAGGGGACAGAACCGGGGGAGACGGGGGAGGAGGGAGGGGGACAGAACCGGAGGAGAGACGGGAGAGGAGGAGGACAGAACCGGGGGAGAGACGGGAGAGGAGGAGGAGGGGGACAGCACCGGGGGAGAGACGGGAGAGGAGGAGGACAGAACCGGGGGAGAGACGGGAGAGGAGGAGGAGGACAGAACCGGGGGAGAGACGGGAGAGGAGGAGGACAGAACCGGGGGAGAGACGGGAGAGGAGGAGGAGGGGGACAGAACCGGAGGAGAGACGGGAGAGGAGGAGGAGGGGGACAGAACCGGAGGAGAGACGGGAGAGGAGGAGGAGGGGGACAGAACCGGAGGAGAGACGGGAGAGGAGGAGGACAGAACCGGGGGAGAGACGGGAGAGGAGGAGGACAGAACCGGGGGAGAGACGGGAGAGGAGGAGGACAGAACCGGAGGAGAGACGGGAGAGGAGGAGGAGGGGGACAGAACCGGGGGAGAGGAGGAGGAGGGGGACAGAACCGGAGGAGAGACGGGAGAGGAGGAGGACAGAACCGGGGGAGAGACGGGAGAGGAGGAGGACAGAACCGGAGGAGAGACGGGAGAGGAGGAGGAGGGGGACAGAACCGGGGGAGAGGAGGAGGAGGGGGACAGAACCGGAGGAGAGACGGGAGAGGAGGAGGACAGAACCGGGGGAGAGACGGGAGAGGAGGAGGAGGGGGACAGAACCGGAGGAGAGACGGGAGAGGAGGAGGACAGAACCGGGGGAGAGACGGGAGAGGAGGAGGAGGGGGACAGAACCGGAGGAGAGACGGGAGAGGAGGAGGACAGAACCGGGGGAGAGACGGGAGAGGAGGAGGAGGGGGACAGAACCGGAGGAGAGACGGGAGAGGAGGGGGGACAGAACCGGGGGAGAGACGGGAGAGGAGGAGGAGGGGGACAGAACCGGGGGAGAGACGGGAGAGGAGGAGGAGGGGTACAGAGACGGGAGAGGAGGGGGACAGAACCGGGGGAGAGACGGGAGAGGAGGAGGGGCACAGAACCGGGGGAGAGACGGGAGAGGAGGAGGAGGGGGACAGAACCGGGAGAGGAGGAGGAGGAGGGGGACAGAGACGGGAGAGGAGGGGGACAGCACCGGGGGAGAGACGTGAGAGGAGGAGGAGGGGGACAGAACCGGGGGAGAGACGGGAGAGGAGGAGGAGGGGGACAGAACCGGGGGAGAGACGGGAGAGGAGGAGGAGGGGGACAGAACCGGGGGAGAGACGGGAGAGGAGGAGGAGGGGGACAGAACCGGGGGAGAGACGGGAGAGGAGGAGGGGGACAGAACCGGGGGAGAGACGGGAGAGGAGGAGTGATGAGGTGAATTCTACCTTTTATTATCCACCTCATTCCCAAGTGACTATTCCTGTCCAAATTAAGTAAGCTGAGTGCTAGCGACGAGGACATCACACCAGGCAGAAACATGGTATAACCCCCTCACTCAGCTGAGTTCAGGAGTGCGCACTCACTTTATTTGGTTTCTCAAGAAATATATATGCTTTTAATACAGGTGGGGTTTCAAGTCACAAGACACATACATGTCACATTCTGATTGGTCAGTCCATAAATGGTCATTAGCTTCCTGTACTGCGCAGTGAGCTGGCTAGTGGTTTAGTCTTATCAGTTATGAGACATCTTCTTTTGTGAGTTCAGGGTGGGATCCTCTCGGGGGGGCTGCCAACATTCCTTGTAGACCAGCTAGAAGTGGTTCCAAAGCTGGAGACATTTGAAAGATTACAATGTTTTCCAGAAGTATTAACTCTTCATGGTCACCTTCACAGGCCCCCCTAAAACATTGTAATCTAACTATCCCTGAAGGTTCCCTAAGGACCTATGAATATCCGAGGCCTCTGAGCGGGAAGGGAGTATAGGAGACTTCACCAGTTTGAGACGAGTTCCTCCTAATGAGTAACCCCCCTTTGTACCTGGACTTCTCAGTACCCTCAGATATTCTTACTAGTTATCCCTATGCCCTTAATTTGAGTCTTGGTAGTGTACCGTAGTTTTCAAGGGGGGCAAGTGCTCTTTGTTCGTTGGCTTCTTTGGAATCGTCTGAGACTTTAAGGCTGCATTCACACGTTCAGTGATTTTCCCGGTCCGTGATTGTGGTCCGGCAGCTACCTCCGTGATCCGTGCAAAACAGTCCGTTTTGTATCCGTGTCCGTTTTTTTCACGGATCTGTCTTACAGCATTTTAAATGACATTGATTACATCACATCCGTGTTTTTCACGGATGAACACGGATGTCACATCTGTGTACATCTGTGAAAAACACGGATCTCATTGATTTCTATGGGGAATCCTTTCCGCGCATCCGTTCCGAATAATGACATGTCCTATTTTTTAACGGAACGGATCACGGATCCGTGAAATCACGGAACATCTGAATAGCCCCATAGAAAGCAATGGGCTGTAAAATTATCCGTGAGCACGGACAACTTCCCGGAACGTGTGAATGCAGCCTAACTCGGCATACATAGTTGGAGTTACTACTTTAACATCCAGATGTTCAAGGCGCATGGTTCTTTCTCCTGGAAAAATATCTATAGCCATCAAGTTAGTTTCAACCCCTGATTTACCTCCAGCCTTGGATACAGTTCTTACAATAAAGAGTTTACAGAGAAGTTAGTAAGAATTGGACCCAATATCCGGTTGGTGTTAGTGGTTGGCTCATGGATAGATATCAGAGGGTTGTTGTGCCTGGAAGTGTCTGTAACATGGAGAACTTTACTAGATTAGTGTCCAAGCAATGTGTCATCTCGGCAGTTCTGCGTCTGAAAAGTAAAGGATCTGACAGTCTTAGAATGGGTCATCACTGTAACCAGGTGGTAGATAAAGCTAATTGTACGTATAACCAGTAGAAAGAGGGAAAGCGTGTTAATAAAACCTGAACACGAACAAGGGAGGTAAGTTGGTGAAAGGCCAGAGATAACACAAGGAAATACTTTTTATTTAAAGAGAAGCAGATGCTTGAAACAACAGTTTTTCTATGTTTCTACCTATTAGAAGGAATATAACATGTTAGACTAAAAGAAGTGGATATGTGCACGTTAGGTGTACAATATACAGCTTAATTACACCAAAACAAATCAAAGCTATTATCAATATCCAAACATATATTATATATATATATATATATATATATATATATATATATATATATTTATTACATACACTCTCACCGGCCACTTTATTAGGTACACCACGCTAGTAACGGGTTGGACCCCCTTTTGCCTTCAGAACTGCCTCATTTCTTGGTGGCATAGATACAACAAGGTGCTGGAAGCTTCCTCAGAGATTTTGGTCCATAGTGACATGATGACATCACACAGTTGCCGCAGATTTGTCGGCTGCACATCCATGATGCCAATCTCCCGTTCCACCACATCCCAAAGATGCTCTATTGGATTGAGATCTGGTGACTGTGGAGGCCATTGGAGTACAGTGACCTCATTGTCATGTTCAAGAAACCAGTCTGAGATGATTCTAGCTTTATGACATGGCGCATTATCCTGCTGAAAGTAGCCATCAGATGTTGGGTCCATTGTGGTCATAAAGGGATGGACATGGTCAGCAACAATACTCAGGTAGGCTGTGGCGTTGCAACCATGCTCAATTGGTACCAAGGGGCCCAATGAGTGCCAAGAAAATATTCCCCACACCATGACACCACCACCACCAGCCTGAACCGTTGATACAAGGCAGGATGGATCCATGCTTTCATGTTGTTTATGCCAAATTCTGACCCTACCATCCGAATGTCGCAGCAGAAATAGAGACTCATCAGACCAGGCAACGTTTTTCCAATCTTCTACTGTCCAATTTCGATGAGCTTGTGCAAATTGTAGCCTCAGTTTCCTGTTCTTGGCTCAAAGGAGTGGCACCCGGTGTGGTCTTCTGCTGCTGTAGCCCATCTGCCTCAGAGTTGGCCGTACTGTGCGTTCAGAGATGCTCTTCGGCCTACCTTGGTTGTAACGGTTGGCTATTTGAGTCACTGTTGCCTTTCTATCAGCTGGAACCAGTCTGCCCATTCTCCTCTGACCTCTGGCATCAACAAGGCATTTCCGCCCACAGAACTGCCGCTCACTGGATGGTTTTTCTTTTTCGGACCATTCTCTGTAAACCCTAGAGATGGTTGTGCGTGAAAATCCCAGTAGATCAGCAGTTTCTGAAATACTCAGACCAGCCCTTCTGGCACCAACAACCATGCCACGTTCAAAGGCCCTTAAATCACCTTTCTTCCCCATACTGATGCTCGGTTTGAACTGCAGGAGATTGTCTTGACCATGCCTACATGCCTAAATGCACTGAGTTGCCGCCATGTGATTGGCTGATTAGAAATTAAGTGGTAACGTGCAGTTGGACAGGTGTACCTAATAAAGTGGCCGGTGTATATATATATATATATATATATATATTTCTCAAATACCTCTCTGGATTTTATCAAAATAACGAAACCTTATTGTCTCATCACTCATGTCCCTAATCCTGACTACAGATGTAGCCCCCTTCTCTAGGTCCCTTTACCGTAGGAAGACTTTAAAGGCAGTAACCTAACCTAGTCTCCTGTCACTCCTACGTCTCCTTGTGACATTGAGTGATCAGACAATAAGTTCTTCACTGCATATAACAGACCTGACTCTATCACAAGGACTCTACCACTTCGGCATCATGTGGGGATTGGAAAGTCACAAGAACTAACTTTAAAAAGTTTTTGAAAAGGGAAAGTTCAGATGTGAGCAAATTTTATCTCATGGCAAAAGCAGAAAATAAAAAAGTTTATTGATACATAAACCAAATACAGCACAACAGATAAATGCAATAAAATCTCTACAATGTGACCTACTATGTAACCATTAGATTCACTTATAATAACCAATCAGTGAAGCTTCATAATCTTTAGTATTGGATTCTCTTATAGTCCCATTACATATGTCCCATTATAAGTTACTGTACAATTTAGAAATCAGCATGTGAAGTATAATGTATAGTAAATGCATAAACCTGAAAACAGCAGCAGTGTGTAGATACCAGTAAGTGAGAATCACAGAGCTGTGCAGGAGGACAGTGACAGAAACCTTTATATACAGCAGTGTGAGTGGCTGAGTGTGAGTGCAGACACATTATAGCAGGAATGGAGAGGACGGGACAAAGGGCTGACAGACTGCAGGGAGCATGAAGGAATGAGCAGATGTGGGCACAGATTTAATGGATATGAATTAACTGGGCGCTTATTACCAATATAATATTTGGATCTTACTGAATTGTCTCTTGTTTCACTGAGATGATCACATATTATACATAAAATAACCACCATAGGAATAAAACCTAAGTATAAACTATACATCATTCAAGGTTTAAAAAAGTTTCTTATAATGAAAATCATATCACATTATACTGTTGTAATAGTTAGTAACATTGGAATGGAACCTTAAACCTATCTTTTGACTGACAGGCCTCTTTACAGACACTTGGATTCTTGGTCTCAGTTATAAAGCTTCTTTTAAGGCCACTAGTATCACCTCAGACATTGGCTTTGTTCTCTCCCATAGCTTTGGCTGACCTGTAAAGAAGACATCAATACAGACAAGGACATACCTATATAGGCCACCTGTAAGGACCTACCTATATAGGCCACCTGTAAGGACCTACCTATATAGGCCACCTGTAGCAGGTGGATGACGTCCACTTATCTTCCTGTCTGTTTCAGGGAATGTGACAGACTATGCAGACAGGCACTTTACGGTGTTACTTACAGTAGGTTATGACAGGTGTAGGTAATACAGCCGTACACAACCCTCTCTGCTATATTTGTTGTCCCCTGGGCCGCCCAATGTGAGGATACTACATCACATTACACATGGCTTCCTTCTGCTGGTTTTGACAGATAACTTACAGTGAGATACAAGGCAGGCGGCACAGTTACTTACTGTCTGAAGCCATCTTTACCCTGTATCTCCTCTCCATCCGCTGGTCTCTCAGCTTCTCGCTGCTTGTCTCTGGAAAAGACTTAAAAACAAATAGATCCACATCTCCCCCTCCACCTGTATACTATGTACGGTTACCTCAAGAAGAGACCGGAAACATCTCCCCATTCCCCTGTACACTATGTACGGTTACCTCAGGAAGAGACCGGAAACATCTCCCCCATCCACCTGTACACTATGTACGGTTACCTCAGGAAGAGACCGGAAACATCTCCCCCATCCACCTGTACACTATGTACGGTTACCTCAGGAAGAGACCGGAAACATCTCCCCCATCCACCTGTATACTATGTACGGTTACCTCAGGAAGAGACCGGAAACATCTCCCCATCCACCTGTATACTATGTACGGTTACCTCAGGAAGAGACCGGAAACATCTCCCCATCCATCTGTACACTATGTACGGTTATCTCAGGAAGAGATCGGAAACATCTCCCCCCCCCCACCTGTATACTATGTACAGTTACCTCAGGAAGAGACCGGAAACATCTCCCCCATCCACCTGTATACTATGTACGGTTACCTCAGGAAGAGACAGGAAACATCTCCCCATCCCCCTGTACACTATGTACGGTTACCTCAGGAAGAGACCGGAAACATCTCCCCATCCCCCTGTATACTATGTACGGTTACCTCAGGAAGAGACCGGAAACATCTCCCCATCCCCCTGTATACTATGTACGGTTACCTCAGGAAGAGACCGGAAACATCTCCCCATCCACCTGTATACTATGTACGGTTACCTCAGGAAGAGACCGGAAACATCTCCCCCTCCACCTGTACACTATGTACGGTTACCTCAGGAAGAGACCGGAAACATCTCCCCCTCCACCTGTACACTATGTACGGTTACCTCAGGAAGAGACCGGAAATCTCTCCCCCTCCACCTGTACACTATGTACGGTTACCTCAGGAAGAGACCGGAAACATCTCCCCATCCACCTGTACACTATGTACGGTTACCTCAGGAAGAGACCGGAAACATCTCCCCCCCCCCCCCCACCTGTACGGTTACCTCAGGAAGAGACCGGAAACATCTCCCCATCCACCTGTACACTATGTACAGTTACCTCAGGAAGAGACCGGAAACATCTCCCCATCCACCTGTACACTATGTACGGTTACCTCAGGAAGAGACCGGAAACCTCTCCCCCTCCACCTGTATACTATGTACGGTTACCTCAGGAAGAGACCGGAAACATCTCCCATCCCCCTGTACACTATGTACGGTTACCTCAGGAAGAGACCGGAAACATCTCCCCATCCACCTGTATACTATGTACGGTTACCTCAGGAAGAGACCGGAAACATCTCCCCATCCACCTGTACACTATGTACGGTTACCTCAGGAAGAGACCGGAAACATCTCCCCATCCCCCTGTACACTATGTACGGTTACCTCAGGAAGAGACCGGAAACATCTCCCCATCCACCTGTATACTATGTACGGTTACCTCAGGAAGAGACCGGAAACATCTCCCCATCCACCTGTACACTATGTACGGTTACCTCAGGAAGAGACCGGAAACATCTCCCCATCCACCTGTACACTATGTACGGTTACCTCAGGAAGAGACCGGAAACATCTCCCCATCCACCTGTATACTATGTACGGTTACCTCAGGAAGAGACCGGAAACATCTCCCCCTCCCCCTGTACACTATGTACGGGAACCTCAGGAAGAGACCGGAAACATCTCCCCATCCACCTGTACACTATGTACGGTTACCTCAGGAAGAGACCGGAAACATCTCCCCATCCACCTGTATACTATGTACGGTTACCTCAGGAAGAGACCGGAAACATCTCCCCCTCCACCTGTATACTATGTACGGTTACCTCAGGAAGAGACCGGAAACATCTCCTCATCCCCCTGTACACTATGTACGGTTACCTCAGGAAGAGACCGGAAACATCTCCCCATCCCCCTGTACACTATGTATGGTTACCTCAGGAAGAGACCGGAAACATCTCCCCATCCACCTGTATACTATGTACGGTTACCTCAGGAAGAGACCGGACACCGCAGCATCGGCAGCTTCGTCCATCATCCGTCACCCTTTTTGGCCTCAGGGTTTGTCTGCGTGAACGTTGCGTCAGCCGCTCTATGGCAGCTTTTCTTCTTCTTTGAACAGGGCTTTTTATTGGCAAGCCCAGGGACCAGACAAATCTCTAATTTGCCAATTAACCCATAATGGTGGGTTTCATATAGACATCTGCACAGTTACCTCCAACCATCTTACATGTCTCAGTGATTGTCCTCACCTCCAGCTTATGGCAGGAGCGGTTTCTGCAGTGGAACGTGACGCTGCATGGCGGTCACCATATATCCTTGCGTCTTGTGTCATCCATCTTTGTAAAGTCTGAGATAATCTATAAAGAAAGCTTTTAAACTCTCATTAATATTTGGGCTTTCAATTACATTTTCATTTTTCATATTAAATAACAAAAACACAATAAACATCTTAA
This sequence comes from Dendropsophus ebraccatus, assembly GCA_027789725.1. Taxonomy (NCBI): domain Eukaryota; kingdom Metazoa; phylum Chordata; class Amphibia; order Anura; family Hylidae; genus Dendropsophus; species Dendropsophus ebraccatus. Next base: position 4,916,594 of record JAQFWZ010000048.1, on the reverse strand, counting down.
GTCCACAATAAAGTTTGTTCAGTTTTTTTTTTAATTCATTACTTCCTCTTTCCCCCCTTCTCTATACTATAATAACATAGCCAAGTATACAACTATACACCTTTAGTAACAACATTGGGAAACAGTAATAAAATCACTTCACAATATGAAGGTGTTTTAAGTAGACTACTCTATAAACTCTATTCAAAGAAAGACAGATACTGATTTCACGTAGCAAAATAATCTTTATTAAATACACTTTTTAAAATAATTCATATATATTTATTAAAAAGAGAGATGACCAAACATTAAAAAAGAGAACGGCGGCTGTCCTGGAGGTATTCCTATTGTAACCACATCACATATGCTGAGATCCCTTGACCTACAACTTGCATCACAAACCAGGGGGATAAATACTGAAATCTCCTGCAATAGGGTATAATATTACTAGTATTACAGAATAAAGTGCTAGTGCATCTAATCCATATACAGACCTACAGCTAGTTAATTAGTCTCCTATCCACCCTTCACCTAGATATTACCACCCCATCGTATCCAGGGATCCAGCCAGTCAATTACCTTTCACGGTGTGTTATTGTATGTATCCTCCAGGACGCCACCACCCCGACGCGTGTTTCGTTGCCTTCGTCCGGGGTCACTAGCACTTTATTCTGTAATACTAGTAATATTATACCCTATTGCAGGAGATTTCAGTATTTATCCCCCTGGTTTGTGATGCAAGTTGTAGGTCAAGGGATCTCAGCATATGTGATGTGGTTACAATAGGAATACCTCCAGGACAGCCGCCGTTCTCTTTTTTAATGTTTGGTCATCTCTCTTTTTAATAAATATATATATGAATTATTTTAAAAAGTGTATTTAATAAAGATTATTTTGCTACGTGAAATCAGTATCTGTCTTTCTTTGAATATAGTTTGTAATAACTGTAGTAGCAGTTCAACGACTTTTCTGCATTAAACCCAGATTGACCGGCACAATCATCGTACTTCATAATAGGTATTGCAGATAGACAAAACCGCGAACTACTCTATAAACTCTCATACTCTAAAAAAGTTTCCTTTAGTAAGTAATAACTTTTTCCTCATGGGCTTAGTGTATTATAATAGTTTGTTATAATCATCACAAAACTCTCATCCTTAAAAACTAAAAATAAAAAAACATGTTACACCCAGCTAGTCTCATATTAACCCTTTTTCCCAGTAAAGTAACCTTGAAGTTTTTGAAACAGATATCAAATGCTGCGCTCTTCTCGTACCGGACTGTAACCGCGCAGGGTCGCTACCCCCACAGTCTCCCTCCCAGCTAACTGATAAGAATGAAAGCTTCACAGCAGAATTTAAGAAAGGGAAAAGGAAAAAGCAGACACTGGGAAAATACTTAGAACTCAGTAGGAAAAAACAAACCAATTTGCTTAGAACTTATTAGGATCGATATCTCTGGAAATAAACTTCTGCGCTTGATCTTTACCAATTATCACTTTCCTCCTGACATTCCTAGTAAACCTTGCTATGTCTCTCTGACGTCTACTGACACTTCAGTACAACAATCTTATACACTAATAGGTCTTATAGACCCCGCTCTTACAGACAGTACATAAACCTTTGTCTAACTTTCCTAACCATTAGGTAATAACATTCATTAGCTGAAGTACAAAACAGTTGTTACTCTCTATCGGAGAGTCCTGTGTCCGCCCCTCAGTGACACTAAGCAGTATGGGCATGGGGGTTGGTAGGTGGGACGTTCGGGAGGGCAGATGACAGAAATGCCAGGAGTTAAAATGGCCACCGGACCAGAAGCAATAGCCAGATATGGGGGGCGTTGGCTTAGGGCGTGGTAATAGGTGGTGTCATCTTAGGGGCTGTTTCTAAAGACACCTTTGTTCTCTAGGGGCGGGGGAACAGGGGCGATGGAATGTGATCTACCATTGTAACAGACATGATGGGAGTTAGAATTTTTTTTTTTTTTTTTTCCACACCACAAGTCCAGTAATCAACGCCATCTTAGGGTGGTGGCCCTCCACCTGCTAGCATTGTCTGATACACATACATAATATACTTATTATGAACACTTTTCCCCCCTCTGCTTGTGTGTATCAGCTTTTATAGTCCCCTGAGTGTTCTGCATCTATACACTAAGGATGACCAACACTCCAGCATGGCCCTTAGCCCCCCCTGTACTTTGGGCAAGTGTAGATCAGCATCATGTTCTCATTGGGGGAGAATGTGAAGAGTCTCACAAACAGTTATAAAACATCCAGCTGACAGGCAGCTCAGATAAGGAGTCTCCATAAACACTAGGCCAAGAACAATGGTGAATTGAAGGAATTCACACTTAATCCATGATAACTGTCTCAAGTTCCTATATACTACACTATACATAGAGATTCATTGTGCTAATCATTTAACTGACAAAACCACACACAGTACACAATCCACCCCTGGTTTTATCCATTGAACTATCTTTTATCTAACACCCCATGTATAGTACAGTATAGTGTTCAGCATACCCCTATATACCTGCAGTTATCTTCTCAATGTATTAACATTACTACCACAAACACTACAACTTCTATTCTCTTCTAACTCGCAACAAGTGTTTTCCTTCTCTCCAGGCTTACCAGCTTGACTGGGCTTCCATTCCTTTTCAGACCAACTTTTGGCTTGAACAAGGACCGTAGGCTTTCCATCACACTACTGGTTTCTGCTTCCCGTCTGGGGCGAATGCGACCGGTTCCCTATCTGCGTTTGTGAAATCCGAACTACGCCGCCCAGGTGTCAAACCTATGTGATTCAACCAGAGCTAATCTCTGGCGGTCTCACTAGGCGTATACCGGCATATCCCGTACGCTAACCTGTGTGCGGTTTATCAGCGGGTCCCGCAATCTGTACAGAAAGCTTCTGACACCCAGGAAAAATACAGCAAAAATAGAATTCAACAGTGTTTAAAATCTGGTCACAATCGTCCTATCAGAGATTGGAGTACAGTAAGCTCCCTCAGAAGCTGAGCAACTGCAAAACACACACACACTTCTGCGTCACAACACCTGACGCCCGGTCGTCCCCGTGTCAATCTTTTCCTCGTGACGTGATCGTAGCTAATCTAGCAATCGCACTCAGGAGGCGTATGCCCTGTGCAGTCCGACTAGCGAACTTTTCAAAGTAAAGGGCCCATACAGAGCCCAAATATCGAACACAGCAAAAAAAAACCTTACGACAACCGTAAAACCGAGCTTAATACACAACAACAAAAAGAAAAAGGAAAACCAGTCGCACTACTTCAGAGGAAGAAAACTGCAAGCAGTTCAGGCGATAGTCAGACGGTTACGGCTGTGTATATATAATATATATACTAAAGGTTCTTAGGACAGTACAGCGGAGACACCCACTGGCCGTTCAGTGACCTCCAGAGATCAACACATACACCCCCAGCCTCAATCAGGACAGTCTGACACACGGATAAGCCACAGATTCAAAGAATCAGTAGACTTACCATATTTCAATGGAGGTGATCAGTCTCCTTCGTCAGATGGTCCTGTTTCCTCTGGTGAGTGGCAGGCGGTCAGTCTCTAGAGCTCAGTGTCTCCTCCAACTGATAAGGTGAATTCTACCTTTTGTAAGTGACTATCCCTACCCAAATTAAGTAAGCTGAGCGCTAGCGACGAGGACATGACACCAGGCAAAAACATGGTATAACCTCCTCACTCAGCTGAGTTCAGGAGTGCGCACTCACTTTATTTGGTTTCTCAAGAAATATATACACTCACCGGCCACTTTATTAGGTACACCTGTCCAACTGCACGTTACCACTTAATTTCTAATCAGCGAATCACATGGCGGCAACTCAGTGCATTTAGGCATGTAGACATGGTCAAGACAATCTCCTGCAGTTCAAACCGAGCATCAGTATGGGGAAGAAAGGTGATTTGAGTGCCTTTGAACGTGGCATGGCTGTTGGTGCCAGAAGGGCTGGTCTGAGTATTTCAGAAACTGCTGATCTACTGGGATTTTCACGCACAACCATCTCTAGGATTTACAGAGAATGGTCCGAAAAAGAAAAAACATCCAGTGAGCGGCAGTTCTGTGGGCGGAAATGCCTTGTTGATGCCCGAGGTCAGAGGAGAATGGGCAGACTGGTCCCAGCTGATAGAAAGGCAACAGTGACTCAAATAGCCAACCGTTACAACCAAGGTAGGCAGAAGAGCTTCTCTGAACGCACAGTACGGCCAACTTTGAGGCAGATGGGCTACAGCAGCAGAAGACCACACCGGGTGCCACTCCGCTCAGCTAAGAACAGAAAACTGAGGCTACAATTTGTACAAGCTCATCGAAATTGGACAGTAGAAGATTGGAAAAACGTTGCCTGGTTTGATGAGTCTCGATTTCTGCTGCGACATTCGGATGGTAGGGTCAGAATTTGGCGTCAACAACATGAAAGCATGGATCCATCCTGCCTTGTATTAACGGTTCAGGCTGGTGGTGGTGGTGTCATGGTGTGGGGAATATTTTCTTGGTACTCTTTGGGCCCCTTGGTACCAATTGAGCATCGTTGCAATGCCACAACCTACCTGAGTATTGTTGCTGACCATGTCCATCCCTTTATGACCACAATGTACCCAACATCTGATGGCTACTTTCAGCAGGATAATGCGCCATGTCATAAAGCTAGAATCATCTCAGACTGGTTTCTTGAACATGACAATGAGTTCACTGTACTCACATGGCCTCCACAGTCACCAGATCTCAATCCAATAGAGCATCTTTGGGATGTGGTGGAACGGGAGTTTGGCATCATGGATGTGCAGCCGACAAATCTGCGGCTACTGTGTGATGCCATCATGTCAATATGGACCAAAATCTCTGAGGAAGCTTCCAGCACCTTGTTGTATCTATGCCACGAAGAATTGAGGCAGTTCTGAAGGCAAAAGGGGGTCCAACCCGTTACTAGCATGGTGTACCTAATATAGTGGCCGGTGAGTGTATATGCTTTTAATACAGGTGGGGTTTCAAGTCACAAGACACATACATGTCACATTCTGATTGGTCAGTCCATAAATGGTCATTAGCTTCCTGTACTGCGCAGTGAGCTGGCTAGTGGTTTAGTCTTATCAGTTATGAGACATCTTCTTTTGTGAGTTCAGGGTGGGATCCTCTCGGGGGGGGGGGCTGCCAACATTCCTTGTAGACCAGCTAGAAGCGGTTCCAAAGCTGGAGACATTTGAAAGATTACAATGTTTTCCAGAAGTATTAACCCTTCATGGTCACCTTCACAGGAGGACAGAACCGGGGGGGAGGAGGGGGACAGCACCGGGGGAGAGACGGGAGAGGAGGAGTGGGACAGCACCGGGGGAGAGACGGGAGAGGAGGAGTGGGACAGCACCGGGGGAGAGAGGAGGAGTGGGACAGCACCGGGGGAGAGAGGAGGAGTGGGACAGCACCGGGGGAGAGAGGAGGAGTGGGACAGCACCGGGGGAGAGACGGGAGAGGAGGAGTGGGACAGCACCGGGGGAGAGGCGGGAGAGGAGGAGTGGGACAGCACCGGGGGAGAGGAGGAGTGGGACAGCACCGGGGGAGAGGAGGAGTGGGACAGCATCGGGGGAGAGGAGGAGTGGGACAGCATCGGGGGAGAGGAGGAGTGGGACAGCACCGGGGGAGAGGAGGAGTGGGACAGCACCGGGGGAGAGACGGGAGAGGAGGCAAGAACCGGCTCTTATTAACCTCTTGTCTCTCTGATTAGGAGGCTTCACGGCTGATGAGCTCTGCAAAATCTGGAAGGGTCTGTTTTACTGTATGTGGATGCAGGACAAGCCGCAGCTGCAGGTATTGAGAGGGGGGGGGTGATCTGATCCGGGTGGAGAAAGTAGGAGGAGAGGGGGTTGACCTGATTTGGGGGGGGGGGGGGGGACCTTATCCTGGGGGAGCATAGAGGGAGGGGGGGTGGCCTAATCCTGGGGGAGCATAGAGGGAGGGGGGTGGCCTAATCCTGGGGAAGCATAGAGGGAGGGGGGTGGCCTAATCCTGGGGGAGCATAGAGGGAAGGGGGGGTGGCCTAATCCTGGGGGAGCATAGAGGGAAGGGGGGGTGGCCTAATCCTGGGGGAGCATAGAGGAAAGGGGGGGTGGCCTAATCCTGGGGAAGCATAGAGGGAGGGGGGTGGCCTAATCCTGGGGGAGCATAGAGGGAAGGGGGGTGGCCTAATCCTTGGGGAGCTTAGAGGGAAGGGGGGGTGGCCTAATCCTGGGGAGCATAGAGGGAGGGGGGTGGCCTAATCCTTGGGGAGCATAGAGGGGGGGGGGTGGCCTGGGGGGAGGGTAGGAGGAGAGGGGGGGGGGGTTATTGGATGAGTTGTCCTGATGGATGGTTATTTGAGGCAGTGAGCTGATGCGGCTTGTGGGGTTGTTATTGGGGGGGGGGGGGTCCTGGAGGACAGCCGGGGCAGCAGTAACAGGTGTGATCTTTGTTTCTGCAGGAGGAGTTGGCGCTCACCATGTCCCAGCTGGTGCACTCTCTGCAGAACAGGCAATCACGTACGTATCACCCTTATACTGGGGGTATGTTTTGTGGCTTAGATACACCTCGATTTTAATCTGTGCCTCCCATTTCCACAGAAAGCCTCTTTGTGCGCACGTTCTGGCAGACGCTGAACCGTGAGTGGAACGGCATTGACCGACTGCGGCTGGACAAGTTCTATACTGTGAGAGGTGTTATGTGACCCCTCCATGCAGCCTTCCAGTGTCTGATGGGCCCTGGGATCACATTAAGGGGGTACTCCAGCCCGGGGGTATTTTTAAGCTATGGCCGGTGAGGGAGTGGTTATAGACGGCAGCCGTCTCTTACCTCCCCGGTTCCACCGCCGGATCGAGCCGCCACGTACACCCTTCCCGCGTAGTCTTGCCTTGGCTGCTGAATGGCTGAGCTGCCTTGAGACGTCACGTCTCTTGCTGCAGCTCACATCAGGAAGAGGTACGGGTGTACGGGGCGGAGCGGAGCCGGCGCTGGAACCGGGGAGATAAGTGACTGCCGCTGCCTATAACACCCCCTCCCCGGCCATAGCTTAGAAATACCCGGAATACCCCTTTAATAGCTGGAGATAATGTGTGCTGCTGAGGGGAGGGGCCTTTCTGTAATATGGGAGGGATCAATGACATTCACCTTGTTTGTGACTGAAGAATTTATAGGATGTGTGGGTGAGGAACCTCATGGGTGGGGCTTGTGCGAGTGGGAGATCTCATGGGTGGGGCTTGTGGGAGTGGGAGACCTCATGGGTGGGGCTTGTGCGAGTGGGAGATCTCATGGGTGGGGCTTGTGGGAGACCTCATGGGTGGGGCTTGTGCGAGTGGGAGATCTCATGGGTGGGGCTTGTGGGAGACCTCATGGGTGGGGCTTGTGTAAGTGGAGGACCTTGTGCGAGTGCGGGACCTCTTGGGTGGGGCTTGTGCGAGTGGGAACTCACTTATGGGTGGGGCTTGTGAGTGGGGGAACTCACTCATGGGTGGGGCTTGTGCAAGTGGAGGACTTTGAGTGAGTGGTGGGACCTCTTGGGTGGGGCTTGTGTGAGTGGTGGGACCTCACTCATGGGTGGGGCTTGTGTGAGTGGTGGGACCTCACTCATGGGTGGGGCTTGTGTGAGTGGTGGGACCTCACTCATGGGTGGGGCTTGTGTGAGTGGTGGGACCTCACTCATGGGTGGGGCTTGTGCGAGTGGAGGACCTTGTGTGAGTGGGGGACCTCATGGGTGGGGCTTGTGTGTTGTAGTTTTGAGGAGTCCTTGGGAATGTGTTTGGTGCAGCTGCCGGATGTCTCTGGACGCCTCGTGACAATGTGTTCTCTCCTTGCAGCTGTCTCGTTTTGTCCTTCGTCAGTCTGTGGAGCTGTTGAAGAAAGGAGACTGGGAGGAGAGGTGAGGGGTGGTCTTCAGGGGGCGCAATACATGGACATAGTTAAAGGGAGGGGGAAGTACAGGGGTTATTCCGAAATATAAGCTGGACGGTGTATCTCCATGATTGGATTAGTGAAGGTCTGATCTCTGACACCCCAACCAGTGAGCTGTTTACTCCATCTGTCCAAGGAGGAGGGGGGGGGGGATCACTGCTGTATGTGGCGGGGGGTGGGCAGGGTCACTCCATCTGTCCAGGGAGGGGGGGGGGGGGTCACTGCTATATGTGGGGGGTGGGGGTGTACCCGCTGGTTACTGGGTTTGTGCCATCTCTGCAGCCTGGTGCAGGAGTTCCTATCTGTTCTGGTGGACGAGGTCCTGCAGAGAGAGGCCACTCTAGGAGTCCAGCTGCATCTCATGGACATCTACCTGGACGAGGTGGCAAAAGTCGGCTCCTCTGAGGTAAATCCAGACGCTCCCCTCCAGACGCTCGCCTCCTCCCCTCCAGACGCTCGCCTCCTCCCCTCCAGACGCTCGCCTCCTCCCCTCCAGACGCTCGCCTCCTCCCCTCCAGACGCTCGCCTCCTCCCCTCCAGACGCTCGCCTCCTCCCCTCCAGACGCTCGCCTCCTCCCCTCCAGACGCTCGCCTCCTCCCCTCCAGACGCTCGCCTCCTCCCCTCCAGACGCTCGCCTCCTCCCCTCCAGACGCTCGCCTCCTCCCCTCCAGACGCTCGCCTCCTCCCCTCCAGACGCTCGCCTCCTCCCCTCCAGACGCTCGCCTCCTCCCCTCCAGACGCTCGCCTCCTCCCCTCCAGACGCTCGCCTCCTCCCCTCCAGACGCTCGCCTCCTCCCCTCCAGACGCTCGCCTCCTCCCCTCCAGACGCTCGCCTCCTCCCCTCCAGACGCTCGCCTCCTCCCCTCCAGACGCTCGCCTCCTCCCCTCCAGACGCTCGCCCCCTCCCCTCCAGACGCTCGCCCCCTCCCCTCCAGACGCTCGCCTCCTCCCCTCCAGACGCTCGCCTCCTCCCCTCCAGACGCTCGCCTCCTCCCCTCCAGACGCTCGCCCCCTCCCCTCCACCCCTCCAGACGCTCGCCCCCTCGCCTCCTCCCCTCCAGACGCTCGCCCCCTCCCCTCCTCCCCTCCAGACGCTCGCCTCCTCCCCTCCAGACGCTCGCCCCCTCCCCTCCTCCCCTCCAGACGCTCGCCTCCTCCCCTCCAGACGCTCGCCCCCTGGCCTCCTCCCCTCCAGACGCTCGCCTCCTCCCCTCCAGACGCTCGCCCCCTGGCCTGACTGCCTCCTGTTCTCTCTTACAGCTTTCTGCTGACTTGAACCTGAAGCTTATAGAGCCGTTCTGTAAAGTTGCAGCAACAACGAAGAAGTAAGTGACAGGATGTGTCCGGGGGGATATAATCTCCTAACATTTACATCTTCAATGTTTTCTCACTCTCTGGGTTCCCCCCCCCCGCAGTGATGACCTCCGGCAGTCGGTGGTGAGCGGCATCTTTCAGACCATCCTGGATCAGTCTCCTTTCGCTATCGAGGATCTAATGAGGGAAGTGGGTCACACACCGGCGGATGGTGGTAAGTACAGGGCCCCCTCCATCTATCCACCCGCTTCTGGGGGTCTCTGGGGGCGCAGCACCCCGCTTCTGGGACTCTCTGGGGGCGCAGCACCCCGCTTCTGGGGCTCTCTAGGGGCACAGCACCCCGCTTCTGGGGCTCTCTAGGGGCACAGCACCCCGCTTCTGGGGCTCTCTAGGGGCACAGCACCCCGCTTCTGGGGCTCTCTGGGGGCGCAGCACCCCGCTTCTGGGGCTCTCTGGGGGCGCAGCACCCCGCTTCTGGGGCTCTCTGGGGGCGCAGCACCCCGCTTCTGGGGCTCTCTGGGGGCGCAGCACCCCGCTTCTGGGGCTCTCTGGGGGCGCAGCACCCCGCTTCTGGGGCTCTCTGGGGGCGCAGCACCGGGTTTCAGGGGTAACAGGATCATCTCTTCTGCAGACGACTCTGGAGAACCCCCAGATGACTGTGAGGATGTGGGACCGGTCCTGCAGGTAAGTGTGGTCAGAGATCAGGGTAAGGATGTCCTCCTTATAATAGTCAGCTGCAGTGGGGGGGGCTCCTTATAATAGTCAGCTGCAGGGGGGGGCCTCCTTATAATAGTCAGCTGCAGTGGGGGGGGCTCCTTATAATAGTCAGCTGCAGTGGGGGGGGCTCCTTATAATAGTCAGCTGCAGAGGGGGGCCTCCTTATAATAGTCAGCTGCAGAGGGGGGCCTCCTTATAATAGTCAGCTGCAGTGGGGGGGGCTCCTTATAATAGTCAGCTGCAGTGGGGGGGGGCTCCTTATAATAGTCAGCTGCAGAGGGGGGCCTCCTTATAATAGTCAGCTGCAGTGGGGGGGGCTCCTTATAATAGTCAGCTGCAGAGGGGGGCCTCCTTATAATAGTCAGCTGCAGGGGGGGGCCTCCTTATAATAGTCAGCTGCAGTGGAGGGAGGGCGCCTCCTTATAATAGTCAGCTGCTATAATGAGTCTTTCCTCCTCAGTTTGATTACCAGGCAGTCGCTGACCGACTCTTCACCCTTGCGAGCCGTAAAAACATCCCAATCCGTAACCGCAAGAACCTGTACTGGCTGGTGAAGAGGTGAGCGCTATGGACCCCTGAATGCTATCCAACCCCCCCCCCCATGTGACCCCCTATATCCTCTCCTGTGTGACCCCCTATATCCTCTCCTGTGTGACCCCCTATATCCTCCCGTGTGACCCCCTATATCCTCCCCTGTGTTACCTCCTATATCCTCCCCTGTATGTTTCCCTTCCCTGTGTAACCCCCTATATCCTCCCCTGTGTGACCCCCTATATCCTCCCGTGTGACCTCCTATATCCTCCCCCTCTATCATCTCCCTTGTGACCCCCTATATCCCCCCCTGTGTGACCCCCTATATCCTCCCCTGTGTGACCCCCTATATCCTCCCCTGTGTGACCCCCTATGTGACCCCCTATATCCTCCCCCTCTATCATCTCCCTTGTGACCTCCTATATCCTCCCCTGTGAGCTCCTATATTCTCCTTCTATATCCTCCCCCTCTATCCTCTCCCGTGTGTGACCTCCGATGTCCTCCCCTGTATGTTTCCCTCCCCTGTGTTACCTCCTATATCCTCCCCCTATATCCTCTCCCGTGTGACCCCCTATATCCTCCCCTGTATGTTTCCCTCCCCTGTGTGACCTCCTATATCCTCCCCCTATATCCTCCCCGGTGTGACCTCCTATATCCTCCCCCTATATCCTCCCCTGTATGTTTCCCTCCCCTGTGTGACCTCCTATATCCTCCCCCTATATCCTCTCCCGTGTGACCCCCTATATCCTCCCCTGTATGTTTCCCTCCCCTGTGTGACCTCCTATATCCTCCCCTGTGTGACCTCCTATATCCTCCCCTGTATGTTTCCCTCCCCTGTGTGACCTCCTATATCCTCCCCCTATATCCTCCCCGGTGTGACCTCCTATATCCTCCCCTGTATGTTTCCCTCCCCAGTGTGACCCCCTATATCCTTCCCTGTGTGACCCCCTATATCTTCTCCTGTATGTTTCCCTCTCCTGTGACCCCCTATATCCTCTCCTGTGTGACCCCCTGTATCCTCTCCTGTGTGACCCCCTGTATACTCCCCCTATATCCTTCCCTGTGTGACCCCTATATCCTCCCCCGTATGTTTCCCTCCCCTGTGTGACCCCCTATATCCTCCCCTGTGTGACCCCCTATATCCTCCCCTGTGTGACCCCCTATATCCTCCCCTGTGTGACCCCCTATATCCTCCCCTGTGTGACCTCCTATATCCTCCTCTGTGTGACCTCCTATATCCTCCTCTGTGTGACCCCCTATATCCTCCCCTGTGTGACCTCCTATATCCTCCTCTGTGTGACCCCCTATATCCTCCCCTGTGTGACCTCCTATATCCTCCCCTGTGTGACCTCCTATATCCTCCCCTGTGTGACCCCCTATATCCTCCTCTGTGTGACCCCCTATATCCTCCTCTGTGTGACCCCCTGTATCCTCTCCTGTGTGACCCCCTGTATACTCCCCCTATATCCTCCCCCGTATGTTTCCCTCCCCTGTGTGACCCCCTATATCCTCCCCTGTGTGACCCCCTATATCCTCCCCTGTGTGACCCCCTATATCCTCCCCTGTGTGACCTCCTATATCCTCCCCTGTGTGACCTCCTATATCCTCCTCTGTGTGACCCCCTATATCCTCCCCTGTGTGACCTCCTATATCCTCCTCTGTGTGACCCCCTATATCCTCCCCTGTATGTTTCCCTCCCCCATATCCTGTGGTGCTGATGGATTCTCTCTTGGTGTCTTCCAGGTTCAAGGATCTGGCGGCAGGTGAGTCGGCTTCTGGGGGGGGGGGTCTCTTCCCGCGTTCCAGGCTCCTGTATAAACGCTGCAGCTTCGCTTTCATCTTGCAGGAATCTTCCCCCAGGATGATTTCCCAGAAGAAGTCTCCACTGATGAAGATGATGAGGAGTACAGCAGCTGGAGATTCCGTCAGAGACAGAAGAGGGCGCAGGAGAGGCGGGCCCAGGAGAAGATGGAGCTCGGTGAGTGCTGGGGGGAGATGGTGAAGGGACAGAGGAGATGGGGGAGGGGGGAGATGGTGGAGGGACTGAGGAGATGGGGGGAGGTGGGGGGAAATGGGGGAGGGGGGAGATGGTGGAGGGGCGGAGGAGATGGGGGGTGAGAGGGGGGAGGTGGGGGTTTATGGGGGAGGGGTGAGAGGGGGGGAGATGGTGAAGGGGCGGGGGAGGTGGGGGGAAATGGTGGAGGGGTGAGAGGGGGGAGATGTGGGGGGAAATGGGGGAGGGGTGAGATAGTGGAGGGGGAGGGGGTAGATGGTGGGGGGGTAGGAGGGGTGAGATGGTGAGAGGGGAGGAGATGGTGGTGAGAGGGGGGGGTGGGTAGGACATGGTGGAGGGGGGGAGGAGGTAGGGGTAGGAGGGGTGAAAGGGGGGGGAGGGGAATAATAAGGGTGGGTTAGAGGGTGAAGGGAGGTAAATGGGTGGAGGGGAGGTAACCAGGGGGGAGTTACAGGGCGGAGAGTTGTGGGGGAGTAAGAGCATACAGCTGGGGGCGGTAGCTGGAAGGGATTGGGGAGCCGGAGAGCGGTGACCAGTGGGTAACACTCAATCCTCTTTCCTTCTCGCCAGGTTCCCAGAATGAGCTCCCAATGCTAGAAAGGAAGCGGAAGCGGGCGGCTGTGGCCGCAGAGAATCCTCCACAGGCCTCTTCAGCCAAGCGGAAGCACAAGAAGAAAAGAGGGGTGACCAAAGGGGGAGCTGATCAGTCCGAAGTAAATGGGGGCACTCATGAACAACCCAACAACAGAGAAACTGGAGACCCCCAACCCCTCTCTCAGCCAGAGCACTCGCAGAACAGCGCCATCCGGCTGAAGAGGAGGAGGCGCAGCTGTCTGCTCAGGCTGGGGCTTAGCGTCCTACCCCTCCGGGGGGCATTACTGAGGAGGAGGAGATTGATCCGAGAGCGGAGGAAGGTGAGTGTGAGATGACAGTCAGGGCCCACTCTGCCCTGACAGTAAGGACTACTCCTTAGAGTCTTGTACTGATCGGCTCTGCTTTACGCTCACCCACCGGAGGGTTCATGTCAGTGTGCACAGTGTTCTGTGAGGACTCCAGGCTGATGGCTCTCATCTGCACTGACACACTGTAACGGATTCATCAGCGCTGTGAGAAAAATGAGCTCACTGGCAGTGCTGATCAATGGCTTCTGGGAGTCTGATGTGCGTGTCTTCCTCCACAGATGATCAACAGTAAAGTTTCACCAATAAAAAGTGCAAACATGGTGACTTCATTGTCTGAGCGCTCCACGCTGGCCCCTCAGTGCTCCACACCGGCCCACCAGGATTTTGTCACTTTCCAGAAATCGGCTGTCCCCAAACCCCTATATGTAAAGAACTCAAAGAGCAGAAGTCGTCCGGTGAGTGTGAGGCCTATGGGGGTTATCAAGCACATGCAAGGTGGTTGGGTGGCTTTGTTGGGGGCATCAGGCATCTCCGGGTGGTTGGGCATCTTTGTTAGGGGGCATCCCTGGGTGGTTGGGCATCTTAGGGGGCATCTTTTGTTGGGGGCATCCATGGGTGGTTGGGTGTCTTTTTTGGAGGCATCCATGGGTGGTTGGATGTCTTTGTTGGGGGCGTTGGGCATTTCTGGGTGGTGGTGTATCTTTGTTGGGGGTATCTCGGGGTGGTGGTGCGTCTTTGTTGGGGGCATCTCGGGATGGTTGGATGTCTTTGTTGGGGGCATTGGGCATCTCGGGGTGGTGGTGCGTCTTTGTTGGGGGCATCTCGGGATGGTTGGATGTCTTTGTTGGGGGCATTGGGCATCTCGGGGTAGTGGTGCGTCTTTGTTGGGGGCATCTCAGGGTGATGGTTGGGTGTCTTTGTTGGGGGCATCTCGGGGTGGTTGGATGTCTTTGTTGGGGGCATTGGGCATCTCCGGGTGGTTGGGCGTCTTTGTTGGGGGCATCTCGGGGTGGTTGGGTGTCTTTTGTTGGGGGCATCTCGGGGTGATGTTTGGGTGTCTTTGTTGGGGGCATCTCGGGGTGGTTGGATGTCTTTGTTGGGGGCATTGGGCATCTCCGGGTAGTTGGGTATCTTTAATGGGGGCATCTCCGGGTGGTGGTTGGGTTTCTGTTTGGGTATTGAGTGTGTCGGGATTCTCTGTCGGCCATATCTGGTGAAGGTCGGGACTGAATCAGTCTTGTCTCCGCTCTCATGTTTCCTTTCCACTTCCTCCGCAGATCGGCTCTCACACAAACTGTAAATCTAAGAAGGTCACATTCAGCCTTAACAAGAACATGACAGCAGGTGAGATGGGGGGCACCTTGTACAGCAGGCAGGGAATGCTGGGAGCTAGAGACTCCTGAGCCTGAATGAGCTTTCGCATGACAAGGTACTAGCTTGCTGTCAGTGAATATAGAAATGTATAGAGTTGTGGTGAGAACATCACTGAGCACCTGAATATTAAAGTCCTCCATGTAAAATATTTTTTGAAATAAAGTGTTAGTGGAACAACATGGATAACTCATCTCTGACCAAAGCCGAAGACACAAAAATAACAAAAACTTAGCAGGGAAAAACAAACACAAACCAATGGCAGGATATGATAAATAGGACCTTTTGTTTAAAGGGGAACTCCGGATAAGAAAAACTTGTTTTCTATTAAAAGTACTTTAAAAGTTATATAGATGTGTGTATACAATGTATTACCGTATCTGTACAGTTATATAGATGTGTGTATACAATGTATTACCGTATCTGTACATTATACACTACCGTTCAAAAGTTTGGGGTCACCCAACCAATTTTGTGTTTTCCATGAAAAGTCCCACTTATTCACCGCCATACGTTGTGAAATGAATAGAAAATAGAGAAAAGACACTGACAAGGTTAGAAATACTGATTTGTATGTGAAATAACATTGTTCTTCCATCACACTTTACTTCCGTCCCAGAATCCTCCTTTTGCACCAATTCCAGCATTGCACACCTTTGGCATTCTAGCTATTAATCTGTTGGGGTAAGCTGGAGAAATTGCCCCCCACGCTTCTAGAAGCAGCTCCCACAAGTTGGATTGGTTGGATGGGCACTTCTGGCGTACCATACGGTCCAGCTGCTCCCACAATGGGGTGGTGATCTGGTGACTGCGCTGGCCACTCCATTACCTAGGATAGAATACCAGCTGCCGCTTCTGCTGGAAATACTTCTTGCACAATTTGGAGGTGTTTAGGGTCATTGTCCTGTTGTAGGATGAAATTGGCTCCAACCAAGCGCTGCCCACTGGGTATGGCATGGCGGTGCAGAGTGATGGCCTTCCTTATTCACAAACCCTTTTACCCTGTACAAATCTCCCACCTTACCAGCACCAACCCCAGACCATCACATGACCTCCACCATGTATAACAGATGGCGTCAGGCATTCTTCCAGCATCTTCTCATTTCTTCTGCGTCTCACAAACGTTCTTCTTTGTCATCCAAACACCTCAAACTTGGATTCCGTCCACAACACTTTTTTCCAGTCTCCCTCTGTCCAATGTCTGTGTTCTTTTGCCCATCTTAATCTTTTTCTTTTATTGGCCAGTCTCAGATATGGCTTTTTCTTTGCCACTCTGCCCTGAAGCCCAAAATCCGGCAGCCGCCTCTTCCCTGTAGATGGTGACACTGGTGTTTTGCGGGTACTATGTAATGAAGATGCCAGTTGGGGACCTGTGAGGCGTCTGTTTCTCAAACTAGAGACTCTAATGTGCTTATCTTCTTGCTTAGTTGTGCAACGCGGCCTCCCACTTCTTTTTCTACTCTGGTTAGAGCCTGTTTGTGCTGTCCTCTGAAGGGAGTAGTACACACCGTTGTAGGAAATCTTCAATTTCTTAGCAATTTCTGGCATGTAATAGCCTTCATTTCTAAGAACAAGAATAGACTGTCAAGTTTCAGATGAAAGTTCTCTTTTTCTGGCCATTTTGAGTGTTTAATTGACCCCACAAATGTGATGCTCCAGAAACACAATCTGCTCAAAGGAAGGTCAGTTTTGTAGCTTCTGTAACGAGCTAGACGGTTTTCAGATGTGTGAACATGATTGCACAAGGGTTTTCTAAGCATCTATTATCCTTCTGAGCCAATGAGCAAACACCTTGTACCATTAGAAGACTGGAGTGATCGTTGCTGGAAATGGGCCTCTATACACCTATGTAGATATTGCCCCAAAAACCAGACATTTGCAGCCAGAATAATTTACCACATTAGCAATGTATAGAGGGGATTGGTTTAAAGTTAGGACTAGTTTAAAGTTCTCTTCATTGAAAAGTACAGTGCTTTTCCTTCAAAAATAAGGACATTTCACTGTTACCCCAAACTTTTGAACGGTAGTGTATATAGATGTGTCTATACAATGTATAACCGTATCTGTACAGTTATATAGATGTGTCTATACATGTATAACCATATCTGTACGTTCTGCCACACTGGTAGCTGATAGACATCCAGGAAGTGAAGAAAATGGCCTCTGTGCCAATCCTCCATGCCTCTGTCTCACATTGTGTGTGTTTGCTGAGCACAGGCTGATGATGCAGACAGAGGGCAGGGTGTGATGTCACAGGAGGCGGGGCTGGATTCCGCAATCCCCTGAGTGATCAACAATCTCTGAGCGGCCAGAAGCAGGTGCAGCACTAATTTATTATTTATTTATTTTTTTCAAATATATTCTATTGTTGGCAAAGCACAAAATAAAATATTACAAGTCATTACAATGAAAATTCTATAATTCCGCGCGCAGGCAGATAATAATTACTTGTACATAAGAAGGCATTAGTATGCTTAGCCTTTCAACATATTATTATATTAAGCAAAAGCTAATAGCAATGAACGGAAAAACCGAAAACTAACATAAAACTAAAGTAACATAGGTCACCTCAAGAGAAATGACATTATATTAGAAATGACATTATATTAAAGATAGTAGAGAGACATAAAGTCACTTGACTTTAAGCATTCCCAGAGTCCCATTCAAGTCCGCCATGCAATACCATTTGGTACACTTCAATTGGCTCATAAGAGTCTCGTTCCTCAGAAGAGAACACATTAGTTATAAAAGGTTTCCATTTAGACATAAATGTTTTTGTGGACTTCTCTTTCATGCGTATAACATCTAAAAGTTCCCAATTAAAAATTTCTTTCAGTGCAGAGGTAATTTCTGACATTGACGGAGTAGTATCTTGAATCCAATGTTTCAAAAGGCATTTTAGGGAAACTAATAGGGTTAATTGAATTCCCTTAGAACAAACGAGACTACCAGAAGGATCCTTAGTATCTCTAACAATATAGTGGAATATAGAACTTAAAGGATCAAGAGGTATTGCATGGCCCCAATTTGAATTAATGAAAATTCTTATTTGATCCCAGTATTTCTGAGTGTGTACACCAAGCACAATGGTATAAATCAGCTTTGGGTAATGTACAGTTCGGATGCACTAATTTTACTGACTGTGATGGGTGGAGGACTGTGATGATTAGCTGAGGGAAAGCATTGCATTCTGGGAACTGCCCAACTAGGAAGGACAAAAACACAATTCAGTCCCTGTGCGGGAGGGACTGAGGCCAAGATCGGCCTGCCCTGTGCGGGAGGGACTGAGGCCAAGATCGGCCTGCCCTGTGCGGGAGGGACGGAGGCCAAGATCAGCCTGCCCTGTGCGGGAGGGACGGAGGCCAAGATCAGCCTGCCCTGTGCGGGAGGGACGGAGGCCAAGATCGGCCTGCCCTGTGCGGGAGGGACGGAGGCCAAGATCGGCCTGCCCTGTGCGGGAGGGACGGAGGCCAAGATCGGCCTGCCCTGTGCGGGAGGGACGGAGGCCAAGATCGGCCTGCCCTGTGCGGGAGAGACGGAGGACAAGATCAGCCTGCCCTGTGCGGGAGGGACGGAGGACAAGATCGGCCTGCAATATTCTCAGCCAGTGAACTCCGGATCAGTCAGTCGGGGCTTCCTCTCATGTGCTTGTGCCATGATTATGATCGGCAGGAATAAAATGCGTTGGTGTTTTTCGGTGTCTTGGCTTTTGTAGCCGCTTGGTGTTATGTGCTGTGATCGGAGAGTGATCTACTGTGGGAGCTGGAGTAGACGCTTATGTCTGCTCATACACTGGGGTCCTCCCGTGGTGCCATTCCCCTTGCCTAGGGTGAGACGGGGATAACAAGCAGATCATTAGAGATCTGACCACCAGGCCCCCACTAATATAGAGAGCAGATTCTTCCAAGTTCAGTGCTTCGAGATGACGTTCATCCCCTCTGTGCCACCACCCACAGCCTTCCGCCATCCCTGCGTCCCCTGTGCCACTGCCCCCATCCTGCTGCCATCCCTGCGTCCCCTGTGCCACCGCCCCCATCCTGCTGCCATCCCTGCGTCCTCTGTGCCACCGCCCACGGCCTTCCGCCATCCCTGCGTCCTCTGTGCCACCGCCCACGGCCTTCCGCCATCCCTGCGTGCCCTCTGCGACCGCCCCGTCCTGCTGCCATCCCTGCGTGCCCTCTGTGACCGCCCCCGTCCTGCTGCCATCCCTGCGTCCCCTGCGCCACCGCCATCGTCCTGCTGCCATCCCTGCGTCCTCTGTGCCACCGCCCACGGCCTTCCGCCATCCCTGCGTGCCCTCTGCGACCGCCCCGTCCTGCTGCCATCCCTGCAAGCCCTCTGTGACCGCCCCCGTCCTGCTGCCATCCCTGCGTCCCCTGTGCCACCGCCATCGTCCTGCTGCCATCCCTGCGTCCTCTGTGCCACCGCCCACGGCCTTCCGCCATCCCTGCGTGCCCTCTGCGACCGCCCCCGTCCTGCTGCCATCCCTGCGTGCCCTCTGCCACCGCCCCCGTCCTGCTGCCATCCCTGCGTCCCCCTCTGCCACCGCCCCCATCCTGCCATCCCTGCGTCCCCCTCTGCCACCGCCCCCATCCTGCCATCCCTGCGTCCCCTCTGCCACCGCCCCCGTCCTGCTGCCATCCCTGCGTTTTCTCTGCCACCGCCCGCGGCCTGCCGCTATCCCTGCAGTAGACTTTGACTCATCTTTGCTACTCCCTCCCTTTCCTTATAATAACTAATCAGAATTTGTTTCCTGCAGAGTTTAAGAGGACGGATCGCAGCCTCCTGGTGAGTCCAACTGGTTCTTCCCGTGTTCCCTTCAACCCCAACCAGCAGCCCCAGCACGGGGTCCTCAAGACTCCAACTCCAACCAGAAGCCGAGGCCCCAGAGCAAAAGCGTCTGACTTCTTCTGAATAAGGAACTGTGGGGACCCCGCCTCTTGTTCCCATGGACTGTGGGGGGCCCCGCCTCTTGTTCCCATGGACTGTGGGGGGCCCCGCCTCTTGTTCCCATGGACTGTGGGGGGCCCCGCCTCTTGTTCCCATGGACTGTGGGGGGCCCCGCCTCTTGTTCCCATGGACTGTGGGGGGCCCCGCCTCTTGTTCCCATGGACTGTGGGGGGCCCCGCCTCTTGTTCCCATGGACTGTGGGGGGCCCCGCCTCTTGTTCCCATGGACTGTGGGGGGCCCCGCCTCTTGTTCCCATGGACTGTGGGGGGGCCCCGCCTCTCGTTCCCATGGACTGTGGGGGGCCCCGCCTCTCGTTCCCATGGACTGTGGGGGGCCCCGCCTCTTGTTCCCATGGACTGTGGGGGGCCCCGCCTCGGCTCTCATTCCCATGAACTTTGGGGGCCCCGCCTCTCGTTCCCATGGACTGTGGGGGGCCCCGCCTCTTGTTCCCATGAACTTTGGGGGCCCCGCCACTGGTTCCCATGGACTGTGGGGGGCCTTGGCTCTCATTCCCATGAACTGTGGGGGTCTCGGCACCACTCAGTGGGCTTGTTTATTGCTGGATTCTACTGACACCTGTAATAAATATTTTTAATAACATCGGATTGGTTGGGCTGTCCTGTCATGTGACCAGCAAGACCCCTGTATATTAGGATTGTGGAGATGGATGTTCTGATTTCACCTCCACAGGCAACCTGTATATACCGTACGCTCAGTACTGACCTGCTGCTAATATCACCATGTAGTATCCGTACAGAGAGACAGTGATGGTGCTGAGTATAGAGACTGCTACTAACACACAGTATCTGTACAGAGAGAGAGACAGTGATGGTGCTGAGTATAGAGACTGCTACTAACACACAGTATCTGTACAGAGAGACAGTGATGGTGCCGAGTATAGAGACTGCTACTAACACACAGTATCTGTACAGAGAGAGAGACAGTGATGGTGCCGAGTATAGAGAGTTAGAGAGAGGGAATAGCGGCCGGGAGGGGGGGCTCTGTCCGGTTACAGAGAGGGAATAGCGGGGGGGGGGTTCTGTCCGGTTACAGAGAGGGAATAGCGGCCGGGGGGGGGGGGGGGGGCTCTGTCCGGTTACAGAGCGGGAATAGCGGCCGGGGGGGGGGGGGGGCTCTATCCGATTACAGAGGGGGGGGGGGGGGGGCTCTGTCCGGTTACAGAGAGAAAATAGCGGCCGGGGGGGGGGGGGCTCTATCCGGTTACAGAGGGGGGGGGGGTTCTGTCCGGTTCCAGAGAGAATAGCGGCCGGGGGGAGGGGCTCTGTCCAGTTACAGAGAGGGAATAGCGGCCGGGAGGGGGGGGTGCTGTCCGGTTACAGAGCGGGAATAGCGGCCGGGGGGGGGGGCTCTATCCGGTTACAGAGAGAAAATAGCAGCCGGGGGGGGGGGGGGGGGGGCTCTGTCCGGTTACAGAGAGAATATAGCGCCGGGGGGGGGGGCTCTGTCCGGTTACTGAGAGAGAATAGCGGTCGGGGGGGGGGGGGCTCTGTCCGGTTACAGAGAGGGAATAGCGGCCGGGAGGGGGGGCTCTGTCCGGTTACAGAGAGGGAATAGCGGCCGGGAGGGGGGGCTCTGTCCGGTTACAGAGGAAATAGCGGCCGGGAGGGGGGGTTCTGTCCGGTTACAGAGAGGGAATAGCGGCTAGGGGGAGGGGTGCTGTTCGGTTACAGAGAGGGAATAGCGGCCAGGGTGGGGGGGGAGGGGGCTCTGTCCGGTTACAGAGAGGGAATAGCGGCCGGGAGGGGGGGGGGCTCTGTCCGGTTACAGAGAGGGAATAGCGGCCGGGAGGGGGGGGGGGCTCTGTCCGGTTACAGAGAGGGAATAGCGGCCGGGAGGGGGGGGGGGCTCTGTCCGGTTACAGTGAGGGAATAGCGGCCGGGAGGGGGCGGGGGGCTCTGTCCGGTTACAGAGAGGGAATAGCGGCCGGGAGGGGGGGCTCTGTCCGGTTACAGAGAGGGAATAGCGGCCGGGAGGGGGGGGGGCTCTGTCCGGTTACAGAGAGGGAGTAGCGGCCGGGGGGGGGGGCTCTGTCCGGTTACAGAGAGAAAATAGCGGCCGGGGGGCGGGGAGGGGTGCTGTCCGGTTACAGAGAGGGAATAGCGGGGGGGGGGCTCTGTCCAGTTACAGAGAGGGAATAGCGGCCGGGGGGGGGGGGGGTTCTGTCCGGTTACAGAGAGAATAGCGGCCGGGGGGAGGAGCTCTGTCCGGTTACAGAGAGGGACTAGCGGCCGGGGGGGGGCTGTATCCGGTTACAGAGGAAATAGCAGCCGGGGGGGGGGGGGGGGCTCTGTCCGGTTACAGAGAGAAAATAGCAGCCGGGGGGGGGGCTCTGTCCGGTTACAGAGAGAATATAGCGCCGGGGGGGGGCTCTGTCCGGTTACTGAGCGAGAATAGCGGCCGGGGGGAGGGGCTCTGTCCGGTTACAGAGAGGGAATAGCGGCCGGGAGGGGGGCTCTGTCCGGTTACAGAGAGGGAATAGCGGCCGGGAGGGGGGGCTCTGTCCGGTTACAGAGGGAATAGCGGCCGGGAGGGGGGGCTCTGTCCGGTTACAGAGAGGGAATAGCGGGGGGGGGGCTCTGTCCAGTTACAGAGAGGGAATAGCGGCCGGGGGGGGGGGGGGTTCTGTCCGGTTACAGAGAGAAAAGCGGCCGGGGGGAGGAGCTCTGTCCGGTTACAGAGAGGGAATAGCGGCCGGGGGGGGGCTGTATCCGGTTACAGAGGAAATAGCAGCCGGGGGGGGGGGGGGCTCTGTCCGGTTACAGAGAGAAAATAGCAGCCGGGGGGGGGGCTCTGTCCGGTTACAGAGAGAATATAGCGCCGGGGGGGGGCTCTGTCCGGTTACTGAGCGAGAATAGCGGCCGGGGGGAGGGGCTCTGTCCGGTTACAGAGAGGGAATAGCGGCCGGGAGGGGGGCTCTGTCCGGTTACAGAGAGGGAATAGCGGCCGGGAGGGGGGGCTCTGTCCGGTTACAGAGGGAATAGCGGCCGGGAGGGGGGGTTCTGTCCGGTTACAGAGAGGGAATAGCGGGGGGGGGGCTCTGTCCAGTTACAGAGAGGGAATAGCGGCCGGGGGGGGGCTGTATCCGGTTACAGAGGAAATAGCAGCCGGGGGGGGGGGGGCTCTGTCCGGTTACAGAGAGAAAATAGCAGCCGGGGGGGGGGGGGGGGCTCTGTCCGGTTACAGAGAGAATATAGCGCCGGGGGGGGGGCTCTGTCCGGTTACTGAGCGAGAATAGCGGCCGGGGGGAGGGGCTCTGTCCGGTTACAGAGAGGGAATAGCGGCCGGGAGGGGGGGCTCTGTCCGGTTACAGAGGGAATAGCGGCCGGGAGGGGGGGTTCTGTCCGGTTACAGAGAGGGAATAGCGGCCGGGAGGGGGGGCTCTGTCCGGTTACAGAGAGGGAATAGCGGCCGGGAGGGGGGGCTCTGTCCGGTTACGGAGAGGGAATAGCGGCCGGGAGGGGGGCTCTGTCCGGTTACAGAGAGGGAATAGCGGCCGGGAGGGGGGGGGGGGGGCTCTGTCCGGTTACAGAGAGGGAATAGCGGCCGGGAGGGGGGGGGGCTCTGTCCGGTTACAGAGAGGGAATAGCGGCCGGGAGGGGGGGGGGGGGGCTCTGTCCGGTTACAGAGAGGGAATAGCGGCCGGGAGGGGGGGGGGCTCTGTCCGGTTACAGAGAGGGAATAGCGGCCGGGGGGGGGGGGGCTTCGGGGGTTCTGTCCGGTTACAGAGAGAGAATAGCGGCCGGGGGGAGGGGTTCTGTCCGGTTAGAGAGGGAATAGCGGCCGGGGGGGGGGGCTCTATCCGGTTACAGAGGGGGAGGGGCTCTGTCCGGTTACAGAGAGGGAATAGCGGCCGGGAGGGGGGGCTCTGTCCGGTTACAGAGAGGGAATAGCGGCCGGGAGGGGGGGCTCTGTCCGGTTACGGAGAGGGAATAGCGGCCGGGCGGGGGGCTCTGTCCGGTTACAGAGAGGGAATAGCGGCCGGGAGGGGGGGGGGGGGGCTCTGTCCGGTTACAGAGAGGGAATAGCGGCCGGGAGGGGGGGGGGCTCTGTCCGGTTACAGAGAGGGAATAGCGGCCGGGAGGGGGGGGGGGGGGCTCTGTCCGGTTACAGAGAGGGAATAGCGGCCGGGAGGGGGGGGGGCTCTGTCCGGTTACAGAGAGGGAATAGCGGCCGGGAGGGGGGGGGGGGGCTCTGTCCGGTTACAGAGAGGGAATAGCGGCCAGGAGGGGGGGCTCTGTCCGGTTACAGAGAGGGAATAACGGCCGGGAGGGGGGGGGGGCTCTGTCCGGTTACAGAGAGGGAGTAGCGGCCGGGGGGGGGGGGGGGCTCTTTCCGGTTACAGAGAGGGAATATCGGCCGGGGGGGGGGTTCTGTCCGGTTACAGAGAGGGAATAGCTGCGGGGAGGGGGGGCTCTCTCCGGTTACAGAGAGAAAATAGCGGCCGGGGGGCGGGGAGGGGTGCTGTCCGGTTACAGAGAGGGAATAGCGGGGGGGGGGCTCTGGCCAGTTACAGAGAGGGAATAGCGGCCGGGAGGGGGGGGGTTCTGTCCGGTTACAGAGAGAATAGCGGCCGGGGGGAGGGGCTCTGTCCGGTTACAGAGAGGGAATAGCGGCCGGGAGGGGGGGTGCTGTCCGGTTACAGAGCGGGAATAGCGGCCGGGGGGGGGGGGGGGCTCTATCTGGTTACAGAGGGGGGGGGCTCTGTCCGGTTACAGAGAGAAAATAGCAGCCGGGGGGGGGGGGGGGCTCTGTCCGGTTACAGAGAGAATATAGCGCCGGGGGGGGGCTCTGTCCGGTTACTGAGAGAGAATAGCGGCCGGGGGGAGGGGCTCTGTCCGGTTACAGAGAGGGAATAGCGGCCGGGAGGGGGGGCTCTGTCCGGTTACAGAGGAAATAGCGGCCGGGAGGGGGGGTTCTGTCCGGTTACAGAGAGGGAATAGCGGAGGGGGGGGGGGGGTGCTCTGTTCGGTTACAGAGAGGGAATAGCGGCCAGGGTGGGGGGGGAGGGGGCTCTGTCCGGTTACAGAGAGGGAATAGCGGCTGGGAGGGGGGGGGGGTTCTGTCCGGTTACAGAGAGGACATAGCGGCCGGGGGGGGGGGCTTCGGGGGTTCTGTCCGGTTACAGAGAGGGAATAGCGGCCAGGGTGGGGGGGGAGGGGGCTCTGTCCGGTTACAGAGAGGGAATAGCGGCCCGGGGGGAGGTGCTGTCCGGTTACAGAGAGGGAATAGCGGCCGGGAGGGGGGGGGGGTGCTGTCCGGTTACAGAGAGGAAATAGCGGCCAGGGTGGGGGGGGAGGCGGCTCTGTCCGGTTACAGAGAGGGAATAGCGGCTGGGAGGGGGGAGTTCTGTCCGGTTACAGAGAGGGAATAGCGGCCGGGAGGGGGGAGTTCTGTCCGGTTACAGAGAGGGAATAGCGGTCGGGGGGGGGGGGCTCTGTCCGGTTACAGGGAGAGAATGGGGGGGGGGGCTCTGTCCGGTTACAGAGAGGGAATAACGGCCGGGGGGGGGGGGGTTCTGTCCGGTTACAGTGAGGGAATAGCGGCCGGGAGGGGGGGCTCTGTCCGGTTACAGAGAGGGAATAGCGGCCGGGAGGGGGGGGGGGGGGTGCTGTCCGGTTACAGAGAGAGAATGGGGGGGGGGGCTCTGTCCGGTTACAGAGAGGGAATAGCGGCCAGGGTGGGGGGGGAGGCGGCTCTGTCCGGTTACAGAGAGGGAATAGCGGTCGGGGGGGGGGGGGCTCTGTCCGGTTACAGGGAGAGAATGGGGGGGGGGGCTCTGTCCGGTTACAGAGAGGGAATAACGGCCGGGGGGGGGGGGGGTTCTGTCCGGTTACAGAGAGGGAATAACGGCCGGGGGGGGCGGGGGGCTCTGTCCGGTTACAGTGAGGGAATAGCGGCCGGGAGGGTGGGGGGGGGGGGTGCTGTCCGGTTACAGAGAGGGAATAGCGGCCGGGGGGGGGGGTTCTGTCCGGTTACAAAGAGGGAATAGCGGGCGAGGGGGGGGGTTCTGTCCGGTTACAGAGAGAGAATGGGGGGGGGGGGCTCTGTCCGGTTACAGAGAGGGAATAGCGGCCGGGGGGGGGGGGGGTTCTGTCCGGTTACAGAGAGGGAATAACGGCCGGGGGGGGGGTTCTGTCCGGTTACAGAGAGGGAATAACGGCCGGGGGGGGGGGCTCTGTCCGGTTACAGAGAGGGAATAGCGGCCGGGAGGGGGGAGTTCTGTCCGGTTACAGAGAGGGAATAGCGGTCGGGGGGGGGGGGGCTCTGTCCGGATACAGAGAGAGAATGGGGGAGGGGGGGGCTCTGTCCGGTTACAGAGAGGGAATAACGGCCGGGGGGTGGGGGGGGTTCAGTCCAGTTACAGAGAGGGAATAGCGGCCAGAAGGGGGGGTGCTGTCCGGTTACAGAGAAGGAATAGCGGTCGGGAGGGGGGAGTCCTGTCCGGTTACAGAGAGGGAATAGCGGTCGGGGGGGGGGCTCTGTCCGGTTACAGAGAGAGAATGGGGGGGGGGGCTCTGTCCGGTTACAGAGAGGGAATAACGGCCGGGGGGGGGGGGGGGTTCTGTCCGGTTACAGAGAGGGAATAGCGGCCGGGGTGGGGGGGCTCTGTCCGGTTACAGAGAGGGAATAGCGGGCAAGGGGGGGGTTCTGTCCGGTTACAGGGAGAGAATGGGGGGGGGGGGGGGCTCTGTCCGGTTACAGAGAGGGAATAACGGCCGGGGGGGGGGGGGGGGGGGTTCTGTCCGGTTACAGAGAGGGAATAGCTGCCGGGAGGGGGGGGGGGTGCTGTCCGGTTACAGAGAGGGAATAGCGGGCAAGGGGGGGGGTTCTGTCCGGTTACAGAGAGGGAATAGCGGCCGGGGTGGGGGGGCTCTGTCCGGTTACAGAGAGGGAATAGCGGGCAAGGGGGGGGGGGTTCTGTCCGGTTACAGAGAGGGAATAGCGGCCGGGGTTGGGGGGGCTCTGTCCGGTTACAGAGAGGGAATAGCGGCCGGGGGGGGGGGGGGAGGGGTGCTGTCCGGTTACAGAGAGGGAATAGCGGCCAGAAGGGGGGGGGTTCTGTCCGGTTACAGAGAGGGAATAGCGGAGGGGGGGGGGCTCTGTCCGGTTACAGAGAGAGAATGGGGGAGGGGGGGGCTCTGTCCGGTTACAGAGGACATAGCGGCCGGGGGGGGGGGGGGGGGGTTCTGTCCGATTACAGAGAGAGAATAGCGGCCGGGGGGAGGGGCTCTGTCCGGTTACAGAGAGGGAATAGCGTCTAGGGGAGGGGTGCTGTCCGGTTACAGAGAGGGAATAGCGGGTGGGGGGGGGGGGAGGGGTGCTGTCCAGTTACAGAGAGGGAATAGCGGCCGGGGGGGGGGGGGGAGGGGTGCTGTCTGGTTACAGACCGGAAGTGGCGGCGGTACCATCACCCTCTCGTTTCTCTTCGGTAGAGCCTAGAATGTATCCTCTCCTCTGAGTATATCCTCTATCCAGCTGTGCACATCTTTCCATTATAATTTTGCCGTTAGTCCACTCCTGGTTTTTGTTAAAAAAAAAAAAAAAAAAAGACTGACAGAAATACTATGTGAGACCACCCTTCCTTCCACCCCTGGAGGGATATCGGGCTATTCCCGAGTTGTGAGGCTCCACGGACCCCTCTTTTGCATATTTAAATTTATAGGGGGCAATGTATCAATGGAGACTCTTCACACCAGTCCTCTCCCCCTGTATACAGACCCCACACACCAGTCTTCTCCCCTGTATACAGACCCCACACACCAGTCCTCTCCCCCTGTATACAGACCCCACACACACCAGTCCTCTCCCCTGTATACAGACCCCACACACCAGTCCTCTCCCCCTGTATACAGACACCACACACCAGTCCTCTCCCCCTGTATACAGACCCCACACACACCAGTCCTCTCCCCCTGTATACAGACCCCACACACACCAGTCCTCTCCCCCTGTATACAGACCACACATACCAGTCCTCTCCCCCTGTATACAGACCCCACACACACCAGTCCTCTCCCCCTGTATACAGACCCCACACACCAGTCCTCTCCCCCTGTATACAGACCACACACACCAGTCCTCTCCCCCTGTATACAGACCCCACACACCAGTCCTCTCCCCCTGTATACAGACCACACACACCAGTCCTCTCCCCCTGTATACAGACCCCCCACACCAGTCCTCTCCCCTGTATACAGACCCCACACACCAGTTCTCTCCCCCTGTATACAGACCCCACACACCAGTCCTCTCCCCCTGTATACAGACCCCACACACCAGTCCTCTCCCCTGTATACAGACCACACACACCAGTCCTCTCCCCTGTATACAGACCCCACACACGCCTGTCCTCTCCCCTGTATACAGACCCCACACACCAGTCCTCTCCCCTGTATACAGACCCCACACACACACACCAGTCCTCTCCCCCTGTATACAGACCCCACACACCAGTCCTCTCCCCCTGTATACAGACCCCACACACCAGTCCTCTCCCCCTGTATACAGACCCCACACACCAGTCCTCTCCTCCTGTATACAGACCCCACACACACCAGTCCTCTCCCCTGTATACAGGGAGACCCCACACACCAGTCCTCTCCCCTGTATACAGACCCCCACACACACACACACCAGTCCTCTCCCCTGTATACAGACCCCACACACCAGTCCTCTCCCCTGTATACAGACACCACACACCAGTCCTCTCCCCCTGTATACAGACCCCCCACACACCAGTCCTCTCCCCCTGTATACAGACCCCACACCAGTCCTCTCCCCCTGTATACAGACCCCACACACCAGTCCTCTCCCCCTGTATACAGACTCCACACATCAGTCCTCTCCCCCTGTATACAGACCCCCACACACCAGTCCTCTCCCCCTGTATACAGACCCCACACACCAGTCCTCTCCCCCTGTATACAGACCCCCCCCCCCACACCAGTCCTCTCCTCCTGTATACAGACCCCACACACCAGTCCTCTCCCCTGTATACAGACCCCACACACACACCCGTCCTCCCCCTGTATACAGACCCCCACACACCAGTCCTCTCCCCCTGTATACAGACCCCATACACCAGTCCTCTCCCCCTGTATACAGACCACACACACCAGTCCTCTCCCCTGTATACAGACCCCACACACCAGTCCTCTCCCCCTGTATACAGACCCCACACACCAGTCCTCTCCCCCTGTATACAGACCCCACACACCAGTCCTCTCCCCCTGTATACAGACCCCACACACCAGTCCTCTCCCCCTGTATACAGACCCCACACACCAGTCCTCTCCCCCTGTATACAGACCCCCCCACACCAGTCCTCTCCCCTGTATACAGACCCCACACACCAGTCCTCTCCCCTGTATACAGACCCCACACACACCAGTCCTCTCCCCCTGTATACAGACCCCACACACCAGTCCTCTCCCCCTGTATACAGACCCCACACACACCAGTCCTCTCCCCCTGTATACAGACCCCACACACACCAGTCCTCTCCCCCTGTATACAGACCCCACACACACCAGTCCTCTCCCCCTGTATACAGACCCCACACACACCAGTCCTCTCCCCCTGTATACAGACCCCACACACCAGTCCTCTCCCCTGTATACAGACCCCCCACACAAACCAGTCCTCTCCCCCTGTATACAGACCCCACACACACCAGTCCTCTCCCCTGTATACAGACCCCACACACCAGTCCTCTCCCCTGTATACAGACCCCACACACCAGTCCTCTCCCCTGTATACAGACCCCACACACCAGTCCTCTCCCCTGTATACAGACCCCCCACACAAACCAGTCCTCTCCCCCTGTATACAGACCCCACACACACCAGTCCTCTCCCCTGTATACAGACCCCACACACCAGTCCTCTCCCCCTGTATACAGACCCCACACACCAGTCCTCTCCCCCTGTATACAGACCCCACACACCAGTCCTCTCCCCCTGTATACAGACCCCACACACACCAGGCCTCTCCCCTGTATACAGACCCCACACACACCAGGCCTCTCCCCTGTATACAGACCCCACACACACCAGGCCTCTCCCCCCTGTATACAGACCCCACACACCAGTCCTCTCCCCCTGTATACAGACCACACACACCAGTCCTCTCCCCCTGTATACAGACCACACACACCAGTCCTCTCCCCCTGTATACAGACACCACACACCAGTCCTCTCCCCTGTATACAGGCACCACACAACAGTCCTCTCCCCCTGTATACAGACCACACACACCAGTCCTCTCCCCCTGTATACAGACACCACACACCAGTCCTCTCCCTTGTATACAGACCCCACACACCAGTCCTCTCCCCCTGTATACAGACCCCACACCAGTCCTCTCCCCCTGTATACAGACCCCACACACCAGTCCTCTCCCCCTGTATACAGACACCACACACCAGTCCTCTCCCCTGTATACAGACACCACACACCAGTCCTCTCCCCCTGTATACAGACACCACACACCAGTCCTCTCCCCCTGTATACAGACCCCACACACACCAGTCCTCTCCCCTGTATACAGACCCCACACACACCAGTCCTCTCCCCCTGTATACAGACCCCACACACCAGTCCTCTCCCCTGTATACAGACCCCACACACACCAGTCCTCTCCCCCTGTATACAGACCCCACACACCAGTCCTCTCCCCTGTATACAGACCCCGCACACCAGTCCTCTGCCCCTGTATACAGACCCCACACACCAGTCCTCTCCCCTGTATACAGACCCCACACACCAGTCCTCTCCCCCTGTATACAGACCCCACACACCAGTCCTCTCCCCCTGTATACAGACCCCACACACCAGTCCTCTCCCCCTGTATACAGACACCACACACCAGTCCTCTCCCCCTGTATACAGGACCCCACACACCAGTCCTCTCCCCCTGTATACAGACCCCACACACCAGTCCTCTCCCCCTGTATACAGACCCCACACACCAGTCCTCTCCCCTGTATACAGACCCCCCACACCAGTCCTCTCCCCCTGTATACAGACCCCACACACCAGTCCTCTCCCCCTGTATACAGGGAGACCCCACACACCAGTCCTCTCCCCCTGTATCCCCCTCCATGATATTGCAGCTTCCTTCACTCTGTTTCTGCACAGTGAATGGTGCAGCAGATCACTGCTTCCTACTTCCGGTCGAGGCCCCGCCCCTCCTGGTGACATCACACCTCTAAGGAGAGGATACATTCTAGCATCTACCGTTTCTCTTCACGTCCGGATAAGCTGTAATCCCGCCCCCGGATCCTCCCCCGCCCTGGCTCCTCCCCTCTCTCCTCCCCCCGTCCTCCATAGCTGGCTCGGCTCTGCCTGTTTCTCGGTGTCGGTCATGGAGGAGACCCCGGCAGATGAGTGTCGCGTTCTCTCCATCCAGAGTCACGTTGTCCGGGGATATGTGGGGAACAAGGCGGCGTCCTTCCCGCTACAGGTACCGGGGATAGGAGCTGAAACACCGGGGGACACGTGACAGGAGGGGGTGCGGGTGACTGACAGGAGGGGGGTGCGGGTGACTGACAGGAGGGGGGTGCGGGTGCCTGACAGGAGGGGGTGCGGGTGACTGACAGGAGGGGGTGACTGACAGGAGGGGGTGCGGGTGACTGACAGGAGGGGGGTGCGGGTGACTGACAGGAGGGGGTGCGGGTGACTGACTGGAGGGGGTGACTGACAGGAGGGGGTGCGGGTGACTGACTGGAGGGGGTGCAGGTGACTGACAGGAGGGGGGTGCGGGTGACTGACTGGAGGGGGGTGCGGGTGACTGACTGGAGGGGGGTGCGGGTGACTGACTGGAGGGGGTGCAGGTGACTGACAGGAGGGGGTGCGGGTGACTGACAGGAGGGGGGTGCGGGTGACTGACTGGAGGGGGGTGCAGGTGACTGACAGGAGGGGGGTGCAGGTGACTGACAGGAGGGGGTGACTGACAGGAGGGGGTGACTGACAGGAGGGGGTGACTGACAGAAGGGGGGTGCGGGTGACTGACAGGAGGGGGGTGCGGGTGACTGACAGGAGGGGGGTGCAGGTGACTGACAGGAGGGGGGTGCGGGTGACTGACAGGAGGGGGGTGCGGGTGACTGACAGGAGGGGGGTGCGGGTGACTGACAGGAGGGGGTGCGGGTGACTGACAGGAGGGGGGTGCGGGTGACTGACAGGAGGGGGTGACTGACAGGAGGGGGGTGCGGGTGACTGACAGGAGGGGGTGACTGACAGGAGGGGGGTGCGGGTGCCTGACAGGAGGGGGGTGCGGGTGCCTGACAGGAGGGGGGTGCGGGTGCCTGACAGGAGGGGGGTGCGGGTGACTGACAGGAGGGGGTGCGGGTGACTGACAGGAGGGGGTGACTGACAGGAGGGGGTGCGGGTGACTGACAGGAGGGGGGTGCGGGTGACTGACAGGAGGGGGGTGCGGGTGACTGACAGGAGGGGGGTGCGGGGTGACTGACAGGAGGGGGGTGCGGGTGACTGACAGGAGGGGGTGCGGGTGACTGACAGGAGGGGGTGCGGGTGACTGACAGGAGGGGGTGACTGACAGGAGGGGGGTATGGGTGACTGACAGGAGGGGGTGACTGACAGGAGGGGGGTGCGGGTGCCTGACAGGAGGGGGTGCGGGTGCCTGACAGGAGGGGGGTGCAGGTGACTGACAGGAGGGGGGTGCGGGTGACTGACAGGAGGGGGGTGCGGGTGACTGACAGGAGGGGGGTGCGGGTGACTGACAGGAGGGGGGTGCGGGTGACTGACAGGAGGGGGTGCGGGTGACTGACAGGAGGGGGTGACTGACAGGAGGGGGGTGCGGGTGACTGACAGGAGGGGGTGACTGACAGGAGGGGGGTGCGGGTGACTGACAGGAGGGGGTGACTGACAGGAGGGGGGTGCGGATGCCTGACAGGAGGGGGGTGCGGGTGCCTGACAGGAGGGGGGTGCGGGTGCCTGACAGGAGGGGGGTGCGGGTGCCTGACAGGAGGGGGGTGCGGGTGACTGACAGGAGGGGGTGCGGGTGACTGACAGGAGGGGGTGACTGACAGGAGGGGGGTGCGGGTGACTGACAGGAGGGGGGTGCGGGTGCCTGACAGGAGGGGGGTGCGGGTGACTGACAGGAGGGGGTGCGGGTGACTGACAGGAGGGGGTGACTGACAGGAGGGGGTGCGGGTGACTGACAGGAGGGGGTGCGGGTGACTGACAGGAGGGGGTGCGGGTGACTGACTTTAGGGGGTGCGGGTGACTGACTTTAGGGGGTGCGGGTGACTGACTGGAGGGGGGGGCGGGTGACTGGAGGGGGTGCAGGTGACTGACTGGAGGGGGTGGAGGTGACTGACTGGAGGGGGCGGGGTGCAGGTGACTGACTGGAGGGGGTGGGGGTGCAGGTGACTGACTGGAGGGGGCGGGGTGCAGGTGACTGACTGGAGGGGGTGGGGGTGCAGGTGACTGACTGGAGGGGGTGGAGGTGACTGACTGGAGGGGGTGCAGGTGACTGACAGGAGGGGGGGGAGGGGGCGGGGTGCAGGTGACTGACTGGAGGGGGCGGGGTGCAGGTGACTGACAGGAGGGGGTGTAGGTGACTATAGAGGGTGATGGGGGGTGACGGACATGGTGGTGTGCTGGTGACTTACTGGAGGCCCTGGTCAGCCCTGTCCCTTTCTAGCTGTCTTTCTCTCCCCCCCCCCGCAGACTCACGTCAGCACTCTACTCATTTCTCCCTCCTTCTCTTACCTCTGTGTCCCCTGACTGGGGTCGTCCCCGTCCGTGCGGGTCCCCTGACTGGGGTCGTCCCCGTCCGTGCGGGTCCCCTGACTGGGGTCGTCCCCGTCCGTGCGGGTCCCCTGACTGGGGTCGTCCCCGTCCGTGCGGGTCCCCTGACTGGGGTCGTCCCCGTCCGTGCGGGTCCCCTGACTGGGGTCGTCCCCGACTCAAGTTGCCCCTTTTCTCTTTTTCTAACCTGGCTCAGTCAGCTCTCTGCCCCTATCTACCACCCCCTCAGCTCAAATTACTTATTTAGGTCATCTCTCTCCACCTCACTCTCTTGGGGCAGGGGTTGGCCCTCTTTCCCCTGGCTTATGTCAGCTCTCTTCCCCTCTTTCCCTCAGCTTAGGTTGGGTCTTTCCTCGTTCCCCTGCTAAAGCCTGTTCTATTGCTCATTCCTTGGTTGAGGTCAGCTATCTTCCCCTCTCTCCCTTATTTTCCTGCTTAGGTCGGCCCTTTCTCCCTCTTTTCCCTGGGGTTGACTCTTTCCACCCCTCTACCTCTCTCTCCTGGCATAGGTAGACCATCTTCTCCTCTCTCTCACATCCCCTAGCTTCGCTGGCTTAGGTGGGATCTCTCCTCTTTTCTATCTTTGGCAGCTAAAGTGTTCTACCTGGACCAGGGAAAGAAGTCAGAAGTTTGTTTGTTCTCCCTGGTCCTGGTAGAACACTTTGGCTGCTATTCTTACACTCAACCTTGTTGTGGTCTTCTGTGGAGCTGCGGTAGATTTGGATGCAGTTATTGGAGTTGTGCCTAAGTTTGCACAACACTACAAGGTGAGTAAGCCTATACGTACGATTCACCCACCCACTGTGGTACTCAGAGGTTGGCCACCTTTACTTGGCTTAGGTCGGCTCTCTTCTCCTCTTTCCCGGGCTTAGGTCAGTCTTTGGGCAGGTTGGCCCTCTTTCCCTTGGCTTAGGTCGGCTCTCTTCCCCTCTTTTCCCACTTTCCTGGGCTTAGGACAGTCTTTGGGCAGGTGTGGCCCCTCTTTCCCTTGGCTTAGGTCGGCTCTCTTCCCCTCTTTTCCCACTTTCCTGGGCTTAGGACAGTCTTTGGGCAGGTGTGGCCCCTCTTTCCCTTGGCTTAGGTCGGCTCTCTTCCCCTCTTTTCCCACTTTCCTGGGCTTAGGACAGTCTTTGGGCAGGTGTGGCCCCTCTTTCCCTTGGCTCTAGGTCGGCTCTCTTCCCCTCTTTTCCCACTTTCCCTGGCTTGGGTCAGTCTTTGGGCAGGTGTGCCTCCTCTTTCCCTTGGCTTAGGTCGGCTCTCTTCCCCTCTTTTCCCACTTTTCCGGGCTTAGGACAGTCTTTGGGCAGGTGTGACCCCTCTTTCCCTTGGCTTAGGTCGGCTCTCTTCCCCTCTTTCCCAGGCTTAGGACAGTCTTTGGGCAGGTGTGACCCCTCTTTCCCTTGGCTTAGGTCGGCTCTCTTCCCCTCTTTCCCAGGCTTAGGACAGTCTTTGGGCAGGTGTGACCCCTCTTTCCCTCGGCATTGGTTGGCTCTCTTTCCCTCAGCATTGGTTGGCTCTCTTTCCCTCTTTCCCAGGCTTAGGACAGTCTTTGGGCAGATGTGGCCCCTCTTTCCCTTGGCTTAGGTCGGCTCTCTTTTCCTCTTTCCCAGGCTTAGGACAGTCTTTGGGCTGGTGTGGCCCCTCTTTCCCTTGGCTTAGGTCGGCTCTCTTCCTCTCTCTTCCTACTTTCCCTGGCTTAGGTCGGCTCTTTTCCTACTTTCCCTGGCTTAGGTCAGTCTTTGGGCAGGTGTGACCCCTATTTCCCGGGCTTAGGTCGGCTCTCTTCCCCTCTTTTCCCACTTTCCCTGACTTAGTTCAGTCTTTGGGCAGGTGTGGCCCCTCTTTTTCCCTTGGCTTAGGTCGGCTCTCTTCCCCTCTTTCTCAGGCTTAGGTCAGTCTTTGGGCATGTGTGGCCCCTCTTTCCCTTGGCTTAGGTCGGCTCTTTTCCCCTCTTTCTCGGGCTTAGGTCAGTCTTTGGGCAGGGGTGGCCCCTCTTTCCCTTGGCTTAGGTCGGCTCTCTTCCCCTGTTTCTCGGGCTTAGGTCAGTCTTTGGGCAGGTGTCGCCCCTCTTTCCCTGGCTTAGATCGGCTCTCTTCTCCTCTTTTCCTACTTTCCTTGGCTTAGGTCAGTCTTTGGGCAGGTGTTGCCCCTATTTCCCTGGCTTAGATCGGCTCTCTTCCCCTCTTTTCCCTCTTTCCCAGGCTTAGGTCAGTCTTTGGGCAGGTGTGGCCCCTCTTTCCCTTGGCTTAGGTCGGCTCTCTTCCCCTCTTTCTCGGGCTTTAGGTCAGTCTTTGGGCAGGTGTGGCCCCTCTTTTCCTTGGCTTAGGTCGTCTCTCTTCCCCTCTTTTCCCACTTTCCCTGACTTAGTTCAGTCTTTGGGCAGGTGTGGCCCCTCTTTCCCTTGGCTTAGGTCGGCTCTCTTCCCCTCTTTCTCGGGCTTAGGTCAGTCTTTGGGCAGGTGTGGCCCCTCTTTCCCTGGCTTAGATCGGCTCTCTTCCCCTCTTTTCCCACTTTCCCTGACTTAGTTCAGTCTTTGGGCAGGTGTGGCCCCTCTTTTCCTTGGCTTAGGTCGGCTCTCTTCCCCTCTTTTCCCACTTTCCCTGACTTGGTTCAGTCTTTGGGCAGGTGTGGCCCATCTTTTCCTTGGCTTAGGTCGTCTCTCTTCCCCTCTTTTCCCACTTTCCCTGACTTAGTTCAGTCTTTGGGCAGGTGTGGCCCCTCTTTCCCTTGGCTTAGGTCGGCTCTCTTCCCCTCTTTCTCGGGCTTAGGTCAGTCTTTGGGCAGGTGTCGCCCCTCTTTCCCTGGCTTAGGTCGGCTCTCTTCCCCTCTTTTCCCACTTTCCCTGACTTAGTTCAGTCTTTGGGCAGGTGTGGCCCCCCTTTCCCTTGGCTTAGGTCGGCTCTCTTCCCCTCTTTCTCGGGCTTAGGTCAGTCTTTGGGCATGTGTGGCCCCTCTTTCCCTTGGCTTAGGTCGGCTCTTTTCCCCTCTTTCTCGGGCTTAGGTCAGTCTTTGGGCAGGGGTGGCCCCTCTTTCCCTTGGCTTAGGTCGGCTCTCTTCCCCTCTTTCTCGGGCTTAGGTCAGTCTTTGGGCAGGTGTCGCCCCTCTTTCCCTGGCTTAGATCGGCTCTCTTCTCCTCTTTTCCTACTTTCCTTGGCTTAGGTCAGTCTTTGGGCAGGTGTTGCCCCTATTTCCCTGGCTTAGATCGGCTCTCTTCCCCTCTTTTCCCTCTTTCCCAGGCTTAGGTCAGTCTTTGGGCAGGTGTGGCCCCTCTTTCCCTTGGCTTAGGTCGGCTCTCTTCCCCTCTTTCTCGGGCTTAGGTCAGTCTTTGGGCAGGTGTGGCCCCTCTTTCCCTTGGCTTAGGTCGGCTCTTTTCCCCTCTTTCTCGGGCTTTGGTCAGTCTTTGGGCAGGGGTGGCCCCTCTTTCCCTTGGCTTAGGTCGGCTCTCTTCCCCTCTTTCTCGGGCTTAGGTCAGTCTTTGGGCAGGTGTCGCCCCTCTTTCCCTGGCTTAGATCGGCTCTCTTCTCCTCTTTTCCTACTTTCCTTGGCTTAGGTCAGTCTTTGGGCAGGTGTTGCCCCTATTTCCCTGGCTTAGATCGGCTCTCTTCCCCTCTTTTCCCACTTTCCCTGGCTTAGGTCAGTCTTTGGGCAGGTGTGGCCCCTCTTTTACCTTGGCTTAGGTCGGCTCTCTTCCCCTCTTTCTCGGGCTTAGGTCAGTCTTTGGGCAGGTGTGGCCCCTCTTTTCCTTGGCTTAGGTCGTCTCTCTTCCCCTCTTTTCCCACTTTCCCTGGCTTAGGTCAGTCTTTGGGCAGGTGTGGCCCCTCTTTTACCTTGGCTTAGGTCGGCTCTCTTCCCCTCTTTCTCGGGCTTAGGTCAGTCTTTGGGCAGGTGTGGCCCCTCTTTTCCTTGGCTTAGGTCGTCTCTCTTCCCCTCTTTTCCCACTTTCCCTGACTTAGTTCAGTCTTTGGGCAGGTGTGGCCCCTCTTTCCCTTGGCTTAGGTCGGCTCTCTTCCCCTCTTTCTCGGGCTTAGGTCAGTCTTTGGGCAGGTGTGGCCCCTCTTTCCCTGGCTTAGGTTGGCTCTCTTCCCCTCTTTTCCCACTTTCCCTGACTTGGTTCAGTCTTTGGGCAGGTGTGGCCCCTCTTTTCCTTGGCTTAGGTCGTCTCTCTTCCCCTCTTTTCCCACTTTCCCTGACTTAGTTCAGTCTTTGGGCAGGTGTGGCCCCTCTTTCCCTTGGCTTAGGTCGGCTCTCTTCCCCTCTTTCTCGGGCTTAGGTCAGTCTTTGGGCAGGTGTCGCCCCTCTTTCCCTGGCTTAGGTCGGCTCTCTTCCCCTCTTTTCCCACTTTCCCTGACTTAGTTCAGTCTTTGGGCAGGTGTGGCCCCCCCTTTCCCTTGGCTTAGGTCAGCTCTCTTCCCCTCTTTCTCGGGCTTAGGTCAGTCTTTGGGCAGGTGTGGCCCCTCTTTCCCTTGGCTTAGGTCGGCTCTCTTCCCCTCTTTCTCGGGCTTAGGTCAGTCTTTGGGCAGGTGTCGCCCCTCTTTCCCTGGCTTAGGTCGGCTCTCTTCCCCTCTTTTCCCACTTTCCCTGACTTAGTTCAGTCTTTGGGCAGGTGTGGCCCCCCTTTCCCTTGGCTTAGGTCGGCTCTCTTCCCCTCTTTCTCGGGCTTAGGTCAGTCTTTGGGCATGTGTGGCCCCTCTTTCCCTTGGCTTAGGTCGGCTCTTTTCCCCTCTTTCTCGGGCTTAGGTCAGTCTTTGGGCAGGGGTGGCCCCTCTTTCCCTTGGCTTAGGTCGGCTCTCTTCCCCTCTTTTCCCACTTTCCTGGGCTTAGGACAGTCTTTGGGCAGGTGTGGCCCCTCTTTCCCTTGGCTTAGGTCGGCTCTCTTCCCCTCTTTTCCCACTTTCCCTGGCTTGGGTCAGTCTTTGGGCAGGTGTGCCGCCTCTTTCCCTTGGCTTAGGTCGGCTCTCTTCCCCTCTTTTCCCACTTTTCCGGGCTTAGGACAGTCTTTGGGCAGGTGTGACCCCTCTTTCCCTTGGCTTAGGTCGGCTCTCTTCCCCTCTTTCCCAGGCTGAGGACAGTCTTTGGGCAGGTGTGACCCCTCTTTCCCTTGGCTTAGGTCGGCTCTCTTCCCCTCTTTCCCAGGCTTAGGACAGTCTTTGGGCAGGTGTGACCCCTCTTTCCCTCGGCATTGGTTGGCTCTCTTTCCCTCAGCATTGGTTGGCTCTCTTTCCCTCTTTCCCAGGCTTAGGACAGTCTTTGGGCAGGTGTGGCCCCTCTTTCCCTTGGCTTAGGTCGGCTCTCTTCCCCTCTTTTCCCACTTTCCTGGGCTTAGGACAGTCTTTGGGCAGGTGTGGCCCCTCTTTCCCTTGGCTTAGGTCGGCTCTCTTCCCCTCTTTTCCCACTTTCCCTGGCTTGGGTCAGTCTTTGGGCAGGTGTGCCTCCTCTTTCCCTTGGCTTAGGTCGGCTCTCTTCCCCTCTTTTCCCACTTTTCCGGGCTTAGGACAGTCTTTGGGCAGGTGTGACCCCTCTTTCCCTTGGCTTAGGTCGGCTCTCTTCCCCTCTTTCCCAGGCTTAGGACAGTCTTTGGGCAGGTGTGACCCCTCTTTCCCTTGGCTTAGGTCGGCTCTCTTCCCCTCTTTCCCAGGCTTAGGACAGTCTTTGGGCAGGTGTGACCCCTCTTTCCCTCGGCATTGGTTGGCTCTCTTTCCCTCAGCATTGGTTGGCTCTCTTTCCCTCTTTCCCAGGCTTAGGACAGTCTTTGGGCAGATGTGGCCCCTCTTTCCCTTGGCTTAGGTCGGCTCTCTTTTCCTCTTTCCCAGGCTTAGGACAGTCTTTGGGCTGGTGTGGCCCCTCTTTCCCTTGGCTTAGGTCGGCTCTCTTCCTCTCTCTTCCTACTTTCCCTGGCTTAGGTCGGCTCTTTTCCTACTTTCCCTGGCTTAGGTCAGTCTTTGGGCAGGTGTGACCCCTATTTCCCGGGCTTAGGTCGGCTCTCTTCCCCTCTTTTCCCACTTTCCCTGACTTAGTTCAGTCTTTGGGCAGGTGTGGCCCCTCTTTTTCCCTTGGCTTAGGTCGGCTCTCTTCCCCTCTTTCTCAGGCTTAGGTCAGTCTTTGGGCATGTGTGGCCCCTCTTTCCCTTGGCTTAGGTCGGCTCTTTTCCCCTCTTTCTCGGGCTTAGGTCAGTCTTTGGGCAGGGGTGGCCCCTCTTTCCCTTGGCTTAGGTCGGCTCTCTTCCCCTGTTTCTCGGGCTTAGGTCAGTCTTTGGGCAGGTGTCGCCCCTCTTTCCCTGGCTTAGATCGGCTCTCTTCTCCTCTTTTCCTACTTTCCTTGGCTTAGGTCAGTCTTTGGGCAGGTGTTGCCCCTATTTCCCTGGCTTAGATCGGCTCTCTTCCCCTCTTTTCCCACTTTCCCTGGCTTAGGTCAGTCTTTGGGCAGGTGTGACCCCTCTTTCCCTCGGCATTGGTTGGCTCTCTTTCCCTCTTTCTCGGGCTTAGGTCAGTCTTTGGGCAGGTGTGGCCCCTCTTTTCCTTGGCTTAGGTCGTCTCTCTTCCCCTCTTTTCCCACTTTCCCTGACTTAGTTCAGTCTTTGGGCAGGTGTGGCCCCTCTTTCCCTTGGCTTAGGTCGGCTCTCTTCCCCTCTTTCTCGGGCTTAGGTCAGTCTTTGGGCAGGTGTGGCCCCTCTTTCCCTGGCTTAGATCGGCTCTCTTCCCCTCTTTTCCCACTTTCCCTGTCTTAGTTCAGTCTTTGGGCAGGTGTGGCCCCTCTTTTCCTTGGCTTAGGTCGGCTCTCTTCCCCTCTTTTCCCACTTTCCCTGACTTGGTTCAGTCTTTGGGCAGGTGTGGCCCATCTTTTCCTTGGCTTAGGTCGTCTCTCTTCCCCTCTTTTCCCACTTTCCCTGACTTAGTTCAGTCTTTGGGCAGGTGTGGCCCCTCTTTCCCTTGGCTTAGGTCGGCTCTCTTCCCCTCTTTCTCGGGCTTAGGTCAGTCTTGGGCAGGTGTCGCCCCTCTTTCCCTGGCTTAGGTCGGCTCTCTTCCCCTCTTTTCCCACTTTCCCTGACTTAGTTCAGTCTTTGGGCAGGTGTGGCCCCCCTTTCCCTTGGCTTAGGTCGGCTCTCTTCCCCTCTTTCTCGGGCTTAGGTCAGTCTTTGGGCATGTGTGGCCCCTCTTTCCCTTGGCTTAGGTCGGCTCTTTTCCCCTCTTTCTCGGGCTTAGGTCAGTCTTTGGGCAGGGGTGGCCCCTCTTTCCCTTGGCTTAGGTCGGCTCTCTTCCCCTCTTTCTCGGGCTTAGGTCAGTCTTTGGGCAGGTGTCGCCCCTCTTTCCCTGGCTTAGATCGGCTCTCTTCTCCTCTTTTCCTACTTTCCTTGGCTTAGGTCAGTCTTTGGGCAGGTGTTGCCCCTATTTCCCTGGCTTAGATCGGCTCTCTTCCCCTCTTTTCCCTCTTTCCCAGGCTTAGGTCAGTCTTTGGGCAGGTGTGGCCCCTCTTTCCCTTGGCTTAGGTCGGCTCTCTTCCCCTCTTTCTCGGGCTTAGGTCAGTCTTTGGGCAGGTGTGGCCCCTCTTTCCCTTGGCTTAGGTCGGCTCTTTTCCCCTCTTTCTCGGGCTTTGGTCAGTCTTTGGGCAGGGGTGGCCCCTCTTTCCCTTGGCTTAGGTCGGCTCTCTTCCCCTCTTTCCCGGGCTTAGTTCAGTCTTTGGGCAGGTGTCGCCCCTCTTTCCCTGGCTTAGATCGGCTCTCTTCTCCTCTTTTCCTACTTTCCTTGGCTTAGGTCAGTCTTTGGGCAGGTGTTGCCCCTATTTCCCTGGCTTAGATCGGCTCTCTTCCCCTCTTTTCCCACTTTCCCTGGCTTAGGTCAGTCTTTGGGCAGGTGTGGCCCCTCTTTTACCTTGGCTTAGGTCGGCTCTCTTCCCCTCTTTCTCGGGCTTAGGTCAGTCTTTGGGCAGGTGTGGCCCCTCTTTTCCTTGGCTTAGGTCGTCTCTCTTCCCCTCTTTTCCCACTTTCCCTGGCTTAGGTCAGTCTTTGGGCAGGTGTGGCCCCTCTTTTACCTTGGCTTAGGTCGGCTCTCTTCCCCTCTTTCCCAGGCTTAGGTCAGTCTTTGGGCAGGTGTGGCCCCTCTTTTCCTTGGCTTAGGTCGTCTCTCTTCCCCTCTTTTCCCACTTTCCCTGACTTAGTTCAGTCTTTGGGCAGGTGTGGCCCCTCTTTCCCTTGGCTTAGGTCGGCTCTCTTCCCCTCTTTCTCGGGCTTAGGTCAGTCTTTGGGCAGGTGTGGCCCCTCTTTCCCTGGCTTAGGTTGGCTCTCTTCCCCTCTTTTCCCACTTTCCCTGACTTGGTTCAGTCTTTGGGCAGGTGTGGCCCCTCTTTTCCTTGGCTTAGGTCGTCTCTCTTCCCCTCTTTTCCCACTTTCCCTGACTTAGTTCAGTCTTTGGGCAGGTGTGGCCCCTCTTTCCCTTGGCTTAGGTCGGCTCTCTTCCCCTCTTTCTCGGGCTTAGGTCAGTCTTTGGGCAGGTGTCGCCCCTCTTTCCCTGGCTTAGGTCGGCTCTCTTCCCCTCTTTTCCCACTTTCCCTGACTTAGTTCAGTCTTTGGGCAGGTGTGGCCCCCCTTTCCCTTGGCTTAGGTCAGCTCTCTTCCCCTCTTTCTCGGGCTTAGGTCAGTCTTTGGGCAGGTGTGGCCCCTCTTTCCCTTGGCTTAGGTCGGCTCTCTTCCCCTCTTTCTCGGGCTTAGGTCAGTCTTTGGGCAGGTGTCGCCCCTCTTTCCCTGGCTTAGGTCGGCTCTCTTCCCCTCTTTTCCCACTTTCCCTGACTTAGTTCAGTCTTTGGGCAGGTGTGGCCCCCCTTTCCCTTGGCTTAGGTCGGCTCTCTTCCCCTCTTTCTCGGGCTTAGGTCAGTCTTTGGGCATGTGTGGCCCCTCTTTCCCTTGGCTTAGGTCGGCTCTTTTCCCCTCTTTCTCGGGCTTAGGTCAGTCTTTGGGCAGGGGTGGCCCCTCTTTCCCTTGGCTTAGGTCGGCTCTCTTCCCCTCTTTTCCCACTTTCCTGGGCTTAGGACAGTCTTTGGGCAGGTGTGGCCCCTCTTTCCCTTGGCTTAGGTCGGCTCTCTTCCCCTCTTTTCCCACTTTCCCTGGCTTGGGTCAGTCTTTGGGCAGGTGTGCCGCCTCTTTCCCTTGGCTTAGGTCGGCTCTCTTCCCCTCTTTTCCCACTTTTCCGGGCTTAGGACAGTCTTTGGGCAGGTGTGACCCCTCTTTCCCTTGGCTTAGGTCGGCTCTCTTCCCCTCTTTCCCAGGCTTAGGACAGTCTTTGGGCAGGTGTGACCCCTCTTTCCCTTGGCTTAGGTCGGCTCTCTTCCCCTCTTTCCCAGGCTTAGGACAGTCTTTGGGCAGGTGTGACCCCTCTTTCCCTCGGCATTGGTTGGCTCTCTTTCCCTCAGCATTGGTTGGCTCTCTTTCCCTCTTTCCCAGGCTTAGGACAGTCTTTGGGCAGGTGTGGCCCCTCTTTCCCTTGGCTTAGGTCGGCTCTCTTCCCCTCTTTTCCCACTTTCCCGGGCTTAGGTCAGTCTTTGGGCAGGTGTGGCCCCTCTTTCCCTTGGCTTAGGTCGGCTCTCTTCCCCTCTTTTCCCACTTTCCCTGGCTTAGGTCAGTCTTTGGGCAGGTGTGGCTCCTCTTTCCCTTGGCTTAGGTCGGCTCTCTTCCCCTCATTTCCCACTTTTCCGGGCTTAGGACAGTCTTTGGGCAGGTGTGACCCCTCTTTCCCTTGGCTTAGGTCGGCTCTCTTCCCCTCTTTCCCAGGCTTAGGACAGTCTTTGGGCAGGTGTGACCCCTCTTTCCCTTGGCTTAGGTCGGCTCTCTTCCCCTCTTTCCCAGGCTTAGGACAGTCTTTGGGCAGGTGTGACCCCTCTTTCCCTCGGCATTGGTTGGCTCTCTTTCCCTCAGCATTGGTTGGCTCTCTTTCCCTCTTTCCCAGGCTTAGGACAGTCTTTGGGCAGATGTGGCCCCTCTTTCCCTTGGCTTAGGTCGGCTCT
Source organism: Dendropsophus ebraccatus (assembly GCA_027789725.1). Classification (NCBI taxonomy): domain Eukaryota; kingdom Metazoa; phylum Chordata; class Amphibia; order Anura; family Hylidae; genus Dendropsophus; species Dendropsophus ebraccatus. Next base: position 4,873,083 of record JAQFWZ010000048.1, on the reverse strand, counting down.
CTTTTCCTCTTTCCCAGGCTTAGGACAGTCTTTGGGCTGGTGTGGCCCCTCTTTCCCTTGGCTTAGGTCGGCTCTCTTCCTCTCTCTTCCTACTTTCCCTGGCTTAGGTCGGCTCTTTTCCTACTTTCCCTGGCTTAGGTCAGTCTTTGGGCAGGTGTGACCCCTATTTCCCGGGCTTAGGTCGGCTCTCTTCCCCTCTTTTCCCACTTTCCCTGACTTAGTTCAGTCTTTGGGCAGGTGTGGCCCCTCTTTTTCCCTTGGCTTAGGTCGGCTCTCTTCCCCTCTTTCTCAGGCTTAGGTCAGTCTTTGGGCATGTGTGGCCCCTCTTTCCCTTGGCTTAGGTCGGCTCTTTTCCCCTCTTTCTCGGGCTTAGGTCAGTCTTTGGGCAGGGGTGGCCCCTCTTTCCCTTGGCTTAGGTCGGCTCTCTTCCCCTGTTTCTCGGGCTTAGGTCAGTCTTTGGGCAGGTGTCGCCCCTCTTTCCCTGGCTTAGATCGGCTCTCTTCTCCTCTTTTCCTACTTTCCTTGGCTTAGGTCAGTCTTTGGGCAGGTGTTGCCCCTATTTCCCTGGCTTAGATCGGCTCTCTTCCCCTCTTTTCCCACTTTCCCTGGCTTAGGTCAGTCTTTGGGCAGGTGTGGCCCCTCTTTCCCTTGGCTTAGGTCGGCTCTCTTCCCCTCTTTCTCGGGCTTAGGTCAGTCTTTGGGCAGGTGTGGCCCCTCTTTTCCTTGGCTTAGGTCGTCTCTCTTCCCCTCTTTTCCCACTTTCCCTGACTTAGTTCAGTCTTTGGGCAGGTGTGGCCCCTCTTTCCCTTGGCTTAGGTCGGCTCTCTTCCCCTCTTTCTCGGGCTTAGGTCAGTCTTTGGGCAGGTGTGGCCCCTCTTTCCCTGGCTTAGATCGGCTCTCTTCCCCTCTTTTCCCACTTTCCCTGACTTAGTTCAGTCTTTGGGCAGGTGTGGCCCCTCTTTTCCTTGGCTTAGGTCGGCTCTCTTCCCCTCTTTTCCCACTTTCCCTGACTTGGTTCAGTCTTTGGGCAGGTGTGGCCCATCTTTTCCTTGGCTTAGGTCGTCTCTCTTCCCCTCTTTTCCCACTTTCCCTGTCTTAGTTCAGTCTTTGGGCAGGTGTGGCCCCTCTTTCCCTTGGCTTAGGTCGGCTCTCTTCCCCTCTTTCTCGGGCTTAGGTCAGTCTTTGGGCAGGTGTCGCCCCTCTTTCCCTGGCTTAGGTCGGCTCTCTTCCCCTCTTTTCCCACTTTCCCTGACTTAGTTCAGTCTTTGGGCAGGTGTGGCCCCTCTTTCCCGTGGCTTAGGTCGGCTCTCTTCCCCTCTTTCTCGGGGTTAGGTCAGTCTTTGGGCAGGTGTGGCCCCTCTTTCCCTTGGCTTAGGTCGGCTCTTTTCCCCTCTTTCTCGGGCTTAGGTCAGTCTTTGGGCAGGGGTGGCCCCTCTTTCCCTTGGCTTAGGTCGGCTCTCTTCCCCTCTTTCTCGGGCTTAGGTCAGTCTTTGGGCAGGTGTCGCCCCTCTTTCCCTGGCTTAGATCGGCTCTCTTCTCCTCTTTTCCTACTTTCCTTGGCTTAGGTCAGTCTTTGGGCAGGTGTTGCCCCTATTTCCCTGGCTTAGATCGGCTCTCTTCCCCTCTTTTCCCTCTTTCCCAGGCTTAGGTCAGTCTTTGGGCAGGTGTGGCCCCTCTTTCCCTTGGCTTAGGTCGGCTCTCTTCCCCTCTTTCTCGGGCTTAGGTCAGTCTTTGGGCAGGTGTGGCCCCTCTTTCCCTTGGCTTAGGTCGGCTCTCTTCCCCTCTTTCTCGGGCTTAGGTCAGTCTTTGGGCAGGGGTGGCCCCTCTTTCCCTTGGCTTAGGTCGGCTCTCTTCCCCTCTTTCTCGGGCTTAGGTCAGTCTTTGGGCAGGTGTCGCCCCTCTTTCCCTGGCTTAGATCGGCTCTCTTCTCCTCTTTTCCTACTTTCCTTGGCTTAGGTCAGTCTTTGGGCAGGTGTTGCCCCTATTTCCCTGGCTTAGATCGGCTCTCTTCCCCTCTTTTCCCACTTTCCCTGACTTAGTTCAGTCTTTGGGCAGGTGTGGCCCCTCTTTTCCTTGGCTTAGGTCGTCTCTCTTCCCCTCTTTTCCCACTTTCCCTGACTTAGTTCAGTCTTTGGGCAGGTGTGGCCCCTCTTTCCCTTGGCTTAGGTCGGCTCTCTTCCCCTCTTTCTCGGGCTTAGGTCAGTCTTTGGGCAGGTGTCGCCCCTCTTTCCCTGGCTTAGGTCGGCTCTCTTCCCCTCTTTTCCCACTTTCCCTGACTTAGTTCAGTCTTTGGGCAGGTGTGGCCCCCCTTTCCCTTGGCTTAGGTCAGCTCTCTTCCCCTCTTTCTCGGGCTTAGGTCAGTCTTTGGGCAGGTGTGGCCCCTCTTTCCCTTGGCTTAGGTCGGCTCTCTTCCCCTCTTTCTCGGGCTTAGGTCAGTCTTTGGGCAGGTGTGGCCCCTTTTTTTCCTTGGCTTAGGTCGGCTCTCTTCCCCTCTTTTCCCACTTTCCCTGACTTAGTTCAGTCTTTGGGCAGGTGTGGCCCCTCTTTCCCTTGGCTTAGGTCGGCTCTCTTCCCTTCTTTCTCGGGCTTAGGTCAGTCTTTGGGCAGGTGTGGCCCCTCTTTCCCTTGGCTTAGGTCGGCTTTCTTCCCCTCTTTCCCGGGCTTAGGTCAGTCTTTGGGCAGGTGTGGCCCCTCTTTCCCTTGGCTTAGGACAGTCTTTGGGCAGGTGTGGCCCCTCTTTTCCTTGGCTTAGGTCAGTCTTTGGGCAGGTGTCGCCCCTCTTTCCCTGGCTTAGGTCGGCTCTCTTCCCCACTTTCCCTGGCTTAGGTCAGTCTTTGGGCAGATGTGGCCCCTCTTTCCCTGGCTTAGGTCGGCTCTCTTCCCCACTTTCCCTGGCTTAGGTCAGTCTTTGGGCAGGTGTGGCCCCTCTTTCCCTTGGCTTAGGTCGGCTCTCTTCCCCTCTTTCCCGGGCTTAGGTCAGTCTTTGGGCAGATGTGGCCCCTCTTTCCCTTGGCTTAGGTCGGCTCTCTTCCCCACTTTCCCTGGCTTAGGTCAGTCTTTGGGCAGGTGTGGCCCCTCTTTCCCTTGGCTTAGGACAGTCTTTGGGCAGGTGTGGCCCCTCTTTTCCTTGGCTTAGGTCAGTCTTTGGGCAGGTGTCGCCCCTCTTTCCCTGGCTTAGGTCGGCTCTCTTCCCCACTTTCCCTGGCTTAGGTCAGTCTTTGGGCAGATGTGGCCCCTCTTTCCCTGGCTTAGGTCGGCTCTCTTCCCCACTTTCCCTGGCTTAGGTCAGTCTTTGGGCAGGTGTGGCCCCTCTTTCCCTTGGCTTAGGTCGGCTCTCTTCCCCACTTTCCCTGGCTTAGGTCAGTCTTTGGGCAGGTGTGGCCCCTCTTTCCCTTGGCTTAGGTCGGCTCTCTTCCCCACTTTCCCTGGCTTAGGTCAGTCTTTGGGCAGGTGTGGCCCCTCTTTCCCTTGGCTTAGGTCGGCTCTCTTCCCCACTTTCCCTGGCTTAGGTCAGTCTTTGGGCAGGTGTGGCCCCTATTTCCCTGGCTTAGGTCGGCTCTCTTCCCCTCTTTTCCCACTTTCCCTGGCTTAGGTCAGTCTTTGTGTTCCATTGGTCTCCCTGCTCTTTGGTGTCATGTCCTTTGTGGAGTTTGACCCTTCCTCTCTTCTCTTGCAGGTCTTGGGGTTTGAGGTAGATACTATAAATTCGGTGCAATTCTCGAACCACACGGGTAAGTGCTCTGCGATGAGCGGGGTCCCGGGGGGTGCTCTTCTCACTCACAGACCTTTCTGTTTCAGGGTACACACACTGGAAGGGGCAGGTCCTGAACGCAGAGGAGCTGCAGGAGGTCTACGAGGGGCTGAAGCTGAATGGTGTTACTCAGTATGACTATGTCCTGACAGGTAACCATGAGATAAATGACCCGAGTGTGTGACATCCCCCTTGATCGCTGTATGACTGTCACATGTTTCTGGGCTTTAGGTTATACCCGTGACTCCTCCTTCCTGACCCGGGTCGTGGATATTGTCCAGGAACTGAAGCGTCAGAATCCGCGACTGGTTTATGGTATACATGTGTATAATGTACAGAAGGGATTGACTGATCACATAACCTTATATAACTACTAGTATCTTAGTATAGTAACTTATGTTATCCAGGGGGCGGGGCTGTGACTACCTCTATACACATGAGCGAAAACAAAAATAAGGGACAAGGCACTACTAAATCTGTAAAGTGGGGTGCTCAACCCAATATGACATGAGAAAATATTACAAATCAACAAACAAAGAAAAAGCCATGTCACACATGAATGGGTGGCACTTCCCCAGAAAAAATGGAATAAACTGCATGTGAAAATGAAAGAATATATAACAAATTTTATTAGTACACAGAGACTACAAAGTGCAAAATATACATAATAAAATCAATTAAAACCACAACATACAAAGGCCCATGTTAAATGGACATGGAGCCAGGACATACCGACATGTATAAATATTATGACCCCCCTATGGCTAATGATATTGACTCACAACAAAAAAATGGTGTAAAAATGTATCAGAGTATGAACAATGATGTCTGTGTAAATGACTAAACTCTATGGGCACAAAACAACCAATAATAACAAAAAAGGGAATAGAAAAAGATATAGGAGTCAAATAAATCAATCAAATATCACCAGAGGGGGAGTCCATGTCAGGGTCCGGGAAACCCCACGCGTTCCGTCTCTGTCACGAGACTTTCTCAAGGGTAAAGATACAAAGACTTACTACACATACATATAGCACTTGTAATTAATGAAAATTAGTTACCATGTCCGCAAATAAATGACCATGCCTCTTGCTAAGTATGGAACTCGACCTGTGCCTCTAACATGGCCGCGGCGTCACCAAATATCCACTGCGCATGCGCGTGATAGCGGTACCGCCCACCAATGATGTGGGCAATGACGAGCGTGGTTCAACTTTATTAACACCAAGTAAATACTGACACAATAGTATTAAATGCGCCGCGACGTCACCAAATCTCCACTGCACATGCGTGTGGTAGTGGTACCGCCCTGCAATGATGTGGGCAGTGAGGTGTATAAGTCAACTTTATTAACCCTTAGGGGACACAGCCAGTTCTCATTTTTGCGTTTTCGTTTTTCCCTCCTCGTGTATATAAGGCCATAGCGCCTGCATTTTTCCACCTAGAGACCCAAATAAGCCCTTATTTTTTGAGCAACTAATTGTACTTTGCTATGGCAGATGTAATTTTTGCTTAAAATGTGTCGGGAAACCAGAAAAAAAAATGTGTGGTGAAATTGAAAAAAAAAAAAAGTTTTTTTTTTTTATTTGGGGGGGGGGGGGGGTTTTTTTTACTCTGTTCGCCCTGGGATAAAACTGACTTGTTATATATGTTCCTTTAAGTTGTTACGATTACAACGATATGTAACATGTATAACTTTTATTTGATTTGATGGCTTGTAAAAAATTAAAACCTTTTAAAGAAAATATATGTTCCTTAAAATCGCTCCATTCCCCGGCTTATAGCGGTTTTATCCTTTGGTGTATGGGTCTGTGTCAGGTGACATGTTTTGCGCCATGATGTGATCTTTCTATCGGTACCTTGATTGCACATATACGACTTTTTGATCGCTTTTTATTACAAATATTCTGGATTTGATGCGACCAAAAATGCACTTTGGGATTTTTTTGCACTGACGCCGTTTACCGTGTGAGATCAGGAATGTGATTAATTAATAGTTCGGGCGATTACGTGCGCGGCGATAGCAAACATGTTTGTTAATTTATTTATTTATTTTTATTTATAAAATGGGGAAAGGGGGGTGATTCAGACTTTTATTAGGGGAGGGGGCTTTGTGTTATTAAAAATACTTTTTTCTTTTACTTTACACATATACTAGAAGCCCCCCTGGGGTTAGGGTTATTCCCCCCTGGGGTTAGGGTTATTCCCCCTGGGGTTAGGGTTATTCCCCCTGGGGTTAGGGTTATTCCCCCCCTGGGGTTAGGGTTATTCCCCCCTGGGGTTAGGGTTATTCCCCCCTGGGGTTAGGGTTATTCCTCCCCTGGGGTTAGGGATATTCTCCCCCTGGGGTTAGGGTTATTCCCCCCTGGGGTTAGGGTTGTTCCCCCCTGGGGTTAGGGTTATTCCCCCCTGGGGTTAGGGTTATTCCCCCCCTGGGGTTAGGGTTATTCCCCCCCTGGGGTTAGGGTTATTCCCCCCCTGGGGTTAGGGTTATTCCCCCCCTGGGGTTAGGGTTATTCCCCCCCTGGGGTTAGGGTTATTCCCCCCTGGGGTTAGGGTTATTCCCCCCTTGGGGTTAGGGTTATTCCCCCTGGGGGACTTCTAGTATATACACTCTGATTTCTCTTAGAGATCCATGCAGTATAGTTATACTGCATGAATCCATGAGATCGGTGTTCTATTACTTTTGGCTGCTGCAGCCGAAAGCAGTAGAATGCCGAGCCGGGATCAGCGCCATTACGGCGCAGACCCCGGCCCGGGATGGATGCAGGGATCGCCCCCCTGCAATCGCGCCCCGGGGGGGTCCGATCCCCCACTAGACCACCAGGGATGGAGAGGAGCAAGTATTTAGAAGCAGCTGTCAACTTTGACAGCTGCTTCTAGGTACTTAATTAGCGGGCACGGCGATCGGACCGTGCCCACTAATAGCCGCGATCCCGGGCTAAATGCGGCACCCGGGATCGCGGCAGTTCAGAGGGGGGTCGCCGTGCGACCCCTCTCTGAACTCCCATAGCGGCATGAGGACGTTCAGTAACGTCCTGGTGCAGCTATGGGTTAATACCAAGTGAACACTAGCAAGATTTATACGCGCCGGCATGGACTGACTATTAACCCAACTTGTTGCCAATGTAGAGCCGCGCACATCAACATGCACCACATAAAAATCGCACAGTCTGCATTATGCCTATATACAACACCCAAATAAACCCCAATCCAACAACCATATTGCAAAATAAGTGAATCCATGCAGACAAATTAAAACCTAACATAGTGGGGGAAAATAAATAGAAAATATATAAAAATAGAGACAGACATATATGTGTACAAGATATAATACTAAACAAAAAACCACGTGTAAGTAAATCAATAAGTAGGTATTAGCATTTATGTATAAACAATATATAAAATGATGACCAAACCCATTTAGATCAACCAAATCTTTATAATTCAAATCCCAAAATTACGTGCCCTAGCTGTGGTATACCTCCCCACTCATCATTATGCGCATGCGCCCCCATATAATACACAGTACTACATCCACCAGACAAAGTTTTTGAGTAAAGCTTAAAAAGACGACTCACATAAAAAACAAAAGGACACAAAATAAGATACGCGACAAACTTAGTAATAATATAAAAGGTGTACAGGGCTAGCAACAAGTGGGTACTAAAACATGTATCAAACACCAGCATAACGTCCATAAGCTATGTATATAGCTTAATCTATGGGCGAAAGTATGTATGGGTGTCCCTACCGGGTGTATAGTCCTCAGATAACAATATAGTAATAACCTAACCTTCCATACACAAACAATTTGTGAGGCATAAAGACAAATACCTAGCGACCACCAATGGGCAGAGGCACAGATCGAGATCCAAGAGAGGCCTGCAGACATCCTAATCAGTTGTAACTAACGTGTACAATATATATACACTTGAATATAAATATTTAGTATCCAAAACACATGCAGCAACCAAAAAAAATATATATATGTAACCAATCATGTTAAAGATTTCTTAGGATAACTATCAAAAATATGTAATCAGATACGCTGTATGGGCAGTCATAGCAGTGCTTTCAATATATCAGGTAACACAAAGTAATAAGGAGTTAATCTAATGAATCAAGTGGAAACTCAGGACCACGCCATTCCATAAGTTCATCCTATAGGAAGCTTCGCGTTTGTGTCTCTAAAGAAAAGAGTTCACATCGCAGGGACGTCTCTCACAGAGAAATAGAAGAGATCATATCACATACCCCTCACTAAATCAAGTAGTGAGGATCCATATAAAGGAAGTACGGGGATTCCGTTGGAGTCCAAAGGGAAATCAGAGAGGGTCACGAGGATATATTAGGACTGTTTCTGGACGATGTTCATATCCGGTAGTAGGTTTGTAGATAGTATGTTCTCTGACATCAGAAACGGATGACCAGTGAAGTGTAAACACAAAAGCCACTGCAAAAAATAAGTGTATAATTAAGACATGCACACATGTAAAAAGATATGAAAGAGCCAGTGAGAGGTGATATTTAATTTATTAGATAGAGGATAGGGGAGATATTTGATTTATTAGATAGAGGATAGGGGAGATATTTGATTTATTAGATAGAGGATAGGGGAGATATTTGATTTATTAGATAGAGGATAGGGGAGATATTTGATTTATTAGATAGAGGATAGGGGAGATATTTGATTGATTTATTTGACTCCTATATCTTTTTCTATTCCCTTTTTTGTTATTATTGGTTGTTTTGTGCCCATAGAGTTTAGTCATTTACACAGACATCATTGTTCATACTCTGATACATTTTTACACCATTTTTTTGTTGTGAGTCAATATCATTAGCCATAGGGGGGTCATAATATTTATACATGTCGGTATGTCCTGGCTCCATGTCCATTTAACATGGGCCTTTGTATGTTGTGGTTTTAATTGATTTTATTATGTATGTTTTGCACTTTGTAGTCTCTGTGTACTAATAAAATTTGTTATATATTCTTTCATTTTCACATGCAGTTTATTCCATTTTTTCTGGGGAAGTGCCACCCATTCATGTGTGACATGGCTTTTTCTTTGTTTGTTGCTCTCTATACACATGATATACAGGCTGGTTGTCAGCAGTAATTGGTAAACAGTTGTTCCTGTAGTATAAGGTGTGTAGATCTCATGTCTGCTTGCATGTTATTATATTATATCAGTGATGTCATCCAGGGGGCGGGGCTGTGACTACTACTACTACTTTTCTTCTTGTCCCATAGTCTGTGATCCCGTCCTGGGAGATAAATGGAATGGAGAAGGATCAATGGTATGTGCCTGTAGTATAAGCCCTCCTGCTACACTGCCTGTGTCTATCCCCTCACGCTCTCCTCCTCCTCCTGCTACACTGCCTGTGTCTATCCCCTCACGCTCTCCTCCTCCTCCTGCTACACTGCCTGTGTCTATCCCCTCACGCTCTCCTCCTCCTCCTGCTACACTGCCTGTGTCTATCCCCTCACGCTCTCCTCCTCCTCCTGCTACACTGCCTGTGTCTATCCCCTCACGCTCTCCTCCTCCTGCTACACTGCCTGTGTCTATCCCCTCACGCTCTCCTCCTCCTCCTCCTCCTGCTACACTGCCTGTGTCTATCCCCTCACGCTCTCCTCCTCCTCCTCCTCCTGCTACACTGCCTGTGTCTATCCCCTCACGCTCTCCTCCTCCTCCTCCTCCTCCTGCTACACTGCCTGTGTCTATCCCCTCACGCTCTCCTCCTCCTCCTGCTACACTGCCTGTGTCTATCCCCTCACGCTCTCCTCCTCCTCCTGCTACACTGCCTGTGTCTATCCCCTCACGCTCTCCTCCTCCTCCTCCTGCTACACTGCCTGTGTCTATCCCCTCACGCTCTCCTCCTGCTACACTGCCTGTGTCTATCCCCTCACGCTCTCCTCCTCCTCCTCCTGCTACACTGCCTGTGTCTATCCCCTCACGCTCTCCTCCTCCTCCTCCTCCTGCTACACTGCCTGTGTCTATCCCCTCACGCTCTCCTACTCCTCCTCCTGCTACACTGCCTGTGTCTATCCCCTCACGCTCTCCTCCTCCTCCTCCTCCTGCTACACTGCCTGTGTCTATCCCCTCACGCTCTCCTCCTCCTCCTCCTCCTGCTACACTGCCTGTGTCTATCCCCTCACGCTCTCCTCCTCCTCCTCCTCCTGCTACACTGCCTGTGTCTATCCCCTCACGCTCTCCTCCTCCTCCTCCTGCTACACTGCCTGTGTCTATCCCCTCACGCTCTCCTCCTCCTCCTCCTGCTACACTGCCTGTGTCTATCCCCTCACGCTCTCCTCCTCCTCCTCCTGCTACACTGCCTGTGTCTATCCCCTCACGCTCTCCTCCTCCTCCTCCTGCTACACTGCCTGTGTCTATCCCCTCACGCTCTCCTCCTCCTGCTACACTGCCTGTGTCTATCCCCTCACGCTCTCCTCCTCCTCCTCCTGCTACACTGCCTGTGTCTATCCCCTCACGCTCTCCTCCTCCTCCTCCTGCTACACTGCCTGTGTCTATCCCCTCACGCTCTCCTCCTGCTACACTGCCTGTGTCTATCCCCTCACGCTCTCCTCCTCCTCCTCCTGCTACACTGCCTGTGTCTATCCCCTCACGCTCTCCTCCTGCTACACTGCCTGTGTCTATCCCCTCACGCTCTCCTCCTCCTCCTCCTCCTGCTACACTGCCTGTGTCTATCCCCTCACGCTCTCCTCCTCCTCCTCCTCCTGCTACACTGCCTGTGTCTATCCCCTCACGCTCTCCTCCTCCTCCTCCTCCTGCTACACTGCCTGTGTCTATCCCCTCACGCTCTCCTCCTCCTCCTCCTCCTCCTCCTCCTCCTCCTGCTACACTGCCTGTGTCTATCCCCTCACGCTCTCCTCCTCCTCCTCCTCCTGCTACACTGCCTGTGTCTATCCCCTCACGCTCTCCTCCTCCTCCTCCTCCTCCTCCTCCTCCTCCTGCTACACTGCCTGTGTCTATCCCCTCACGCTCTCCTCCTCCTCCTCCTCCTGCTACACTGCCTGTGTCTATCCCCTCACGCTCTCCTCCTCCTCCTCCTGCTACACTGCCTGTGTCTATCCCCTCACGCTCTCCTCCTCCTCCTCCTGCTACACTGCCTGTGTCTATCCCCTCACGCTCTCCTCCTCCTCCTCCTCCTGCTACACTGCCTGTGTCTATCCCCTCACGCTCTTCTCCTCCTCCTGCTACACTGCCTGTGTCTATCCCCTCACGCTCTCCTCCTCCTCCTCCTGCTACACTGCCTGTGTCTATCCCCTCACGCTCTCCTCCTCCTCCTCCTGCTACACTGCCTGTGTCTATCCCCTCACGCTCTCCTCCTCCTCCTCCTCCTCCTGCTACACTGCCTGTGTCTATCCCCTCACGCTCTCCTCCTCTTCCTCCTCCTCCTGCTACACTGCCTGTGTCTATCCCCTCACGCTCTCCTCCTCCTGCTACACTGCCTGTGTCTATCCCCTCACGCTCTCCTCCTCCTCCTGCTACACTGCCTGTGTCTATCCCCTCACGCTCTCCTCCTCCTCCTCCTGCTACACTGCCTGTGTCTATCCCCTCACGCTCTCCTCCTCCTCCTCCTGCTACACTGCCTGTGTCTATCCCCTCACGCTCTCCTCCTCCTCCTCCTGCTACACTGCCTGTGTCTATCCCCTCACGCTCTCCTCCTCCTCCTCCTCCTGCTACACTGCCTGTGTCTATCCCCTCACGCTCTCCTCCTGCTACACTGCCTGTGTCTATCCCCTCACGCTCTCCTCCTCCTCCTCCTCCTGCTACACTGCCTGTGTCTATCCCCTCACGCTCTCCTCCTCCTCCTCCTCCTGCTACACTGCCTGTGTCTATCCCCTCACGCTCTCCTCCTCCTCCTGCTACACTGCCTGTGTCTATCCCCTCACGCTCTCCTCCTCCTCCTCCTCCTGCTACACTGCCTGTGTCTATCCCCTCACGCTCTCCTCCTCCTCCTGCTACACTGCCTGTGTCTATCCCCTCACGCTCTCCTCCTCCTCCTGCTATACTGCCTGTGTCTATCCCCTCACGCTCTCCTCCTCCTCCTCCTCCTGCTACACTGTCTGTGTCTATCCCCTCACGCTCTCCTCCTCCTCCTCCTGCTACACTGCCTGTGTCTATCCCCTCACGCTCTCCTCCTCCTCCTCCTCCTGCTACACTGCCTGTGTCTATCACCTCACGCTCTTCTCCTCCTCCTGCTACACTGCCTGTGTCTATCCCCTCACGCTCTCCTCCTCCTCCTCCTCCTGCTACACTGCCTGTGTCTATCCCCTCACGCTCTCCTCCTCCTCCTCCTCCTGCTACACTGCCTGTGTCTATCCCCTCACGCTCTCCTCCTCCTCCTCCTCCTCCTCCTCCTGCTACACTGCCTGTGTCTATCCCCTCACGCTCTCCTCCTCCTCCTGCTACACTGCCTGTGTCTATCCCCTCACGCTCTCCTCCTCCTCCTCCTCCTCCTGCTACACTGCCTGTGTCTATCCCCTCACGCTCTCCTCCTCTTCCTCCTCCTCCTGCTACACTGCCTGTGTCTATCCCCTCACGCTCTCCTCCTCCTGCTACACTGTCTGTGTCTATCCCCTCACGCTCTCCTCCTCCTCCTCCTCCTCCTCCTCCTCCTGTACTGCCTGTGTCTATCCCCTCACGCTCTCCTCCTCCTCCTCCTCCTCCTGTACTGCCTGTGTCTATCCCCTCACGCTCTCCTCCTCCTCCTGCTACACTGTCTGTGTCTATCCCCTCACGCTCTCCTCCTCCTCCTCCTCCTCCTCCTCCTCCTCCTGTACTGCCTGTGTCTATCCCCTCACGCTCTCCTCCTCCTCCTCCTCCTCCTGCTACACTGCCTGTGTCTATCCCCTCACGCTCTCCTCCTCCTCCTCCTGCTACACTGCCTGTGTCTATCCCCTCACGCTCTCCTCCTCCTCCTCCTCCTGCTACACTGCCTGTGTCTATCCCCTCACGCTCTCCTCCTCCTCCTCCTCCTGCTACACTGCCTGTGTCTATCCCCTCACGCTCTCCTCCTCCTCCTCCTGCTACACTGCCTGTGTCTATCCCCTCACGCTCTCCTCCTCCTCCTCCTCCTCCTACACTGCCTGTGTCTATCCCCTCACGCTCTCCTCCTCCTCCTACACTGCCTGTGTCTATCCCCTCACGCTCTCCTCCTCCTCCTCCTCCTCCTCCTGCTACACTGCCTGTGTCTCCCCTCACGCTCTCCTCCTCCTCCTCCTGCTACACTGCCTGTGTCTATCCCCTCACGCTCTCCTCCTCCTGCTACACTGTCTGTGTCTATCCCCTCACGCTCTCCTCCTCCTCCTCCTGCTACACTGCCTGTGTCTATCCCCTCACGCTCTCCTCCTCCTCCTCCTACACTGCCTGTGTCTATCCCCTCACGCTCTCCTCCTCCTCCTCCTCCTCCTGCTACACTGCCTGTGTCTATCCCCTCACGCTCTCCTCCTCCTCCTCCTGCTACACTGCCTGTGTCTATCCCCTCATGCTCTCCTCCTCCTCCTGCTACACTGCCTGTGTCTATCCCCTCACGCTCTCCTCCTCCTCCTCCTGCTATACTGCCTGTGTCTATCCCCTCACGCTCTCCTCCTCCTCCTCCTCCTCCTCCTGCTACACTGCCTGTGTCTATCCCCTCACGCTCTCCTCCTCCTCCTCCTGCTATACTGCCTGTGTCTATCCCCTCACGCTCTCCTCCTGCTACACTGCCTGTGTCTATCCCCTCACGCTCTCCTCCTCCTCCTCCTCCTGCTACACTGCCTGTGTCTATCCCCTCACGCTCTCCTCCTCCTCCTCCTCCTCCTACACTGCCTGTGTCTATCCCCTCACGCTCTCCTCCTCCTCCTCCTCCTCCTCCTGCTACACTGCCTGTCTATCCCCTCACGCTCTTCTCCTCCTCCTGCTACACTGCCTGTGTCTATCCCCTCACGCTCTCCTCCTCCTCCTCCTCCTGCTACACTGCCTGTGTCTATCCCCTCACGCTCTCCTCCTCCTCCTCCTCCTCCTCCTCCTGCTACACTGCCTGTGTCTATCCCCTCACGCTCTCCTCCTCCTCCTCCTCCTTCTCCTCCTGCTACACTGCCTGTCTATCCCCTCACGCTCTTCTCCTCCTCCTGCTACACTGCCTGTGTCTATCCCCTCACGCTCTCCTCCTCCTCCTCCTCCTGCTACACTGCCTGTGTCTATCCCCTCACGCTCTCCTCCTCCTCCTCCTCCTCCTCCTCCTGCTACACTGCCTGTGTCTATCCCCTCACGCTCTCCTCCTCCTCCTCCTGCTACACTGCCTGTGTCTATCCCCTCACGCTCTCCTCCTCCTCCTCCTCCTGCTACACTGCCTGTGTCTATCCCCTCACGCTCTCCTTTTTCTTCCCATCAGTATGTTCCGGAGGAGCTTCTTCCAGTCTATAGGGATCTTGTCGTCCCGGTGGCTGATATCATCACTCCTAACCAGTTTGAGGCAGAGTAAGTTCCTATGGGTATGTGTGACTCCTCTGTATCTGCTGCGGGTGCATATCCTCATGTTCAGCATGTGGTTGTGTTATGTCTCATGACGTCACTCATGAATGTGTAGCCCTTGGGGATCCAGCTACATGTAAGTTTATATAGATGAAGCCCCAGATAGAGATGTCCACTCTTGCTCTGTGCCTCCGCCTGCAGCAGATAAGTATTGGGGGGGGGGGGGCCTTTGTGTGAGTACTGTATATATCTTCATCACATATATAGATCATCATTAATGAGTTAGAGGTCTCAGGACACCCTCACATTGGTGTCATGGAGAGGTTTTCTTAATGGGGAGGGGGTCATGTGGCCCCGGCAATCAGATTTTCAATATTTATATTTATGGTTTAAAAGTTGTCAACAGCAAGTTGGGAAATGTCCCTGTGATACACAGCTATTGGACGTGTTCAGTGTGTTGCCGCAGAGCTCAATAGGAAACGCCGTCCTAACCCTCTGCGCTGCTGCCGCCGCTTCCGGTGAAGCTGCCGCTGCTTGTGTCGGCCGCAGATATTCTCAGTATAAACAATTTGTTTAAAATGACCCTAGAAAGAAAATAGAGCGGTGTGAGGTCAGGTGATCTGGGCGGCCAATCCAATGATCCAGCCACTGTCCAACACCTGCGCCACCCTAATCGGGTAAATATAGAGGTATCTGTGAGAAGGATCGGCTAAATATAGAGGGATCTGTGAGAAGGATCGGCTAAATATAGAGGGATCTGTGAGAAGGATCGGCTAAATATAGAGGGATCTGTGAGAAGGATCGGCTAAATATAGAGGGATCTGTGAGAAGGATCGGCTAAATATAGAGGTATCTGTGAGAAGGATCGGCTAAATATAGAGGGATCTGTGAGAAGGATCGGCTAAATATAGAGGGATCTGTGAGAAGGATCGGCTAAATATAGAGGGATTTGTGAGAAGGATCTGGTAAATACAGGGATCTGTGAGAGGGATCGGGTAAATATAAAGGGATCTGTGAGAAGGATCGGGTAAATATAGAGGGATCTGTGAGAAGGATCGGGTAAATATAGAGGGATCTGTGAGAAGGATTGGGTAAATACAGGGATCTGTGAGAAGGATCGGGTAAATATAGAGGGATCTGTGAGAAGGATTGGGTAAATACAGGGATCTGTGAGAAGGATTGGGTAAATACAGGGATCTGTGAGAAGGATCGGGTAAATACAGGGATCTGTGAGAAGGATCGGCTAAATATAGAGGGATCTGTGAGTAGGATCGGCTAAATATAGAGGGATCTGTGAGAAAGATCGGGTAAATATAGAGGGATCTGTGAGAAGGATCAGGTAAATAGAGGGATCTTTGAGAAGGATCGGGTAAATATAATGGGATCAGTGAGTAGGATCGGGTAAATATAACTGGATCAGTAAGTAGGCTGGGGGTAAATATAATGGGATCAGTGAGTAGGATCGGGTAAATATAATGGGATCAGTGAGTAGGATCGGGTAAATATAATGGGATCAGTGAGTAGGCTGGGGGTAAATATAACTGGATCAGTGAGTAGGATGGGGGTAAATATAACTGGATCAGTAAGTAGGCTGGGGGTAAATATAATGGGATCAGTGAGTAGGATCGGGTAAATATAATGGGATCAGTGAGTAGGATCGGGTAAATATAATGGGATCAGTGAGTAGGATCGGGTAAATATAATGGGATCAGTGAGTAGGATCGGGTAAATATAATGGGATCAGTGAGTAGGATCGGGTAAATATAATGGGATCAGTGAGTAGGATCGGCTAAATATAGAGGGATCTGTGAGTAGGATCGGGTAAATATAATGGGATCAGTGAGTAGGATCGGGTAAATATAATGGGATCAGTGAGTAGGATCGGGTAAATATAATGGGATCAGTGAGTAGGATCGGGTAAATATAATGGGATCAGTGAGTAGGATCGGGTAAATATAATGGGATCAGTGAGTAGGATGGGGGTAAATATAATGGGATCAGTGAGTAGGATCGGGTAAACATAATGGGATCAGTGAGTAGGATCGGGTAAACATAATGGGATCAGTGAGTAGGATCGGGTAAACATAATGGGATCAGTGAGTAGGATCGGGTAAATATAATGGGATCAGTGAGTAGGATCGGGTAAATATAGAGGGATCTGTGAGTAGGATCGGGTAAATATAATGGGATCAGTGAGTAGGATCGGGTAAATATAATGGGATCAGTGAATAGGATCGGGTAAATATAATGGGATCAGTGAGTAGGATCGGGTAAATATAATGGGATCAGTGAGTAGGATCGGGTAAATATAATGGGATCAGTGAGTAGGATCGGGTAAACATAATGGGATCAGTGAGTAGGATGGGGGTAAATATAATGGGATCAGTGAGTAGGATCGGGTAAATATAATGGGATCAGTGAGTAGGATCGGGTAAATATAATGGGATCAGTGAGTAGGATCGGGTAAATATAATGGGATCAGTGAGTAGGATCGGGTAAATATAATGGGATCAGTGAGTAGGATCGGGTACAGTAACCCGCTGTGGCCCTGGAGTCTCGTGTGTTTGCTGATCAGTGACACTCTTTCCAGACAGATCACTTGTGAAGGAAAGATCTCTGTTACGTGAACAATCTGTTATCCATCTTGGTTGATTGATACATTTCAGCCAACGAGCGATGGTTTAGGTTTAAATTGTTTGATTTTATCCACTTTAATCCCAGGTGTATGAGCAGCACGAGTATATAGTCCGCTGGCAGTGCACCAAACCAGCCCGCTACTATACCTGCTCCGGCTCATACAATCCCTCTAAGGCTTGGATGTGATGGAGAGAAGCATTCAGCTAAGTGCTTCCCTCACTGTCACAGCATGAGACAGGCGGATCTTGGCTCTGAGGCCCCACTGATCTCTAGAACATGTCCGAAGGTTTAACCCCTTAGGGACCGGGCCTTAATGACCTGTCTCCCTTTATGCGCTTATAGCTAAGTGATGCTGCAACGTATGCCAACAATTCTGAGACTGTGTTTTTTCGTAACATATGGCACTTTGTTAGTGGCAAAATTTGGTCACTGTCTTGTGTGTTTTTTGTGAAAAACCTCAAAATATCATGTAAAATTTGCACTTTACAAACTTTGAAATTCTCTGCTTCTAAAAAAAGAAAGTCGTATCACAAAAATTAGTTACTAAGTCACATGACCAATATGTCCTCTTTATTCTGGCTAAACATTTCTCACTTTTTTCGGGTGTTACGGGGCTTAGAAATGTATCAGCAAATTATCACGTTTTCATAAAATTTCCAAAACTGATTTTTTTTAGGGACCAGTTCTTTTTTAAGTTGATTTAGGAGGCTTTTATCCTGGAAACCCCCATAAGTGACCCCATTTTGGAAACTACACACCCTAAAGAATTAAACTGGGGGTATAATGAGCATGGGGACCCTACAGGGGCTGGAGGAAAGGATTCACAATTAGGCCAGATAAAAAGGAAAATAGAAATTTTCCAATAATATATTTGTTTACATTAAATTATCTCATTTTCACAAACAACATGAGAGAAAATGCACCTCAATATATGTAACGCAGGTTCTCCTGAGTACAACAGTGCCCCATATGTGGGCATAGACCACTGTACAGGCGCACAGCCGGGCTCAGAAGGAAGGGAGCGCCAATTCGCTTTTCCATTGCAGATTTTGCTGAAGAAGTTTCTGAGCGCCAGGTGCGTTTGCAGAGCCAAAAGTCACCTCATTTTAGAAAGTGCACCCCTCAAAGAATACATTTTGGGGTGTGGTGACCATTTTGACCCCACTGGTATTAAAGGAAAGTATTCAAAACTAGACCGTAAAAATGAAAAAATTAAATTTTCATAATATGTTTTAGTTTGAAATTTCTCAATTTCACTAGGAACGGGGGAGAAGACACACCCCTAAATTTGTAACGCAGGTTCTCCTGAGTAGAACGGTACCCCATATGTGGGCATAAACCACTGTATGGGCACACAGCCGGGCTCAGAAGAAAAGGGGTGTAATTTTGCTCTAGCAAAACCGCAGCTAGTATCGGTTATTAGAATAGCAAAATTGCTAAAAAAAAAAAAAAAAATTAAAAATTGAGATTACAGGTAATCTGGGGTGGTGATGGCCAGTCTGTGGCAATCTGGGGGTGTTTACTGGCTATCGGAGGTGGTGATAGACAATCGAGGGGGTTATGGGCAGTCTGTGGCAATCTGGGGTGGTTACAGGTAATCTGGGGTGGTTACAGGTAATCTGGGGTGGTTACAGGTAATCTGGGGTGGTTACAGGTAATCTGGGGTGGTTACAGGTAATCTGGGGTGGTTTACAGGTAATCTGGGTAGGTTACAGGTAATCTGGGGTGGTGATGGCCAGTCTGTGGCAATCTGGGGTGTTTATTGGCTATCGGAGGTGGTGATAGACAATCGAGGGGGTTATGGGCAGTCTGTGGCAATCTGGGGTGGTTACAGGTAATCTGGGGTGGTTACAGGTAATCTGGGGTGGTTACAGGTAATCTGGGGTGGTTACAGGTAATCTGGGGTGGTTTACAGGTAATCTGGGTAGGTTACAGGTAATCTGGGGTGGTGATGGCCAGTCTGTGGCAATCTGGGGTGTTTATTGGCTATCGGAGGTGGTGATAGACAATCGAGGGGGTTATGGGCAGTCTGTGGCAATCTGGGGTGGTTACAGGTAATCTGGGGTGGTTACAGGTAATGTGGGGTGGTTACAGGTAATGTGGGGTGGTTACAGGTAATGTGGGGTGGTTACAGGTAATGTGGGGTGGTTACAGGTAATGTGGGGTGGTTACAGGTAATGTGGGGTGGTTACAGGTAATCTGGGGTGGTTAACAGGTAATCTGGGGTGGTGATAGACAATTGAGGGGGTTATGGGCAGTCTGTGGTAATCTGGGGGGGGGGGTTACAGGTAATCTGGGGGGTTACAGGTAATCTGGGGGGGTTACAGGTAATGTGGGGGGGTTACAGGTAATGTGGAGTAGTTACAGGTAATGTGGAGTAGTTACAGGTAATGTGGAGTAGTTACAGGTAATGTGGAGTAGTTACAGGTAATGTGGAGTAGTTACAGGTAATGTGGAGTAGTTACAGGTAATGTGGAGTAGTTACAGGTAATGTGGGGTAGTTACAGGTAATGTGGAGTAGTTACAGGTAATGTGGAGTAGTTACAGGTAATGTGGAGTAGTTACAGGTAATGTGGAGTAGTTACAGGTAATGTGGAGTAGTTACAGGTAATGTGGAGTGGTTACAGGTAATGTGGGGTGGTTACAGGTAATCTGGGGCACTTGACTTTTTATCCCGTTACCAATGATTTATGGTGACAGGGGAAAAAAGCATTTGGAACAAGTGATCAGCTGTATATAGTATATACCACTGATCACTTGTACCAGGACCATACTGGGTGGTCGCTGATCATTGCCCCATGCACCTCCGGTGGTCGCTGATCATTGCCCCATGCACCTCCGGTGCTCGCTGATCATTGCCCCATGCACCTCCGGTGGTCGCTGATCATTGCCCCATGCACCTCCGGTGGTCGCTGATCATTGCCCCATGCACCTCCGGTGCTCGCTGATCATTGCCCCATGCACCTCCGGTGCTCCCTGATCATTGCCCCATGCACCTCCGGTGCTCCCTGATCATTGCCCCATGCACCTCCGGTGCTCCCTGATCATTGCCCCATGCACCTCCGGTGCTCCCTGATCATTGCCCCATGCACCTCCGGTGGTGGAGAGAATGGGACTTTGATCGTGTTCAGGAATCCATCACTGTGAACAAACAGTCTGTTCAGAGTAATGCCAGCTATCTTCCTAACAAAAACCCACAAAAACTGTCGCCACATTGCAAGATCCATAGCGTTCTTATCGTTTGCGCGACAAAGCTGGTTTTGGGCTCATTTTTTGCGGTAAGATGTGTAGTTTCTATTCATACCAAGTTTTATATGTATAGGACTTTTTGATCTTTTTTTTTTACGTATTTTCTAAAGCGGATTAATAAAATACAGCAATTCTGTTGCTGTTTTTTTTTTTTTAAATTACAGCGTGTGTCGTGCGATATATTTAGTTTTATAGATTGGGTTGTTACACGTGACGATACTAAACATGTATAGGTTTTGTGGTTTTGATCTGTTTTATGTAACGGTTTATAGTGTATAGGGAATATAATGCATTTTATTATGAGGGGGCTGGGGGGGGATTTTTTGTGTTTTGTGCACTTTTTTTTACTTTTACACTAGTGTAATACTGTACAGTGATCTGTGACCACTGATACAATACATTGTACTACTACGGTAGTGCAGTGTATTGTATTATGCATCATGCTGACAATCTGCATAGCCATGCCTGTCAGCATGATAGCATGTCCATGGTAATCCTGGGGGCCTTCATTAGGCCCCTGGGATTACCATGGAGACCATCGATGGACCGGCAGCCACCACGGTATACCCGTGGCAGCCACCGGAACCCAATACATGCCGCTGTCATGATATGACAGCAGCATTCAATGGATTAAACTACCAGGAGTGGAGTAGTTTAAGGGGGAGATCAGCTGTCACTCTGACAACTAATCCCCCGCTTTGCCGCCGCAAGGGGGCAGCAGAGCATTCCGATACGTACGCCGCTAAAAGGTGTACGTGTCGGAACAAAGCCCATTAGTGACCACCGTGAAAATACGTTTTGGCGGTCACTAAGGGGTTCATGTAATATTTGTATTGCCAGCACCATTACGCACGCGGCCATACTAAATATGTGTATTTTATTTATTTTTTACATTTATTATTGTATTAGGGGCTATGGGGCGTATATATAAATTTTATTTTATTATAAATGTATTTTGTGTGTGTTTTTTTTTTGTTTTTTTTTTTTTGCGCATTCGAGCGCATAGTTTATTAACAGAATATATAGAACAGAAAGAAGCGAGATAACGATACATAAACAGTAAGGCACGAGACAATAGCAGGGTTAACAGAGTTATAGGTGTTATCGCATATCGTTAGATACCCAAGTCCATTCCAGTGGGAGCCAGAAGAACATCAATGACATACAAAACTTTCTGAAAAAGTAACAAATAAACAGGCGCCTAAGGCTGGTAATGATGATGTCAGGTAAATCGGCCCTACCTGGACCAAAAACATAAGTAACATCGGAAAACCGTAACAGCGGTTAGAAAAGGATCGATAAGGCGGGCTCTCACTCCCGAACAGGAGCCAGGGGACTGAAGGAGGCAGGGAGGGGAAGGGGGGGGGAGGGAGGGGGGAAAGAGGAAAAAGATAAAGAAAGAGGGTTCAAGAGCTACCCGAGGAGGCCGACAGGTATTCGGGTGAGTCCACAAACTCCAACCAGCACCGCCACACCTTATAGTGGCGATCAGCATTATCCTTTGTGTCTACTGCTAACTCCTCCATTCGGCATAAATAGAGGATCTCCTTGAACCAGTCTTTGATGCTAGGGGCTCTGTCCGTTTTCCACATGCGCAGGATTACAGACCTAGCCGCCTGAAGGAGAACCCTCAAAAGGCCTGTGGCTAGGTGCCTAAGCCTACCCAGTATCATGGACAGAAGGAGGGGGGCCGGGTCATTTTCAAGAAGGGTGCCCGTGAGGGAGTGGATAAGTAACGGCTAGCCAAAAAGGCTGAAGCCTCTTACATCCCCACCATATGTGGGTCATGGTGCCCCTCGTCTCCCCACACCTCCAGCAGAGATCAGGGACAGTCGGGTATAGCTTCTGTAAGAGAGCCGGCACGCGGTACCACCTTGACATAATTCTAAAGTTTGTCTCTTGAGCCCGGGTGGAGATGGAGAACTTGTGACACAGTGTGAATGATCTCTGCCAGTCAATCGTTTCAAAGGTGCGACCAATCTCTCTCTCCCAGCCTTTGGTGTATGAGGGAAGACCCCCAGAGCCAGCATTAAGAAGTTGGTCATAGATTAGTGAGACCGTGCCGGTGTGAGGTGTGGCTGAGTGACACAATGCCTCAAAGGGGGTCAGTGCGCGGTTCGGACAAAGTCAATTGAAATTAGAAGAGAAAAAGTGTTGAAGCTGGCAAAATTGCAGAAGGCGTTGAGGGGTGCGTGCAGGTGCAGGGAACAGGTCTTCATAAGGGAGTAATCGCCCGTATTTGGCAACATGGCACAATCGCAGGGCGGGGAATCTATCACGTCCCAGAAAAGAGGAGCATAGGGTGCCTGGCGGGAAGTCTGGATTACCTAGTAGGGGGGTAAGAGGGCCACCCTGTTGTATAAGTTTTGCGGACTGACCCTGATGGATGAACATCCTAGCCAGGGACTGGGAAACTATAGGCCAGTGGTGGGTGCGGCCAGCACGCAGGGCGGCGCGTGGGAGCCAGGGTATCGTGGCAGGGTCCACCCTAGAAAGGAACATTCGAGCAGTACCCACTGCTTTGTGGAGCCATGGTGTATGCAATCCAGGATTCTCGTGGAGGTTGCTGCTAAGTAGTAGAGAAAGCAGTCTGGCAAAGCCTGCTTGCGTCTCACCAGGATGGACTGTGCCACTCTAGGGGAGCCCCGTGACCAAACAAATGTGCGGAACAGTTTATGTAGGTGGATGAAAAATTGCTTCGGGATGTGTGTGGGAATCGTTTGGAAGTAATACAGCAGACTGGGGAGGATCGTCATTTTAAGGGAGTTGATCCTTCCGAACCAGGAGATGTTGCTCTTATCCCATCTGTCAAGGTCGAGTTTGATGTCCCGAAGAAGGGGAGGGTAATTGAGAGTATAAATGGAGTCGGGGTCTGACGGGATCTGGACCCCCAGATATTTAAAGGAGGAAGATTGCCACTTAAAGGGGTATCGCCCCTGCAGGGACCGGGTTGAAGACTGGGGGAGGGAGATGCCTAAGGCCATGCTTTTAGAAAAGTTGATCTTATAATTACAAAATTTGGAGAAGTCTTCGAGGTCGGAATAGCAGCAAGTCGTCTGCAAAAGCGGAGCACTTATGCTGGACCTGCGTAGGGGTGCGGAAACCAGTAAAGTGGGGGTTCTTTCTCAACGCTATAAGGAGGTGCTCCATACATAGGTTGTACAATAGAGGGGATAGGGGGCAGCCCTGCCTGGTGCCATTTCTGATTGGGAAGGGTTGGGACAGGGTACCATTTATTTTAATTTGGGCATGGGGGTTAGTATAAAGTGCCATGATTCTCCCTAACATAACTGGTCCTATACCAATTTGGGTTAGAGTCCCCTCGAGGAATCCCCAGTCCACCCGGTTGAAGGCCTTCTCCACATCTAAAGACAACATCATGAGGGGGGTGTGGTGTCGATGGGCGTGAGTAAGGATGGAGAATGTCCAGAGAGTGTTATCACGAGCCTCCCGCGACAAAACAAACCCGACCTGGTCCGGGTGGACTAGGGAACCCAGGAGGACCGCCACCCGCTGAGCAATCAGCTTGGCAAACAGCTTCGCATCTAAATTAATTAAAGAAATTGGCCTATAACTAGAGCACTGCAAGGGGGGGTCCTTGCCGTCCTTGGGCAGAACAATGATGTGAGCTAGCAGGGCTGTGGGGGGGGGGAAGGGGGAGGTGGGAGAGACAGAATTGAAGGCGGAGAGAAGGATAGGAGACAGCTCGGATTGGAATGGTTTAAAGATACGGCCTGTGTAGCCGTCTGGGCTGGGACTTTTACCGTTGGGCATGGAAGATATGGCAGACTGAAGCTCATCCGTGGTGAAAGGGACTTCTAAACAGGCCGCCTCTTCAGTGGAAAGTGTGGGGAGGGCTGTGTCTGAGATGTATTGGTGTAACGTGCGGGTGGGTGGAGAGGCAGCCGCCCCAGGAGGAGGTAGATTATACAAGTTCTGGTAATAGGAGCGGAATGCCTCAGAAATATCAGCAGTTAAGTGACTGGTGGTGTTCGGGGAGCTCTTAATGGAGGCAATAAATGTAGAGGACCGACGGTTTCGCAGGATTTTTGCCAAGAGGCGACCGGGTTTGTTCCCCCACTCATAGACCGACTGGCCACACAACTGCTGGTATCGTTTATATTTCCTGTCCAGGAGCGCCTTTATCTCGTGGCGTGTTTGGATAAGCTCCCGAAGTGTCGATTCAAGGAGCGAGCGTTTGTGCAAGTTTCTGGAGAAGGCGTTTCAATTTAGCTGCTGCCGCGTGCTTCAGGCGGGCACCATGTTTGATCAGAACTCCCCGCAACACGCACTTGAGCGCCTCCCATTTAATCTGGGGCGGGGTATCGTCTGAGGCGTGATCAATTTGAAAGTTGGAGATGGAAGTCTTTAAATCGGCCACGCATAGACTGTCCTGGAGAAGGGATTCGTTCAGCCGCCATGTGAAGGGCGGCCTACGAGATAGGGGAAGGGATAAAGTGCAATGTACTGGCGCGTGATCTGAGTGGAGTATATGTCCTATGTCGGTAGATATCAAGGAGGGTAAATGATGGTGTGAGAGAAGTATAATAATCTAGTCTACTATATACTTGATGGGGGTGAGAGTAGAAAGTGAAGTCACGGTCCTGCGGGTGAGTTATGCGCCAGATGTCACTCAGCTGATGTGCATGCAGCTGGCGGCGCAGCTTGTTGAGCTTGTTGTGAGGGAGGGTGGAGTGGCCCGAGGAGGTGTCTTGAAGAGGCTGGAGAGAGAGATTGAAGTCGCCCATCAGCAGCAGCATACCTTCCGCAAAAACAGAAAGATCATCAAGTACCTTCAGGAGAAAAGAGACTTGGTCAGTATTCGGAGCATATACATTAGCTATCGTAACAATCTGGCCCTCTATTTTACACTTGAGGAACAGGTATCTCGCCATGGTGTCCGAGAGGGTGTCAATCACCGTACATGGCAGGGATTTGTGGATGAAAATGGACACCCCTTTAGATCGGCTCTCTGGGTTAGCGTTGTGATAGCAGGTTGGGAAATACCGGTTTCTCAGTGTGGGGATATGGTTCTTCTTAAAATGTGTTTCTTGGAGACACAAAACATGGGTTCTTTGCTTATGGAAGGAGTAGAGGATTTGCGTCCTTTTCTCGGGCGTGTTAAACCCTTGGACATTAAATTATAACAATTTAAAGTGTAACTGTCATGTTTTTTTTTTTTTTTTTTTTACTTGCATAGATTAAGCGTTTTCAAATTAATTACTAATATATTATCAGCTTTTCTTGTCATCTAGTCCAATTAATCTTGACTTTTATCCTCCCCCCTAGCCTTTGTTATCTGCACAATCTTTCACAGCTTTTCAATAAAATCCGTCTTCCCATTTTCTGCCTTTGTGAAGACGGATTCTCTCTGAGCACCTCCCTCAGAGCCTACGTGCGCGCTCCCGTGTAGAAGCCGATGCCCAGCCTGTACAGGGACATAGGAGCTGTGTCATAGCTCCTACTACATAGAGAGAGGTGCTGCCGTCCCAATCAGAATCTTCACAAA
This sequence comes from Dendropsophus ebraccatus, assembly GCA_027789725.1. Classification (NCBI taxonomy): domain Eukaryota; kingdom Metazoa; phylum Chordata; class Amphibia; order Anura; family Hylidae; genus Dendropsophus; species Dendropsophus ebraccatus. The sequence continues at coordinate 4,847,450 of JAQFWZ010000048.1, read as the reverse complement.
AGATCTCCCTGCTCTTTGAAGCTGACAGCTCCCTCACATCCCACTGCAGTGACTAGGAGAGGACGGACTGAGAGATAAGAATGTGATGATTACATGCAGGGAGTCTGGACAGCAAGAGAGGGGTTAACTGACCTGCCCTCCTCTCTTGCTGTCCAGACTCCCGCCATGTAATCATCACATTCTTATCTCTCAGTCCGTCCTCTCCTAGTCACTGCAGTGGGATGTGAGGGAGCTGTCAGCTTCAAAGAGCAGGGAGATCCTTATGTGAAGATTGAATGCCGACAGCCCAGCAAGGCTTCATCTTGTCTTCATCTCCACTTTCTCTTCTGCTGTGCAGCCCCTCCCCCTCCCCTATGCACGGATTGCATACACGGCAGCAGGAGAGAGCAGGGGTCACTGCAGAGGGATGGAGGTGGTGCTGCTGCAGCTTCTCCCTGCAGATTTCTGCATCTTCATCTCTGTCACATGTGTGGAGAGAGGGAGCCATAGCAGGAGCTGATGCAGACCAGACCATTCCAGTGCAGGGGATGGAGGAGGGGGCATTACTTTTCAGTAGTAGGTCCTGCTGCCCTTCTTTCATTACTATAGGAGTGTGCAGGACATCTGCAGCTGCAGCAAGACTACCACTCCCATCATGGTATGAAAGTGAAAGCATGATGGGAGTGCTAGTCTTGCTACAGCTGCAGATACTTGGAGACAAACAATAATCAGAATTAGTGTTGTGGAAGTGCTGTATGTATAACAAACGTATTTTATTATATTAACCATAATGTCCACTATTTCTCTGCTGTACCTTCTAGCTATTCTGGTGTGACTGTATTCGGCATAGGCTGTGCTAGGAGAATGGGAGGGGGGGTGTCAGAGCTTGCAGTGCTCTGATTGGTCTGTCCTCTGTGCTCGCTACCGGCTGGTTTGTGGTGGATTATGGGTAGTGAGGGAAGGCTGCGTGAGGCAGAAAGGAAGGGCAGACATCATCAAAGGAGGATCCCGCCCACCAGCCGAAATACAGGACAGTTACTGAGGCGGCAGCTGCAGCATGTACAGGGGATGGAAAAGGTACTAAACCAAATGATTTCAGCTAAATGACTGGATGTATGATTATACCTATGCATAATCTACTGTTTGACTGGGGTGGTGTAATTTGGGCCTGGAAATGACAGTTAGGGGAGTAGGGAAGAGAGCCCGCCCTAGTGGACAAGTAAAGTAACAAAAAACAACTAAAACACTAAGACAATAAAAACCAGGGAGAACAAAGAAAGCAACCAGAACCGTAAAGTTGCCAGGTGACTAGATTGTACAGCACAGATCGCTTATTCAACGGCGCAAACCACTGCGCTTGGTGACCTATTGGGGGTGTGAGCAGCGCCAGGTAGGAGCGCTGTTAACTACGGGGGTAATGATGCAGGAGAGGGTGGCAACCTGCTCTGAAGGCATTAGGACTAACATAACAAGGGGGGTAGCATACAGGCGAGACTATGGCGCCGGTGTTGAGGGGAACACGGATAGCAGTGTCAAGAAAATGTTAGGCCCGACTGAGGCGACCAAGTGGGTGTAAGCCCGAGCACTAGAGACACGTTTACTCAGCCTTAAGTCACTGTTCGGGCAGCTGGGAGGACTCTCCTGGCGTGTCTTGGTGGTCATTGCGGCAGAGGTGAGGCTCCCCTGAGTCTGGAGGGGCCCGCCCCGGGGCCAAAGGCTGTATCCAAGCGTTGCGGTGGTGTGTGCGGGTCTTTGAGGAAGGCAGTCCATCCCGACAGGTCGGGGGCAGGTATGTCAAGAGCCCTGAGGAATTCCGGCAGTTCTGCGGGGCATCGCAAAGTCGTCGTCCTGGTGCCAGCTCTGACGATCAGGGCAAATGGGAATCCCCATCTGTAGGGTATGTTTCTAGCTTGTAGTTGAGAGAGAAGAGGTTTTAGAGTAGCCCTTTGTCGCAAGGTCCGGAGGGATAAGTCCGGGAACAGCTGGAGTCGTGCCCCATCGAAATCAATGTATCCCTGCAGTCTCACCTGTTTCATAATCTCTTGCTTGACAGCGAACCGGTGGATTCTGCAGATTACGTCTCTGGGGAACCTGGGGTCGGAACTGGGGGCACGTAGTGCCATGTGGGCACTGTCTATTTCCAGTGGGGCATCCACAGGTTTGTTAAGCAGGGTATTAAAGATGCCTGTAAGGGTCGGCAAAAGGTCTTGTGGATGTGTGGCTTCTGGAAGGCCTTTCAGTCTAAGGTTGTTACGGCGGTTCCTGTTTTCTAAGTCATCTAGATGTTCCGCCAGCTGATGTTGTGTGACACTGTGAGCTGAGGCCGTAGTCTGAAGATCTTGGATGGACGACAGGACTGAGGTCTTAAAGGATTCTAAGTCCTCCACTCTAGTTTGAAGGTTCTGAAGATCAGTTCGGACCGTAGTGAGGTCCCTACGCAAAGCTCGTTTCAGGTTAGAGGCTAGAGAATCCATATCTGACTTGGAGGGAAGCAGGGCCTTTAATTCAGGATGGCCTTGTAGCATGGAGAGGGCTTCTGCAGGTGGTGGCAGCTCGGAGGTCAGTATCCCCGCCATGGGAGTGGGCAGCAGTAATGTGTGCTGGTCATGGATGGCAAAGGGTGAGCGCCTCTCTCCTCTGCTTTCAATCCAGGGGTCTCTAGCACCATTGTTCCCGGGGGTGAGGGGAAGTCTGCAGGCTAAGGAGACTGAGGAACGTTTGGGGGGGGGGGCTTCTGTCCCAGACCTGTGAGGGAATGAGCTGGGAACTAGAAGCCACGCTGTCCTGAGTGTCTTCCTCCTGGCTGCTCTGGGTGGCAAAGATGGAGGGCAGGCCTGGAGTAGGTGACATAGCAATGTCACAGTCCCGTCCTGCGTCTGTGTCAGCTGGGGGCTGCAGGATGGATCCGACCTCTCCCTCATGTGTGGGCGGCGGGGCCAGTTGTCGTACCTGCTGTACCTGTGGGTGCCGTGCAGGATCAGGGGAATGGTTGCCATCAGCCGCTGGAGTCTCCTGTGGGGACGGCGAGGTAGGTGGGCTATGGGTTGCCGCTGCCACGTGTTTGGGCGCCATGTTGGGGACCTCCCGTTCTGGATCGGGTGTCTCAGCTGGGTCTCGTGGGTGGCCCGGTGGCAGGAGTTGCGGGTTGAGCGGTGAGATGCGGCCGCTCCTGAAGAGAGACCGCAGGCTGGGCGGCACTTGCCATGCGGTCCGGCGCCATTACAGGGGCTTGCGAGGTGGAGGCCGTGGCCGGCGCTGGGTCCAGGCGCTGCTGGAAATAGGCGGAAATCGCTGGTGTGCCCGCCGGGTGGTCTGCTGCCAGCTGTGTGGCCCGTCTGGACCTAGTTTTCCCCATCGAAGCAGGTCTTTTACCCCTTTTATGAGCAGGTGGGTGCCGGAGCTCCTGTAGTTAGCCTCTGCTCGCCAGCGCGCCGAAACCACGCCGTGTGTGTGTGTGTTTTTTTTTTTAACACTTCATGTTTTAGTCCCACCATGGGGACTTTACTGTAAAATTGCCTGATTACAGGCATAGTGCATAGCAGGGCTCATCAGCACTGCAATACACTAGGCCTGCAATAGGCAAAGCTGACCAGACTCAGCCTTAGGCTGAGCCTGATCAGCCACCGTAGCGGTGACACCAGGAGGCATCTGGGAAGTTTCCTAATGTCATAGCAACCATTGGGCTGTGGGATCTCACCGCACAGCCCTGATGGAGGAGGAAGGGAGGATTCTCCCTTCCTGTAGCACTATAGGTGCTACGATTGCACAGATCTCAGCACCTATAGGGCTTGGCCCGGATCTCGGCAGTTGCTGCCGGTGCCCGGCTATCACTGACAACTCCTGCGCCCCTGTCATCTCGAGGACGTGACGGCACGTCCATCTGCCAGAATGGGCTGCAGATTTGGACGTGCTGGCACATCCATATGCGGGAAGGGGTTAAATAATAAAAAAACATGTTTACAAACAGGGTGGATTTGATTAAAATCTAACTGATTTAAATCATGATTTTAATCACTAGTCAGTAAGGCTTGATTTAAATCAGTGTTTTAAATCAAAGTTTTTTTTACCTAAACTAGTTCTTGCTATTTTAACATGCAAGTAGATGAAGATTTTTAGAATCACTTTTTATATTATTTTTTTCTCCCCAGTTTAATGGGTTAATCATTTATATTTGGACACCACTGTTCTGTTGTACTTAGGAAGGAGAAAAATAATCCTGACCTTAATAACAATTTAAATAGATTTATTAAACTGAAACAATAACATTGCAGCATACGTTATTTGCTTAAACAAACATCCATGTTTGTTAACTAATTTGGCTAAACAAAATATATATATTTTAAGAACACATGAAAAATGTAAATACTACTGTCCCTGCTGTCCTCTGTAGCTCACTTGTCGTCGTCGTCGTCATCTTCATCATCATCTTCTTCTTTGTTCCTATTCATAATCTGGAAAAGAAAAACAAGCTTTCCTGCTTTATTGGGTCCCAACCGATTTCTCAATTTAGAATGAATGAGTCCAAAGGAAGAGAATATTCTTTCAACACCTCCAGAAGACGCTACTGCTGTTAAAAGTGAAATCATTACTTGAACAGTCTCTAAATCCAAGCGCTTAAGTGACTTCCACCAGTTTACTGGTGTGACCTTCCTTAAAATATCTTCAGCAAACATATATTTCTTGAATGGTTCCCCCTTAGCTCTGGAGTTTATTATAGTTGGCATTAAAGATGGATGATTGCTGGATACCCATGTCATAGCTAACTCCTCTTCCTCAGCACTTAGGTTTTGACCCTGATATTGGATATTGACAATATTTGCCAAAAAATGAGCTGGAGTCAGTGCTTGTCCCATTCGTTAGTTTACTGCTTGTAATTGAACTCTGTCCATGTGTAGTTCTGTTTTTAAGTGTTCACTCAGTTCCTTCCAAATTTCGACAGCATCCGCAATAAAACAGCTATTTTTCAGTATTTTGTTTAAAGCTTGAGAGATGGGTTTCAGGAAGCTCAGCATATGTTCAACATTTCTCTTAAGCCCAATGTTGAGGATTTTGGCCGTGACAGTGCCATCTATTTTATCTCGATTTTCTTCACAAAGTGTCATCAGAAAAGGCCAGTTTTTGATCTACTGCGCCAAACAGTCCACCACAGAGTTCCATCTAACATCTTGTGGGAGCGTTAGCTTGGTTCCACCCATCCTTTTCAGAGCTGCTGCAGCAAAATGATTATTACGGAAGTATTACGCAATTTCAACAACATTAGCCTTTATTTCTGGAACACTTAAAGGACAACTCCGGCGGGACCCCCCCAAAAAAAAAAAAAAACACAGACACACACAGACACCATACTCACCATCCCTCCGGTGACGATCGCCACTTCATTCGCCCGCCGTCCGCCTCACCGTCACCTGCGTCCGCCGTCCAGCGATGTCTCCTTCTTCCGGGTCCATGAGAGAGAAAAGGCTGCCAGCGCGCTTGCGCACCGGCAGCCTTTTCATTGGCTGGAGCGCATCACATGGCTTCCAGCAAGCTCAGCCAATCAGGGCTGAGCAAGCTGGAAGCCATGTGATGCGCTCCAGCCAATGAAAAGGCTGCTGGTGCGCATGTGCACCAGCAGCCTTTTCTCTCCCATTCACTCTCAATGAAGACGCCGAGGAGGAAGAAGACCCGGACCGCCCCCAGCTCTGACATCACCCGACACCAGAGAAGAGGACCGTGACGACCGTAATAGGTAATGTATATATTCTTTAACTTCCGGGGTGGGGGGTCGGGGGTCGGAAAGTGGGGGAAGGGAGCCAGACCGGGTATTTAACCACATTACAAAGTTATATAACTTTGTAATGTGTGTTAAATAAGCCAAAAAAAAATTTCGCCGGAGTTGTCCTTTAAGTCTTTGGCTAAGAGGTGCAGCCAATGAGCAGTGCAAGCATATGTTATTAGCAGCTTTGTATTCCCTCCCTGCTCTTCTAAATCTCTTCTCATCTTGGATACGTTTGCAGCATTGTCAGTGACCAAACTGCGTACTAGACACTTGAATTTTTGTTCACATGTCGTTATAGCTTTTACTGCCACTTCTTTTACGTATTCTGCTGTGTGCGCATTTCCTGACGTATCAGTTGTTTGTGCAAGGAAGACTTGACCTTCTTCTGTTATACAGGCACATACAATAGGATCCTTGTGGACATTACTCCTCCCATCAATACTTAGGTTAACAATTTTACCCTCCAGAGCTGTTGCACATCGCTCCATTTCACTGTCATACACTTGATCCAGCAGTTTCCCTGCAACATCAGCTCTGCTGGGCGGACTGTATCCTGGTCTCAGTGACTGAACCATATTAATGAAATGTGGGTTCTCAGACAGACAGAAAGAAGAGTTTGTTGCATAAATAAACTGGGGAATTTTTTCATCAATCAACTCTTTTTCTAATCTGCTAGTTCTTATCACAAACCTATCTATGGTGGTTCCAGGAGGTAAAGGTTTTTTCTTCCTTTTGGGTGATGGTGATATGTGTCTGATGATGATGCTGCTGCTAATGAAGCACTATCCTGGATGGATAACTCTGAAACTGTAGAACAGGATGATGGTGATCTTGGAGGTGGATAGTTTCCAGAATCCATGAATTCCCCTAAACAAAAAAAGTCAATGCTGTTATTTTATTGTTTATACAATTTCTGCTTATTGTACACAACACATCACTGCCCCAAAAGGAATATTTGTTTTTCTTCATCATAACTGTACCAAATGACAGTAACCTGCAGTAATAATAAGAAATATAATTTTTCTCACACATGACAGTTCAATCTTTAGAAATAGGATTCAATAAAAATGTTTACCAACCTGTAGATCCTGCCTGTTCAGAAGTGTTTCTTTGGTCATCTTCATCACCGCACTTCTCATGATGTTGCCTCATTCGCACCACCAGGCCTTGCATCTCTTTGTTGCATTGTTTGCATTTTGCACGCATGCCTGCCTTACCGATAGGAGCTTCATTACAATATTCCCAAACTGGGTCTCTTTTACGGCCTGCTGCCATTATAAGGAAAGAAAGTAATAAACCTCAGATCGTACACACAAACAGATCCAGACTTGTCGGTCTGTGGCTATGCTGCAGTATTGTGCTCAAAGTTTCACTTTCATTTTCTTGTCTGCTTGCCCTTCCTCCTCCTGAGACTTAGATTCACATTCTTCTTGTGTTGTGCAGATCTATTCCACCTCAAACAATCAGAAACATATTGTCTAACTTCTTGGACTTGGTACTGAAGGGGATGATTCTGTATTCATAGGTTTGTAGAACAATAGGATTAAGGTCTTTTTCTCAACTCTGTTCATGTTGTAACATTTTTGCTGTGAAGAAGAGGCTGGGACCTCTGCGGAGTCCAATTCAGTTTTGAGAACTGCGTAAGTAAAGCGAGCGTCTGTGATAATATAGGAGAGAAACTGCGCACTAATCCTACAGAAACCTCCTGGAAGAGCATGGCATTGGGAATGTTACACATATACAGCCTTTATTCTACTGAGTTAAACAACTCAGCTTTATCTCATGATGGAAGAACCTTTGGATGGTAAAATATATTCCTCAAAAAGCAGTTTATTGTAAAAAAAAATCAGATTTAAATAAAACATTGATTTTTATCCACCCTGTTAACAAAGCAGGTTTTTTTACCTTTTGGGTGTGTGGCGGGTCAGCGTGGTAGGCATCCTTACGTTGGAAGGTTTCTATGGTTGTACTTTGTTCTTATTCCTGGATTTTGTGCTTTTTGCCATTATGGTGGTTTTGTATGTTAGAATTATGGTGTGTTTGTGCGTGTGTTGTACATGGGCAAAATGTTATCTACCGTATTTTACGGTGTATAAGACGACTTTTTAACCCCAAAAAATCATCTCAGGAGTTAGGGGGTCTTCTTATACGCCGGGTATGGTCGCAGCATACGGTGAGGGAGCTAAAAAATGTCCGCATCCCCACAGTATGTGGCGATCACAATAAAAAATAAAAAAATCAATTCACCTGTGACCCGTTCCTGGCAGCCACGCGCCTCCCATCATTTTTCCGTCACAGGCAGCGTGATCCAGAGACACTGCCTGTGCCGGTGTTCCCTGAAGCTCTCCAGGCAGACCTTGTCTCTGGCAGACCTCCCCGTGTGTCCTCCGAGTAGATCTCGTCTCTGGCAGACCTCCCCGTGTGTCCTCCGAGTAGATCTCGTCTCTGGCAGACCTCCCCGTGTGTCCTCCTAGTAGATCTTGTCTCTGGCAGACCTCCCCGTGTGTCCCCCTAGTAGATCCAGTCTCTGGCAGACCTCCCCGTGTGTCCTCCTAGTAGATCTCGTCTCTGGCAGACCTCCCCGTGTGTCCCCCTAGTAGATCCAGTCTCTGGCAGACCTCCCCGTGTGTCCCCCTAGTAGATCCAGTGTCTGGCAGACCTCCCCGTGTGTCCCCTTAGTAGATCTCGTAGGGATGTGTACTCGTAGAAGTAATGTAAGCGTTATTCTGCATATTGTCTGGCGTATAAAGACCAGCAAATCCCAAATATGAGTCATTCCAGGCTACAAGAAGCATTGTGTTTGTGCTCCTGATGTCGAGTGCTCGTCTGCCTCCCACCCTCCCATCCTGTGCTGCCTGATGCCGAGTGCTCCACTGCCTCCCACCCTCCCATCCTGTGCTGCCTGATGCCGAGTGCTCGTCTGCCTCCCACCCTCCCATCCTGTGCTGCCTGATGTCGAGTGCTCGTCTGCCTCCCACCCTCCCATCCTGTGCTGCCTGATGCCGAGTGCTCGTCTGCCTCCCACCCTCCCATCCTGTGCTGCCTGATGCCGAGTGCTCGTCTGCCTCCCACCCTCCCATCCTGTGCTGCCTGATGCCAAGTGCTCGTCTGCCTCCCACCCTCCCATCTTCTGATGCCGAGTGCTCGTCTTCCTCCCACCCTCCCATCCTGATGCCCAGTGCTCGTCTGCCTCCCATCCTGTGCTGCCTGATGCCGAGTGCTCGTCTGCCTCCCACCCTCCCATCCTGTGCTGCCTGATGCCGAGTGCTCGTCTGCCTCCCACCCTCCCATCCTGTGCTGCCTGATGCCGAGTGCTCGTCTGCCTCTATCCCTCCCATCCTCTGCTGCCTGATGCCGAGTGGTTGTCTGCCTCCCACCCTCTGCTGCCTGATGCCGAGTGCTCGTCTGCCTCCCACCCTCCCATCCTCTGCTGCCTGATGCTGAGTGCTCGTCTGCCTCCCACCCTCCCATCCTCTGATGCCGAGTGCTCGTCTGCCTCCCACCCTCTGCTGCCTGATGCCGAGTGCTCGTCTGCCTCCCATCCTCTGATGCCGAGTGCTCGTCTGCCTCCCACCCTCTGATGCCGAGTGCTCGTCTGCCTCCCACCCTCCCATCCTGTGCTGCCTGATGCCGAGTGCTCGTCTGCCTCCCACCCTCCCATCCTGTGCTGCCTGATGCCCAGTGCTCGTCTGCCTCCCATCCTGTGCTGCCTGATGCCGAGTGCTCATCTGCCTCCCACCCTCCCATCCTCTGCTGCCTGATGCCGAGTGCTCGTCTGCCTTCCACCCTCTGCTGCCTGATGCCCAGTGCTCGTCTGCCTCCCATCCTGTGCTGCCTGATGCCCAGTGCTCGTCTGCCTCCCACCCTCCCATCCTCTGCTGCCTGATGCCGAGTGCTCGTCTGCCTCCCACCCTCTGATGCCGAGTGCTCGTCTGCCTCCCACCCTCCCATCCTGTGCTGCCTGATGCCGAGCAGGGATCACAAGGAGGAAGCAGACATTAGGAGACACATGGACGCTGGCAGACAATCGAGCGCAGTAGAGTAACCCCACCAGACTCGCTAGAGGACTGTCCCGTAGTAACCCTGCCAGACTCGCTACAGTGCTGTCCAAGAGTAACCCTGCTGGACTGGCTACAGAGTTGTCCCAGACTCCCTACAGCATTCTTTGACAGTAACCCCCCATGCTGATCTCTCTAGCTTTCCTCAGGGTTCGCGTGCTGATCTCTCTAGCTTTCCTCAGGGCTTGGGCTTGCGTGCTGATCTCTCTAGCTTTCCTCAGGGCTTGCGTGCTGATCTCTCTAGCTTTCTTCAGGGTTCGCGTGCTGGTCTCTCTAGCTTTCCTCAGGGTTCGCGTGCTGATCTCTCTAGCTTTCTTCAGGGTTCGCGTGCTGGTCTCTCTAGCTTTCCTAAGGGTTCGCATGCTGATCTCTCTAGCTTTCCTCAGGGTTCGTGTGCTGATCTCTCTAGCTTTCCTCACGGCTTGGGCTTGCGAGCTGATCTCTCTAGCTTTCCTTAAGGTTCGCGTGCTGATCTCTCTAGCTTTCCTCAGGGTTCACGTCCTGATCTCTCTAGCTTCCCTCAGGGTTCGCGTGCTGATCTCTCTAGCTTTCCTCAGGGTTCGCGTGCTGATCTCTCTAGCTTTCCTCAGGGTTCGCGTGCTGATCTCTCTAGCTTTCCTCAGGGTTCGCGTGCTGATCTCTCTAGCTTTCCTCAGGGTTCGCGTGCTGATCTCTCTAGCTTTCCTCAGGGTTCGCGTGCTGATCTCTCTAGCTTTCCTCAGAGCTTGCGTGCTGATCTCTCTAGCTTTCCTCAGGGCTCGCGTGCTGATCTCTCTAGCTTTCCTCAGGGCTCGTGTGATGATGTCTCTAGCTTTCCTCAGGGCTCGTGTGATGATGTCTCTAGCTTTCCTCAGGGCTCGCGTGATGATGTCTCTAGCTTTCCTCAGGGCTCGCGTGCTGATCTTTCTAGCTTTCCTCAGGGCTCGCTTGCTGATCTCTCTAGCTTTCCTCAGGGCTCGCGTGCTGATCTCTCTAGCTTTTCTCAGGGCTTGCGTGCTGGTCTCTCTAGCTTTCCTTAGAGCTTGTGTGCTGATCTCTCTAGCTTTCCTCAGGGCTCGCGTGATGATGTCTCTAGCTTTCCTCAGGGCTCGCGTGATGATGTCTCTAGCTTTCCTCAGGGCTCGCGTGATGATGTCTCTAGCTTTCCTCAGGGCTCGCGTGATGATGTCTCTAGCTTTCCTCAGGGCTCGCGTGATGATGTCTCTAGCTTTCCTCAGGGCTCGCGTGATGATGTCTCTAGCTTTCCTCAGGGCTCGCGTGATGATGTCTCTAGCTTTCCTCAGGGCTCGCGTGATGATGTCTCTAGCTTTCCTCAGGGCTCGCGTGATGATGTCTCTAGCTTTCCTCAGGGCTCGCGTGATGATGTCTCTAGCTTTCCTCAGGGCTCGCGTGATGATGTCTCTCTAGCTTTCCTCAGGGCTCGCGTGATGATGTCTCTCTAGCTTTCCTCAGGGCTCGCGTGATGATTACAGATGAGCGAACCGGGTTCGGGGTCGAGTCCATGCGAACCCAAACGATCGGCATTTGATTAGCGTTGGCTGCTGAAGTTGGATAAAGCCTAAAGTTGTCTGGAAAACATGGATACAGACAATGACTATATCCATGATTTCCACATAGCCTTAGGGCTTTATCCAACTATGTGGAAATCATGGATATAGTCATTGTCTGTATCCATGTTTTCCAGACAACTTTAGGCTTTATCCAAGTTCAGCAGCCCCAGCTAATCAAATGCCAAACGTTTGGGTTCGAATGGACTCGAACCCGAACCCGGTTCGCTCATCTGTAGTGATGATCTCTATATCTCTCTATATTTCTTTTGGGTTCGTGTGATGTCTCTAGCTTTCCTCACGGCTTGGGCTTGCGAGCTGATCTCTCTAGCTTTCCTCAGGGTTCGCGTGCTGATCTCTCTAGCTTTCCTCAGGGTTCGCGTGCTGATCTCTCTAGCTTTCCTCAGGGTTCACGTCCTGATCTCTCTAGCTTTCCTCAGGGTTCACGTCCTGATCTCTCTAGCTTTCCTCAGGGTTCGCGTCCTGATCTCTCTAGCTTTCCTCAGGGTTCGCGTGCTGATCTCTCTAGCTTTCCTCAGAGCTTGCGTGCTGATCTCTCTAGCTTTCCTCAGAGCTTGCGTGCTGATCTCTCTAGCTTTCCTCAGGGCTCAAGTGCTGATCTCTCTAGCTTTCCTCAGGGCTCTCGTGATGATGTCTCTAGCTTTCCTCAGGGCTCGCGTGATGATGTCTCTAGCTTTCCTCAGGGCTCGCGTGATGATCTCTCTAGCTTTCCTCAGGGTTCGCGTGCTGATCTCTCTAGCTTTCCTCAGAGCTTGCGTGCTGATCTCTCTAGCTTTCCTCAGAGCTTGCGTGCTGATCTCTCTAGCTTTCCTCAGGGCTCGCGTGCTGATCTCTCTAGCTTTTCTCAGGGCTTGCGTGCTGATCTCTCTAGCTTTCTTCAGGGTTCGCATGCTGGTCTCTCTAGCTTTCCTTAGAGCTTGTGTGCTGATCTCTCTAGCTTTCCTCAGGGCTCAAGTGGTGATCTCTCTAGCTTTCCTCAGGGCTCGCGTGATGTCTCTAGCTTTCCTCAGGGCTCGCGTGATGATGTCTCTAGCTTTCCTCAGGGCTCGCGTGATGATGTCTCTAGCTTTCCTCAGGGCTCGCGTGATGATCTCTCTAGCTTTCCTCAGGGCTCGCGTGCTGATTTCTCTAGCTTTCCTCAGGGCTTGTGCACTGATCTCTAGCTTTCCTCAGGGCCTCTGTGCCGATGATTTCTTCTCCATTGTACAGATCTATTGTGCACGATCTGTAGGACTTCCCAGTGGTCACAGGTAAGTTTTCAGGCTGTAAGTAGCGAACGTATCTCCCTGCCTTTTTCAGGACCAGGTATATTATCTTAGGGGCGTTCTTGCTGATGGGGCGTTCACCAGTTATGGCAGATACATTGAGGTTTTATGATGGAGTAAAGCCCAGTGTGTGTCCAGCAGATAACATTGTCCTCTGCTCTTCAGGTTATTGACCGGACGTAAGATCCACACGCAGCAGGAGGCAGTCCAGGTGAGCAGATTGCTCCTCCAGGCTCCTTTTTTTCTTTGTCAGCCTGCACTCCATCATGACTGATTCCTGTGTTTCTGATCCATCAGGTCATGGACATGTTACATTCTCTCGGACCAAGCACTGTGGTCATCACCAGCTCAGATCTTCCTGCATCACGAGGCTCGGATTATCTCATCACATTAGCGAGCCAAAGACGAGGTACAGGATGTGGTGATCGGTGGTCAGCTGTGGGGAGGCCACCCACTCCTGGCCTATCAGTGGCCATGCATCAACCACAACTGAACCCATACTAATATAAAGGGGGTCACTGACGTCTAAGCGGATGGTTATGGGCTGTAAAGTCTGAATGTCCTGTGTGTTGTCTCTTATGAACACTCCTGCTTGTTCTGTCACTTCTGCAGTGGGTGAGGACGGGCAGATACAGACGCTGAGGATTTGCTTTGAGCTGCCGAAAGTTGATGCAGTATTTGTGGGCACTGGAGATCTCTTTGCTGCTATGCTCTTGGCCTGGACTCACCATCACCCCAACAACTTTAAGGTGGGTTCTGCACATAGACTATGCACATCGTATAGAGATTATCCCGGTAACTTCTTATGGCTGCCTGGTGGATGTGTTTTGAGTAGTCATTCCTGTGCTTTTTTATTACATTTGCATAAATTTTCTGATTTCCCCTCCCAAGTGACCCTTTTTTTTTACTTCTGTAATTGCAGCTGGCGTGTGAGAAGACTGTGTCCGCTATGCAGCTTGTCCTGCAGAGAACCATCACCAGTGCACGCAGTAAGTCCCAGGCAGTAGTATGGCGGAGGGGTCGTTCGTGGATATCTAATGTCAGGTGCAGGTGGGACCTAAGCAGAGTATATGGTGGCAGGGGTCATTCGTGAATAACTAATGTTGGGCGGGTGGGGGAACGGAACAGTTTTGATTGTTTTCTCTCCGCAGTACTGGCCGGTCCTGGGGTGAAGCCATCGTATGCTCAGCTGGAACTTCGGATGGTCCAGAGCAGAAAAGACATTGAGAACCCGGAGCTGATCATTCGGGGCACTGTGTTATAAAGCTTGGTTACCAAGAAATTTCGGGACCAATGTAGAGACTCCAGACCTAACCCATATTAAGACCCTGGGCCCCAGCAAAGAGATAGCAGGCCCGGATCCAAAGGAGCTCGACCTCCATCAGGAAGGGGTGACCTCCAGGCCCTCAGTGGTCCCTTTAGGTTCACAAGGCCATCATTCCTGCGTGCCAAACACTCACCAGCAACCTGCAAGAAGCCAGAGTCCACGGTAACAATCCTGCCTCTCCAGCAGGAGTTGTCTGATGATATTTGCCTGCCTCGCACTGATCTGGGGGGGTGGATTGCAGATGAGCGGGGTCTGATCTGTATGTTCTCATGAAGGATGGTTTAATCTCAGAACGTGTTGGTTTTATATGCACATAGATAATAAAGTTGTCTCTAGATGATGACTACTGAGTGCAGACATGTCTGTGGCTGAACCCCTGTGGGGGGCACTATAGATGAAACTGTAGTCATTGGTGACCACCTTGGTCTGTGTTTATTGGTTCCATTTGGGTTGTGTCTTTCTTGTGGATGATGGTGCTGCTCCGAGCTCCCTGCTGGTTCTAACTCTGGATGAGAGAAGCAGCCACTACCCCCTCCATGTATTGGACCGGAGGCGATCATGTCAGTACTCGTCTTCTTCTCCAGCATTAACTCCAGCAATGTTCATCTCTTCTCCCCCTTTCTTCCATCACTTTATGCTGTCCTGCTTTCCAATGTGCACTTCCCCCTCTGATGACCCCATGTCAGTGCAGTACCGCGTGCACCTCCCCCTCTGATGACCCCATGTCAGTGCAGTACCGCGTGCACCTCCCCCTCTGATGACCCCATGTCAGTGCAGTACCGTGTGCACCTCCCCCTCTGATGTTAGTGTTGCCCCACGCTGGATATTATATAAACCTCTCTCTGGACAGGACTCTTGCAGACAGCACAGTAAGCACAAGGTTCCTCGCATCCATCATGAATACTTTTTGCCTTCTCCAGCTTACCACCTCTTCTCCATGAAATCACTGTTTCTGGATTGTTCTGAATGTGCCTTTAACCCTTACAGCTGCCCCTCTGTTCTTGCTGATCCCTCTTGAAACAAAATCTGAAAAATTGTCTATCTTGTACGTGATCTGAGCCCTAATGGGGCGTTGTCTGTACTTTATCCAACATGGCCGATGCCGTTCAATAAACTGCCACAAAGTATGATCCCTGCCTGGGTCTTATTACGCATTGTCGGTCTATAAAGGTTCCTATACATATTACGTGATCAAAACAGATTATTTCAACACAAACGGATCATCTGCTGGGTGAAAATTATTCTGGCAGAGTTGTGGCCGACCATCGTCGTCTGGGAAGTGGTCGGCTGAGCTTTCAGCTGATAGGGGTTGTATCAGGTGACCACCATGTGGAAAGGAGAACAAATGGGCCATGTTCAGTAACTTCCATCCCTGTACCATGTATCTCCCCTATGCATCTGGCAGCAGTGCAGACACTTTCCCACAACACCCCCCCCTTACTTGCATGTGCAGTAAAAAACAACTCAGTCCTACTGGGACAGATCAGGTGACTGTGACTGAGCAGAAGTGAGCTGAAGGACTGACCTGGGGAGGATGGAGGAGGCTCCAAGTATGTCCAGACATTCATTCAATCAGGAGTGGTTTAATAGAAAATTTGCTGTGGTCGGGAAACCGTTCTCAAGAATGGCTTCCGTGTTTTACAAGAGATTGCTCAACCTCCAGCCTGTCACAGCTGTGTGCCGAGACATGGGGCTGTCTCTAGTAGTGGTCTTAAAGGAAAAGTCCCACCAGATTCAAAAAGAACTGGAAGCCGGGGGGAGGGGGGTGTGGATAAATAATAAGCAACCTAAAGTCACCTGTCCTTGTGCCCCGTAGAGCCGCTCTTGGGTCCCTTTGACTGACACTGGTGACCTGCAGCTCTTCCAGCTTCAACGTCACATACCTGTCTCCTCAGCCAATCAGTAACTGGGGGCGGAACACCGGCAATCACTCAGCAAGGCCGTGAAGTTGTAGCTGGAAGAGCGGTGTACATGACGTACCAAGTTTTCAGCCAACGACTTCCGGGGGCCATCAGTGGGACTTGTGAGCGGTGTAGTGGAGGCACGGGGACCGGCAAGTTTAGGTTATTATTTTACTGCACAGCTCTCCCCCGCCTTTCTCCCTGTTTTAAATTTGGTGGTAGTTCTCCTTTAAATAAATTTGGAAAATTGTGAACATGTCAGCCAGAATCGCGTAGCGGCTATCACCACCACACCAATTACCTGGTTTCTGTGTAAACTGGAGTGAATATTTTGGCCAGTCTGACCCTCCATAGTATGGAGACATCAACTACTGCCCAAACATTGTATAGAACAGGATCTCGCCACCATTAGGCTCTGTTCACACAGAGTAAAACTGTCAGAATCCCGCCAGCCTCTGTGTCATTCTGGTAGTCTATGGGAGGTCTGCGCGCCTTCTCTTTCTGTGCTGAAGAATGGACATGTCTCTTCCAGTTTTACTCCATGTGAACGGAGCCTTACACTGACCCTCGTCACTATGAGATGAACCTCATCCACCTTATTAGTTATATCATCTTGGGGCTCAGAACACACTCCCAGTACTGAATGACCAGCTGTCTCTGCACTCTGTAATGCTGCTGAGGTCAAGTTGCTGATGAACTCACTGTGATGATCCCTCCCACATAACAAAGTTGCAGATAGGGACTTCTTTACATCAGCTGTCTCACAAATGGGGGAAAATGGAGAGAAAAGCTCACTCTCATATTTGTGTCTTTAGCAGCAGCTGAGAACTGGGGGAAGGAGACTGAATAGATAAGTATGGAAGCAATGGTTAGTCTCACCATGGGCAGCAACATATGAAAAGTTCTGTTATACCCCTTTAAGGATACATGCTCCTCTTGAGTATTCCAAATACCTTATACAGCCTAAGGCTAGGTTTACACAACATACAAACGGGCCATTTTTGCAAAACCACCATAAGGAGCCACAAAGGTCAGTGACTTGGTGGTCGCTGACATGAAGCCCAAAACTCTTACACGTGATGCCCTGCAGCCTCTTCTTTCTGGAAGGTCATCTCTATGGGGTTTAGGATTTCAATCCATGCTCTTTATAATATATATACTAAATGTATGTGTATAGTACAGTGCTGGCCAAAAGTATTGGCACCCCTGCAATTCTGTCAGATAATAGACAATTTCTCCCAGAAAATGATGGCAATCACAGATACTTTGGTAATAATCTCCTCATTTAATTTGTCTTCGATGGAAAACCACAAAAAGAATTGTCAAAAAGCTAAATTGGATATAATTCCACACCAACCATAAAGAGGGGGTGGACAAAAGTATTGGCACCCTTAGAAAAACTGTGCTGCTTCTGTAATGTGTGTAATTCCCAGCAGCTGTTACTTACCTGCAGCACATACCAGGTGGTGGCAATAACTAATCACACTCGCTGCCAGTGTCCTTCACCTCTGTCCTGCGTCCTTGTGTGACCGCATGGAGAAAAGAAAGAAGACCAAAGACCTGGCTGAGGAAGTGTGAGGAAGCAGGAGCAATTTCACCGCCACGCGTCCATCTCCAAAGAGCTGAATGTTCCTGTGTCTACTGTGCGCAGTGTCATCAAGAAGTGTAAAGCCCATGGCCCTGTGGCTAACCTCCCGAGATGTGGGCACTGTGGCTAACCTCCAGAGATGTGGGCACTGTGGCTAACCTACCGAGATGTGGGCACTGTGGCTAACCTCCCGAGATGTGGGCACTGTGGCTAACCTCCCGAGATGGCGGCACTGAGGCTAACCTCCCGAGATGTGGGCACTGTGGCTAACCTCCCGAGATGTGGGCACTGTGGCTAAACTCCCGAGATGTGGGCACAGCGGCTAACCTCCCGAGATGTGGGCACAGCGGCTAACCTCCCGAGATGTGGGCACTGTGGCTAAACTCCCGAGATGTGGGCACAGCGGCTAACCTCCCGAGATGTGGGCACTGCGGCTAACCTGCCGAAATGTGGGCACTGCGGCTAACCTGCCGAGATGTGGGCACTGCGGCAAACCTCCAGAGATGTGGGCACTGCGGCTAACCTCCCGAGATGTGGGCACTGCGGCTAACCTCCCTAGATGTGGGCACTGCGGCTAACCTCCCGAGATGTGGGCACTGCGGCTAACCTCCCTAGATGTGGGCACTGTGGCTAACCTCCCGAGATGTGGGCACTGTGGCTAACCTCCCGAGATGTGGGCACTGCGGCTAACCTCCCTAGATGTGGGCACTGTGGCTAACCTGGAGACCCAGGAAGACCCCACTTCTGACCCAGAGACAGAAAAAAGCCAGGCTGGAGTTTGCCAAAACTTACCTGAGAAAGACAAAAACTTTTTAGAAGAATGTTCTCTGGTCAGATAAGACAAAGGTAGAGCTTTTTGGGAAAAAGCATCAACATAGAGTTTACAGGGGAAAAAAGAGGCCTTCAAAGAAAAGAAGACTGTCTCTACAGTCAGACATGGCGGAGGGTCCCTGATGGTTTGGGGTTGCTTTGCTGCCTCTGGTGCTGGACTGATGACCCTGTGCATGGCATTATGAAGTCTGAAGACTACCAACACATTGTGCAGCATAATGTAGGGCCCAGTGTGAGAAAGCTGGGTCTCCCTCAAAGTTCAGGGGTCTCCCTCAGAGGTCAGGGGTCTCCCTCAGAGGTCAGGGCCCAGGGTCTTCCAGCAGGATAAGAACCCAAAACACACTTCAAAAAGCCCTAGAAAATGGTATGAGAGAAGGCACTGGAGACTTCTAAAGTGGCAGCAATGAGTCCAGACCTGAATCCATAGACACCTGTGGAGAGATCTCACAATGGGCATTTGGAGAAGGCGCCTTCACATTCCATGGACGCGAGTAATGCGCCAAAGAAGAACGGTCTAAAATCCCAGCCGAGGATTGTAAGGACCTCATTGATGGTTCCCGGAAGCCGCTGTTCCTAGTTATTTTGTCTAAAGGTCGTGCTACCAAGTATTAGGCTGAGGGCGCCAATACTTCTGTATGGCCCATTTTTCAATGATTTGACCTCTTTTCATTCTCTTTTGTGTTTTTACTTTGCAAGCAAAATAAATGAAGATATTATCAAAGTATATGTGACTGCAATCATTTTCTGGGAGAAATTCAGTATTACCTGACAGAATGGCAGAGGTATATATATATACACACACACACATACATTATATATATATATATATATATATATATATATATATATATATATATATATAGTATGTGTGTATATATATATATATATATATATATAATAAAATGTATGTATGTATGTATATATATATATATATATATATATGTGTGTGTATTTATGTTTATGGTATATGTAGAGTATATGTATGGTATGTGTAAAGTATATATATGTGTATGGTATATGAATAGTATGTGTATATGTATGATATATATATATATATATATATATATATATATATATATATATATATATATATATATATATATATGATGTGTATGGTATAGTACGGTCATGGCCAAAAGTTTGAGAATGACACAAATCTTATATTTTCCCATGATCCTCTGCCGTCTGGTTTTTATGTGTGTTTGTCAGATGTTTTTATCACATACAGAAATATAATTGCAATCATATTCTGAGTAACAGAAGCTTATACTGACAGATAGTTGAGTTACTGCAGCAAGTCTATAATATTTGCAGTGCTGACCCTTCTTCTTCAGGACCTCTACAATTCTCCCCGGCTGCTCTCAATCACCTTCTGGACCAAATCCTGACTGATAGCCGTCCATTCTTGCACAATCAATGCTTGCATTTTGTCAGAATTTGTTGGTTTTTGTTTGTCCACCCGTCTCTTGATGATTAACCACAAGTTCTCAATGGGATTAAGATCTGGGGAGTTTCCCGGCCATGGACCCAAAATCTCTTTGTTTTGTTCCCTGAGCCATTTAGTTATGACCTTTGCTTTATGGCAAGGTGCTCCATCATGCTGGAAAAGGCATTGTTGGTGGCCAAACTGCTCTTGGACGGTTGGGAGAAGTTTCTCTTGGAGGACATTCTGGTCCCATTCTTTATTCATGGCGGTGTTTTTAGGCTGTGAGACTGTGAGAGAGCCGATTCCCTTGGCTGAGAAGCAACCCCACACATGAATGGTTTCAGGATGCTTTACAGTTGGCATGAGACAAGACTGGTGGTAGCGCTCACCTCGAGTTCTCCGAATAAGCTGTTTTCCAGATGTCCCAAACAATTGGAAAGGGGATTCATCAGAGACAATGACTTTCCCCCAGTCCTCAGCAGTCCACTCCCTGGACTTTCTGCACAATATCAGTCTGTCCCTGATGTTTTTCTGGAGAGAAGTGGCTTCTTTGCTGCCCTCCTTGAGAACAGGCCTTGCTCCAAGAGTCTCCGCAGTCTCAGTGCACAGTGCAGATGCCCTCACACCTGCCTGCTGCCATTCATGAGCAAGCTCTGCACTGCTGGTAGCCCCATCCCGCAGCTGACCACACTTCTAAGAGACGGCCCTGGCGCTTGCTGGTCTTTCTTGGGCGCCCTGGAGCCTTTTTGGCAACAATGGAACCTCTCTCCTTGAAGTTCTTGATGATGCGATAGATTGGTGACTGAAGTGCAATCTTTCTAGCTGCGATACTCTTCCCTGTTCGGCCATTTTTGTGCAGTGCAATGATGACTGCATGTGTTTCTTTAGAGATAACCATGGCTAACAGAAGAGAAACAATGATGCCAAGCACCAGCCTCCTTCTAAGGTGTCCAGTGGTGTCATTCTTACTTAATCATGAGTGATTGCTCTCCAGCCCTGTCCTCATCAACACCCACACCTGTGATAATGGAGCAATCACTGAAACAATGTTAGCTGCTCCTTGTAAGGCAGTACTGCAATGATGTTGAAATGTGTTTTGGGGGATAAAGTTCATTTTCTAGGCAAATATTGACTGTACAAGTAATTGCTGTTAAGCTGATCACTCTGTATAACATTCTGGTGTATATGCAAATTGGCATTTTAAAAACGGAAGCAGTAGACTTTGTAAAAATTAATATTTGTATAATTCTCAAAACTTTTGGCCATGACTGTATATGTATGGTATAGTATATTTATGTGTATGATATATGTATAGTATGTGTATGGTATATGTATAGTATATGTATAGTAATTCCTTTACATATATAGTACCAACATGTCTACCTACACCCACACGGCTGGATCCATGTTCTCCTTAGAACTGCATCCACTGCTGATCAAACCCCGCACACTCAGGTTTATGACACAAGACGTCAACATGAGAAAATTTTCTTAACATTTTAGAAGAAGCGAAAATTATTATGTTAATTTGTTTTCCCTGAGACCCATTGGCATCACAACATTGGGGTATTATCGCCCTTGCGAGCCCCTGGGACGAAGGTATATTCAATAAATCAATAAAGTAAACTTTTTAATCTTTATTACTCCTCCCCCAGGAAGTATAAATAGGCCTACCTCCCTACACACCTCAGTCAATTATAAAGAACATAACACAGGGAGGGTGTCTTGTGATGCCAATGGGTCTCAGGGAAAACAAATTAACAGAATAATTTTCGCTTCCCTATCGTCCCATTGGCATCATTGGAATTAGCAAGAATACTCCTCGTTGGGTGGGTTTTCAATTATAGCTGCAGACAGTACCGATCTTGTAAAGGTGTCCTTGCTGCACAAGTTGCGTCCAACTGGTAATGTTTCACAAAGGTCGAAAGGGAAGACCAGGTCGCCGCTTGACATATCTCTTCTAAGGGCACAGCGGCACGCTCAGCCCAGCTAGAGGCTACTGCCCTTGTCGAATGAGCTTTAGTGAATTCTGGTGGAGTCAGGTCGGCCATAATATAACAGAGTGCTATGGAATCGCAGATCCATCGAGAAATTGTAGGTTTGGATGCCCTCTTCCCTTTATTCTGATCTGAAATAAGTACAAAAAAATTCTCTTCCTTACGGAAAGAAGTCACTCTGTCCAAGTATATTCTTATAGATCTAGATACATCTAGAAGAGAAAGATCTAGTTCCTCCTGAGCAGATCCGGCAGGAGAGAAAACAGGCAGTACCACAGGTTGATTGATATTGGAAAAAGTGGCTACTTTTGGAAGAGAACCTTGAAGAAACCATAAAATGATCCTGTCTTGGAAAAACATAACATAAGGAGGAGTTGAACGGAGAGCTTGCAGCTCTTCCACTCTTTTGGCAGATGTAATTGCCAGCAAAAATGCAACCTTAAATCATAAAAATTTATAGTCTGTTTCTTCCAGGGGCTCAAATGGTGGAAGGCATAGGCGTCTTAGCACTAAGGACAAATCCCAAGGGTCCGCCTGCCTCACTCTGTTAGGTCTTAATCTGGTCACAGCTTTGATGAAGTTCTTGATTTCCATAAACTGGAACAACCTCAGACTTAAATGGGCTGAAAGAGCCGCTATCTGGACTTTAATAGATCCAGGCTTGAGTCCCTTATCAAACCCCTCTTGGAGAAATTCCAATATCTGAGGGGTAGAAATTTTAGATGGATCAAATTCCTTAGTAGAACACCAAGCCTGGAAAATTTTCCATATCCTCAAATAAGACCTATTTGTGGAATCACTACGTGCATGAGAGAGAGTCTGCAAGACTCTCTCAGACAATCCAGACCCTAAAATGGACCCTCTAGCCTCCAGGCCGTCAGGCTGAGGCTGTCCAGGTCCCTGCAGAGATGTTGTCCCTGGACTATTAGGTCTGGATAACGAGGAAGTTTCCATAGGTTCCCTCTGCTCATGTTTATGAGCAGGGAAAACCATGACCTCTTCGGCCAGAAGGGTGCTACCATGATCACTGACGCTTGGTCCATCCTGATCTTCGTCAGTACTCTGGGGATCATGGAAATCGGTGGGAAGATGTAAGCTAGTTGAAAATCCCACGGAATCATCATAGCATCTACCACCGTCGGGTAGGGATGCACGATGCACCGAAAAGTCGATTCTACTATCGATTTTAGGGGCATATTTTCGGTTCGATACCAGGATTTCCTGGTATTCAATACTTTATGATTAGCCGCACTGCTGCACGGCTTATCATAGAGTACACAGCAGGAGACATGGCGGGCAGCGAGCCGGGTGCCTGTCATGTCTTATGCGCATCCCCTGTACTGTCTTACTCCTCAGCCCGCCCTCCCTCTCTCTGCTTCAGCGGCGCCAAGTTCAAATAGCCGGCACACAGCGATCGCTTGTGCCGGCTATGTAACTGTATAGATGCCGCTGTCACACTGACAGCGGCATTTAACCCTCTCCTAACCCCCTCCATATGCAGCAGGGTCGGCTACTGTGTGTAGCAAACCCCGGCAGCTAATGACTGCGGCCCGAGATCCCGCAGGCTACAGTCATTTAACCCTTGAGGTGGCTGTGAAGTGTCTGATCGGCACCCCCGCAATGTGAGTGCGGGGGGCTGATGGGTCACCTCACAGCCCGAGGTCCGCACTCACCCTCCCAGTGTCTCTGCTAAGTCTGGCTCAGCCACATTCTACTAGCAGAGCGCTGATTTTACTGATGCTATGCAATGCTATAGCAGTAATATATAGCCTTGCATAGCTCAGGGGTCAGAGCAGGGTCGGCGGCTGCAGAGAGGGAAGAGAGCAGCGCTGCGGTCCGGGAGAGGAGATCGGAAAACAAGGCTGGAGGAGGGGGAGACCGGAGGAGGAGAGGTGGGGGAGGCAGGAGGACATGCGGCCACGAGATCTGGACGGGACTGTGAGGTGGGGGCCGGAGGCCCCCATTATCCCCCCTGATAGCTGGTATGTTACATGACTACAGCCCCCATTATCCCCCCTGATAGCTGGTATGTTACATGACTACAGCCCCCATTATCCCCCCTGATAGCTGGTATGTTACATGACTACAGCCCCCATTATCCCCCCTGATAGCTAGTATGTTACATGACTACAGCCCCCATCATCCCCCCTGATAGCTGGTGTGTGTTATATGACTACAGCCCCCATCATCCCCGCTGATAGCTGGTATGTTAAATGACTACAGCCCCCATCATCCCCCCTGATAGCTGGTGTGTGTTATATGACTACAGCCCCCATCATCCCCCCTGATAGCTGGTGTGTGTTATATGACTACAGCCCCCATCATCCCCGCTGATAGCTGGTATGTTAAATGACTACAGCCCCCATCATCCCCCCTGATAGCTGGTGTGTGTTATATGACTACAGCCCCCATCATCCCCCCTGATAGCTGGTATGTGACATGACTACAGCCCCCATCATCCCCCCTGATAGCTGGTGTGTTATATGACTACAGCCCCCATCATCCCCGATAGCTGGTGTGTGTTACATGACTACAGCCCCCATCATCCCCCCTGATAGCTGAGGTCAGAATAGGGGGGGAGCATTTCTATTCTATTTTTTTTGGTTTTGTTTGATTTTTATTTAATTTATTAAGCATCGAATCAGTATCGAGCATTGAAAAAAAACAGTTGGTATTGGTATCGAACTCAAAATTCTGGTATCGTGACAACACTACCGTCGGATTGTCCGACGTATACAGGGAACAAAATCGCGTCAGTTTGGCATTGTTTGCTGACGCCATAAGATCTATTTGAGGAAGTCCCCAACGATGTGTTAACTGAATGAACACTCTCCTTGAGAGTGACCATTCCCCTGGGACTGTAAGACCTCGACTCCCGGGGCACGCCACCAACCAAAATGGCACAAAATGACACTAAAACAGTACATATTATAAATATAGTTAATAATATAGATTCTTAATGTATTTATACTCACTCAGTGTGAAACCTGGGCCTGTTTTCTTCTCCCCCCTTTGCTTCTCTCCACCATACTTCTCCCCCCTGCTTCTCTCCAACATACTTCTCCCCCCTGCTTCTCTCCACCATACTTCCCCCCCCCCCCTACTTCTCTCCTGTGCTTCTCTCCTCTGTGCTTCTCTCCTGTGCTTCTCTTTACCAAACTTCTCTCCCCGTGCTTCTCTCCCCTGTTTCTCCCCCATCCCCAGGTTTCTCTCCCCCATTGTTTTATCCTGTTTCACAGGGGCACCATAGTTTGGGGAACTTTCCCTGCGGCACTCCCGACCATGTGTCGCGGCACACTAGTTGAAAATGACTGCGCTAGAGTATTGTGTATTCCTCTGATATGCATTGCAAATAACCTGGACACTCTGGTTTCTGCCCATTTGAAGATCTTCTCCACTTCTTTGAGAAGTGAAGGAGATCTGGTACCCCCCTGCTTGTTCAGGTAGGCTACACAGGCTATGTTGTCCGTCCTGATTCTCACAGCTCGGTGTAGAATGGCAGGAGTGAAATGAAAAAGAGCAAGGTAAATTGCCCTGAGTTCCCGAATGTTGGAGGGAAGAGCAGATTCCTGCGGGCTCCAGACCCCTGAGACCGTGTTGTGTGAAAGATGTGCACCCCAACCTGTCCCTGAATCGTCCGTTGTTATTGTCAATCAATGTGGTTCTGAAATTGAAGCTCCATGTTTTACTTGCCTCCACCATATCAGGGACTGTCTTGTTGGTGTGGACAGGACATGTGTCGCATCTAGATCATCCAGTCTTCGATTCCAGGCTGCTAGTACTTCTGTCTGGAGGAGTCTCATGTGCCATAGTCCCCATGGAACGGCTTCTGCAGCCGAGGTAAGGAGACCCAGGAATCTCATCAGTGTTCTTATAGAAACTTGACGCGGAGGGATAAGAAATTGCGCTCCTGCCTGGATCCGTTGTACTCTGGGAGTGGAAGGAAATAATTTCATTTGAGCCGAATCTGTTAGGAATCCCAAGAAAACCTTGGTCCTGGATGGAATAAGGTCTGAGCCATAATCAACCAATCGTCCAGGTATGGGATGATCTTTATTCCCTGCAGACGGAATAAGATCATCAAGGAAGACACGATTTTTGTGAAGATGAAAGGGGCAGAGGTTATCCCGAATGGGAGAACCTTGAACTGTAGGTGCCTTACCTTCCCCTGGAGCTGTATCGCGACCCTTAGGTATTTCCTGTGAGCCTCTTGGATCGGAACATGGAGATATGCATCCTGTAGATCTATGGATGCCATAAAATCCCCTTCTTGGAGGACCGATCTTACCGATTTTATGCTCTCCATGCGAAACCTCTTCTTTACCATGAATTTGTTTAGTGCAGATCTATAATAAGCCTCCACTTTTCGTATGGCTTGGGCACGAGAAATACTGGAGAGTACACTCCCAGACCAATCTCTGCCAGAGGAACGTCCTCTAACGACTATATGGAAAGAAGATGAAGAATCTCTCTTTCTAGAATCGTCTGCTTTTCTGGTGCTAGTTTTCTTGATAGGAGAAACCTTGGGGGAGGAAGAAGAGAAAAAAGAAGAACATAGCCACTGCTTATAATGTTTATTATCCATTGATCTTTTATAAGTTTTTCCCAGGCTGGGAGAAACAGGGCTAATCGCCCTCCCACTGGGATACCTCTGGTGTCAGAAGTCGGGTTTCTTTGTATCCTTATTCTGTTGCTTGCCGGATGTTCTTCTGGAGTAGTTCCTTCCTCTCCCTCTATACTGATACCTGCCTCTCCCTCGCTGAATATGCAAAAGAGGAGTCCGTGGAGCCTCACTGAAGAGTCTCAAAACACAGGACTAGCCAGATATTCCTCCGGGAAGGACCCAGCCAAGGGGCAGCTCCTGTTAGGAAACCACCAAATCCACCATATTAAGTGGCCCTATAAGTCAGTGTAATGACAATGGATAAACCAAGGCTAGGTAACCATCCACATACAGCTGTTTCGGGGTGTTGCCCCTCATCAGTGTGGAGCAGGATTCTGGCTAGGTGGGAGCAATGCCTAGTAGAGCCATAAGAGAAACAGATTGCTGAACTCAGGGAGACCAGCCAAACGACAACACTGCCGGCTGCTAGTGAAAGTGCTCAATGCAGTGAAGTCCTAGGTGCATTGCCCCCTGGGAAACATAAATATGCAAAAGGGGAGTCCGTGGAGCCTCATTGAAGAGTCTCAAAACACAGGACTAGCCAGATATCCCTCCGGGAAGGACCCAGCCAAGGGGCAGCTCCTGTTAGGAAACCACCAAATCCACCATATGCCGCGGAAAGAAGACACAAGGACACCGCTCTTCAGCAATGGCGAAAAGGATCCAAGTGTGTCACTTATATTACCTGCAGCCGAGGTTCCAGCGTGGAAACGCATAGTAACACTACTACAGGTACCTAAAAGGAGAAAAAAAGGGGGGGAGGAGGGAAGGTCCCATAGGGCTTTCCACAGAAACGAAGAAAAAAAGACTGAGGTGTGTAGGGAGGTGGGGCCTGTTTATACTTCCTGGGGGAGGAGTAATTAAGATTAAAAAGTTTACTTTACCCCAATGTTGTGATGCCAATGGGACGATAGGGAACCAGGCTTCTTGTCAGGAGCTTTCCAATTTGCCATTATTGTGCCGTCCCGTTTAAAGGCTTAAGGCCCCCTCGAGGTGGACTGTGGAGCATCCCACCCGTGTGAAGGCACCGGGGGCAGTAAGAAGGTGCACCCCCCCATGCAGCCATACAGAGCTTCTGTGACACAAGTGTCCAGTGTCTGTAAAGGGAACCGGGACCTACATGGAAGACAGAGACAGACAGACAATGGGAGGCCTAGCGCTAGGCCTCCCACCACGGTCCCTGCTATTTACCAGTCTGACCCTGGGGGACTACTGGGCAACATTCCCTGCACGAGGTAAGTGAAACACGGAACAAGGCAAGAGGCAGAAACCCAATAAATAATAGAATATAACACCTATGTACAAACAGTCGCCACACTACTACATAATAATCGAATAATCCATAAAGAAAGGAGTCGGCACTGATAAGAAGTGGCCTTAGGACGAAGAAGGTAGTTATAGGCAGCTGATATGTAATCAATATATGTGACTATAAATCTACAGGCAATGATCAGCTGCCAAGAAGCATGGAGACCATTGTATGTGAAGCCCCAGAAGACCTTAGGAGCGTGCGCCTTGACAAAAGTGGACGGCGAGACGCACGTTGGAGTACGTGGCTATTGGGACCTTTTGGTGGCTTAGGTGGTGTTTGTATGTAGGTAGCGCCAGGCTGCACAATAATTGGTATATTTTATCCTTTGCACTAGGCACTTTATATTGTCCAGGTCTTGTGGGACCTCACATACTATAGTCCGTGCTGATCAGATGATCATTACTTGTAGATTTATAGTCATATACAGTGGTGCCTTGGATGAGGAGTATAATCCGTTCTGGGACGGCGCTTGTAATCCAAATCCACTCTTACACCAAAGCAAATTTTCCCATAAGAAATCACTGATCTGCAGACAATTGGTTCCACCCACCAAATACAGTGGGGAAAAAAAGTATTTAGTCAGTCACCAATAGTGCAAGTTAAAATTATGAGAGGCGTCTGTAATTTACATCACAGGTAGACCTAAACTATGAGAGACAAAATGAGAAAACGAATCCAGAAAATCACATTGTCTGATTTTGTAAGAATTTATTTGCAAATTATGGTGGAAAATAAGTATTTGGTCACCTACAAACAATCAAGATTTCTGGCTCTCACAGACCTGTAACTTCTTCTTTAAGAGTCTCCTCTTTCCTCCACTCATTACCTGTAGTAATGGCACCTGTTTAAACTTGTTATCAGTATAAAAAGACACCTGTGCACACCCTCAAACAGTCAGACTCCAAACTCCACTATGGTGAAGACCAAAGAGCTGTCAAAGGACACCAGAAACAAAATTGTAGCCCTGCAACAGGCTGGGAAGACTGATTCTGCAATAGGCAACCAGTTTGGAATGAAGAAATCAACTGTGGGAGCCATAATTAGAAAATGGAAGACACTGATAATCTCCCTAGATCTGGGGCTCCACGCAAAATCTCACCCCGTGGGGTCAAAATGATCACAAGAACGGTGAGCAAAAATGCCAGAACCACGTGGGGCGACCTAGTGAATGAACTGCTGAGAGCTGGGACCAATGTAACAAAGCCTACCATCAGTAAGACACTACGCCAGTGCCAGGGACTCAGATCCTGCAGTGCCAGACGGGTCCCACTGCTTAAGCCAGTACATGTCCGGGCCCGTCTGAAGTTTGCTAGAGAGCATTTGGATGACCCAGAAGAGTATTGGGAGAATGTCCTATGGTCTGATGAAACCAAAGTGGAACTGTTTGCTAGAAACACAACTTGTCGTGTTTGGAGGAAAAAGAAAAGAATACTGAGTTGCATCCACCAAACACCATAGCTACTGTAAAGCATGGGGGGGGGAAACATCAGGCTTTGGGGCTGGTTCTCTGCAAAGGGGCCAGGACGACTGATTCGGGTACATGAAAGAATGAAGGGGGCCATGTATCGTGAGATCGCGAGTGCAAACCTCCTTCCATCAGCAGGGGCATTGAAGATGAAACGTGGCTGGGTCTTTCAACATGACAATGATCCAAAGCACACCGCCAGGGCAATGAAGGAGCGGCTTGGTAAGAAGCATTTCTAGGTCCTGGAGTGGCCGAGCCAGTCTCCACATCTCAACCCTATAGAAAACCTTTGGAGGGAGGTGAAAGTCCGTGTTGCCAAGCGACAACCCCAAAACATCACTGCTCTAGAGGAGATCTGCATGGAGGAATGGGCCAACATCCCAACAACAGTGTGTGCCAACCTCGTGAGAACTTACAGAAAACGTCTGACCTCTGTCATTGCCAACAAAGGAGATAGGACAAAGGATTAAGATGAAATTTTGTTACTGACCAAATACTTATTTTCCACCATAATTTGACAATGTGATTTTCTGGATTTGTTTTCTCATTTTGTCTCTCATAGTTGAGGTCTAATATGGTGTCAATTACAGACGCCTCTCATCTTTGTAAGTGGTGGAACTTGCACTATTGGTGACTGACTAAATACTTTTTTTCCCCACTGTATAAGTTACTGTACAGTATAGCAGCATGTGGTATATAATGTATAGTAACTGTATAACCCTGATAACACTGCAGCAGCTGGATATGTGATATATAAGTTACTGTACAGTATAGCAGCATGTGGTATATAATGTATAGTAACTGTATAACCCTGATAACACAGCAGCAGCTGGATATGTGATATATAAGTTACTGTACAGTATAGCAGCATGTGGTATATAATGTATAGTAACTGTATAACCCTGATAACACAGCAGCTGGATATGTGATATATAAGTTACTGTACAGTATAGCAGCATGTGGTATATAATGTATAGTAACTGTATGTGACAGTGTGCCTGGCTGTGGACTCCTAGCCAGAGACAAGGAGTCTGGAGGAGAAGGAAGGGGGCAGGGCAGCATGGAGTCTTATCACCTTCTGCTGGGGAATTTATAGAGGACACTAGGTGTGGAGCAGGGGGCTGTAGGTTATGCAGACCCCCACCCCCAACAGACTGGGCAGAAAAAAAAGAACTTAGAAGAGAGAAAGGGGTTGAGTGTGAGATAGTGAAGAAGCCAGGAGCTGCGGCTGTGGCAGATCCTGGGGCCCCAAGAACTCAGAAGATTTATGAGGAGAGAAGAGGAGCTGATGTGAGCACAGCACCCGGTGGGATGAAGAGGAAGAACTCCATGGGGACCTGAGGACTGATAGACTGTGTGGACTCTTGCTAAATCCATATGGGTGGACTCTATTGGCATTGGATTACCTGCTTCATACAGTTGGATTCAATAAATTCTCCTCCTTTTCTATAAGTTGCTCCGTCCCCGTGTGTTCTCTGATAATCGCCCCGTCACACTGTATAACCCTGATAACACAGCAGCAGCTGGATATGTGATATATAAGTTACTGTACAGTATAGCAGCATGTGGTATATAATGTATAGTAACTGTATAACCCTGATAACACAGCAGCAGCTGGATATGTGATATATAAGTTACTGTACAGTATAGCAGCATGTGGTATATAATGTATAGTAACTGTATAACCCTGATAACACAGCAGCAGCTGGATATGTGATATATAAGTTACTGTACAGTATAGCAGCATGTGGTATATAATGTATAGTAACTGTATAACCCTGATAACACAGCAGCTGGATATGTGATATATAAGTTACTGTACAGTATAGCAGCATGTGGTGTATAATGTATAGTAACTGTATAACCCTGGTTACACAGCAGCTGGATATGTGATATATAAGTTACTGTACAGTATAGCAGCATGTGGTGTAGAATGTATAGTAACTGTATAGCCCCGATAACACAGCAGCTGGATATGTGATATATAAGTTACTGTACAGTATAGCAGCATGTGGTGTATAATGTATAGTAACTGTATAACCCTGGTTACACAGCAGCGGGATATGTGATATATAAGTTACTGTACAGTATAGCAGCATGTGGTATATAATGTATAGTAACTGTATAACCCTGATTACACAGCAGCAGCTGGATATGTGATATATAAGTTACTGTACAGTATAGCAGCATGTGGTGTATAATGTATAGTAACTGTATAACCCTGGTTACACAGCAGCAGCTGGATATGTGATATATAAGTTACTGTACAGTATAGCAGCATGTGGTATATAATGTATAGTAACTGTATAACCCTAATAACACAGCAGCAGCAGCAGCTTGTAGATACAGGATGGAGCTGCAGATCCCCATAATGCAGGAGTGTAGTACAACAGGCTAGAATAGAGAAGCAGGGCTGCTGCCAGAGGTCTGTGTGGTCACATGACAGCAATGGGGAAGGGGGGATGTTCATCATGGAGCAATCAGGAAGTGAGAATCACAGAGACCCCTCTATGCAGACCAATTCCCCTCCCCCACTCCCCCTACCACCCAGTAGAGGGAGCTCTTACAGAAACTTAACTATTTTGAAAAACTGTGATCTCTTCTTCCAAAATGCTCTCAATCCAAATTACTCTTAAACCGAGGTACCACTGTGTATTATTTACATGTCTTATAACTATGTTCTTTTTTATATGTATGGTTTTTAACCCAATAAAGATGATTAGAGTATTGCAGTTTGTAGCAGTGTGGCAATTTTTTGTAAATAGGCATTATATGATACATTGGCCTTTAGCTACGTATATACGAGTCATTCTTCGTCCAGCAGTTCTATATGTATTACTAATCTGGGGTAGCGGCTGTGCCTCTCAAGAGAGCGCATAAATATTTTGGTTAGAATAAATAGGTAGATACAGGTCAGACCTGAGATAGAATAACGGAACAAAAACAGCAGCAAAAACAGCGGTCAGAAGAGCATGCAGCGAGGTCAGAATACCAAGCAATCCAATAAGGAACGCCAGCTAAAAAAGACTATGGCAAACAACGTCCCAGAGCACAAGTGGATGTCTAAGTCCCACTTCAGGGTCAAGACAGGGAGGATGTGAAAAGGAGGAGGCGTGCATGCTGCGGCTCAGCATCACTTCTTTGGCACTTCAGCTTCCAAGGAAAAATGCAATGTTACATACCAGCAAATGGCCATCAGTGAAGAGAGCAGCATCATGTTTTATCATCTATCTGCCTGTGTCTGCAGCTCTGTACCTGCTACCCACCTGACAGATTCCCTTCAAAGAAGCAGCACATATTGTTTACTGGCAGTCCCCCCCCCCCCCCCCCCCATTTCTGACTGCAGCTGACTGTTTCCACACAGTGCGATCCAGCACCGTTACCTATACTCCTCTGGGTGGTCTTCTGTTGCTGCTCTCCTGCCGGCATTCTGTGCTCCTGCCGTGTCTGGTGCTGCTCTGCT
The DNA here is from genome assembly GCA_027789725.1 of Dendropsophus ebraccatus. Classification (NCBI taxonomy): domain Eukaryota; kingdom Metazoa; phylum Chordata; class Amphibia; order Anura; family Hylidae; genus Dendropsophus; species Dendropsophus ebraccatus. Next base: position 4,814,849 of record JAQFWZ010000048.1, on the reverse strand, counting down.
GTGTGGGCTGAAGAGGAGGAGGCTTCTTGGTCCTTTGCTCCTCATTCCCAGCTCGCTGCCGCCGCTATTCCACATACTGGTGGCTTCATCTCCTGCATACTCCTTTACCAGCGTTATTGTTTATTACCAAACCTGGAAATGGGAGGCTCCCGTGGGGGCAAAGGGAACCGGGGAAAACTTTGCAGGCTGCCCCATCTCATCAGCCCTCAGATGCATGGAGGAGGGTCCCTCGTCACAGGCAGTTAACCAGCTGGAGCCTTTTTCAGGTCATCTGTCCACAGACGTGACCCCTCTCCAGAGGGTCTTTACTATGGAGGATGAACCTAGTTCCCCTTGTCTGCATTCACCAGACTGCTCCCAATATTCCGCCAATGACCACAAACTGTCAGAGGTGCAGGCCGCCAATAACACCGGGCGTGTTGGTCTCTAAAGTCGATATAAAGTCAAGTCAAGATATTGTCGTCCTCAGACACGACCCGAGAGCATACTACTGAAGATCAGCAGCGAGTGTCTTATTCCATCCCAAAAAACTGATCCACAAAGGCAAATCTGTCTTCAAAACTCCCAGTCCTCAAAGCCGGAGAATATAGGTCAATATATTGTAATAAAATGTAATAAAAGAAGTCTTTGTAAACCTGAAGGATCTATCTGTGCTTTCCAGGGTAAACTACTCATAAACACATAAAAAGCATAAAAAATAGAAATGCATGGGCCCCAGGGCCCTTAGAGTGTGATAGATAACACCAAGGATTAGAGAATGCAACACATAAAAAAGCATAAAACATGGAGACGAATGGGCCCCGGGGCCCTCAGAGTGTGATAGATAACACAGAGGGTTAGGGAATGCAGCACAACCCCTGGCAAAAGCCTGTACTCTTAAGTAAAAGGTCTAATGAAGTTGTACCTACGTTTTTCCACTAGATGTCGCTAGTATGTATATTTTGTATCTAAGTATTGCACAGCTGTAGTACTCAAGGGGATATTGTTATTTGTGATTTGTGCACCAATGATAGCTCTTTTCTCTTCACCTATGTCTATTGTCCTTCTTCTTTTGCACTCTCTTCACCACTCACAGGAGGTATTACATATCCTGTAGGAAGTTGTCACATGGGGAGAGGAAGTGTAGGCACACACTAGTTAGTCTTTCCCTGGTTCTCGTAGAGGAAAGACGCACAAACCAGAGTCTCCTGCAGAGTTTATCCAGGAGCCTGGCTCTGCCAAGTTCCCTATCCAGGACAAGTCCAGTCTAGTCTAGAGTGAGGTTGTGGACAGACACACATGGGAAACACAGACACTAGTTTCTTGAAAACAGCACTTCTACACACTATGCAGTGCTAAAAACTTACGGTGGGGACAAGTCAGAGATCATCCCAGCCCACGCCGTGAACATATCTAAAGGCGCAGGATAATATTCTGAAGCAAAAGGAACTGATTTGGATAGATCAAAGTTGCTACAAACCTACATATCTCCAGCGCGGGTGTAACCAGGAAAACCTGACCACTCTGCTCAACCCAGGTAACAAGGTCTGGGGCTTGTGTCAGCCTAGGAGGACGGGTCATCCGACACTGTAGGGCAATAGGTGGTATCAAGACAGAAGTCAAAACACGGGCAAAAGTATTCTATCTACTCTCAAGTATTCTACTTCTACTACTAACGTTCCAGCAGAGCACAGTACTACATTGGTTGGGACTCATGACCCACTCCTCTCCTCTAATCGGTACTTACTCTACTTCTCAGCACGCAATCAAGCCAGCATGGCTATACTACCTCCCAAGCTCTCAGCACAGATCCTGTTAGTCAAGTCAGAAGTCTATTGTCTGGTCACAAGTCTGTTGTCTACTATTAAACATTCCTGAAGTAAAGGAGATTTTAGTTATGGTAATAGGTGATTATTACTCTAACACCGACACAGTAATTGCATCTCTCCTTTTTGTGGGTGGTGGTACCAATAGTCCGGGTGGGTCACAACTCCACTCCGGACCACCGTGATAAGCGCCCAAGGGACCCATCACATCCCGGCAGGTCACTGACCACAGGGAAAGGGTGTGGCCAGCCTCCTTTAACTAAAAGCAGGTGTGCCTTCATACCTCTGTGCCCCACCGGCACTGGCGTTCCGACAAGAGCTATACTTCGACCAGCCACTACAGTAGTGGCGTCACACTGTACCATTTGGCAAGTGATCGGTTGAACACCATAGTGGTGCACCACAGAACTGGCGCCACGAACAGAATACAAGCCTCGTTGTTGCCTGTATACTTCATTATAAAAAACTGTGTGCGGTGTATGGTATACTGTCTAAGAATCATCAGGAACTGTGTACTTTTCACCGCCAGCGCGGATTACAAATCACTATCCACCAAAACCAATATTGCCCAGAAGATAAGTGCCCCAAAGATTATTGTCCTAGCTGTGGATAAAAAATTGGGGGAGCCATCTTAATTGTTTTGGGACTGTATCCGGTGTTTGCTAACTATGCCACCACTTTTGAAAAGCCCGTCAGCACCAACGTGGGAAAACTCAGCTAAAAGCTCGCCAACACTTCAGCGCCACCTATCGGACGAACAGGACAAGAGTCCCAACTGGAAGTTCCAACGTCACCATCTTGCTACTCTCTCTGTGACTTCAAGACTACCCAGCGTTGCACTACAAGTCCCCTGCAGCCCGAAAACATCTGACTCCACCATCGGAAACCCTCTTTAACAGCTTCCTACCGTAGAATGGCCGCAACGTTCACCATGTCTGCTCCAGATGGCAACAACCCGCAAGCTGCCGGCGCCTCCGCGCCACCTCCCTCATCACCTGTATCACCTGTATCATCCTCTGATGCAGCCTCCTTATCAGCCCCTGCTATGGCAGCTCATCCTGCCTCTATCTTCCTGCGCCTGGCTAACCTGCCATTTTACCGGGGTGCCCCAAGAACACTGGCACATTTCAATGAGAAGTTGTGCAGAGCAACAGGTAGAGATTCTTTTAGACCAGCTAGAAGGACCAGCAGCTGAAGAAGTCCGTACCTGGGCCCCCGCTCACAAGACCAGCGTTGATGCCATTCTCCATAAGCTAAAAGAAGAATTTGAAATCCAGTCCCCTTCGGAAGTAAGACGTCAGAAGCCAGGTGAGACTCTCAGAGACTATGCACTCACACTACACGCTGCCTTCAGAGCTGTACGCCAGCGGGACACCTGCAGATGCAGAGCACATCATTATGGACAGATTTATATAGGGAGTAGATTCCAGGTCCACACAAGATAGACCCTGGCATGCCATTCAAGTCACTCAGCCCTCCAGGTGCTAGTGATCCCCCTACAGAGACACTCTATACAGTTCCTTCTATCCCAGTTCTGGCCAGTGCTCCTGTTCCCCCAGTGACTGTTACCGTTCCACCAAGTCATGCCTTACAAGCTGCAGCTGCTCCTGTTAACCCTTTGCAGGAACAAGTAGAGGCAATGGCAGAGACTCTCAAAACTGTATCTTAGGCTTTAACCCCTTAACGACATCGGGCGTAAGTATACGCCCCCGCGGTCGGGGAAGATGGCCTGCTATAATGTATAGCAGGCCATCTCTGCTCATCGGCACGGGGGGTGATTAACCCCTCCCGTGCCGACGATCGCTGCTATATGCTGATCAATACAGATCTGCATATAGCAGCTGAAAACAGCTTTCCGGGTCATCGGTGACCCAGAAAGCAATGGCGATTGGTGCTGTCCGAGATAGTACCAATCGCCATTAGTGTCCTGGGGAAAGATGGCGCCGATGCCACCCCCACAATCGCCATGATAGGCTGGCCAGTACCGGCCGGCCCATCACGGCGATCATACTGTAAAAACACAGTTTTGCCGGGTTCTGCACCCCTCAGCTAGGTAGCTGAGGGGTACAGAACCGGTGTGTGTGGTGCAGGTGTACCATACTCACCTGATCTGGGTGTCCAGAGCAACGATCTGCGGTCCGCGCCGTCTTCGTCGGGTCACTTCCGGGTTCGGTCGTCCAGCGTCGGAAATCTTCGGAAATGCTCAGGTCCTCGGGTTCAGCGGGCCTCGGCAATCTCCGGCAGCGTCGCTCTACTGCCCTCTAGCGGCTGATCAGTGAATATCATTCACTGATCAGTTGCTTTGGGTTAAAAAGATTTTTTTTTTTCTTTTTTTGCGCCCTAACGCCGCTGAGTGCTGATCAGCATCGCACGTAAGTGCACCGCTGATCAGCAACTCCTCCTTTTTGTCAAAGGGGCGTTTTTTCCCCCCTATATCCTACCGCCAATGGCTGTTGATAAGTGCCGCACATAAGTGCAGCATTTATCAACAGCTCCTTTCTTGGCGTAGGGATATTTTTTCTTACTGTCAAAAAAATACGTAAAAAACACTACACTACAGTACATGGAATAAAGTTTTACACTACACCACTACACATTTACATACCCCATATACCAATCCCCGTATAAGGATGGCCCCCAGGGTGTTTTCGGCATCAAAAGCATACGCTATCATTGCCTCCGACACCGAAACAGCCAGTGAGGATGAATGGGGGGATCCTTCTTTCCTCCATTCATCCTCATCATCCAGTGACGTGTCTGGTGGTAGCATAGCGTACGCTGCCCCCCAGACACGTCTTTTCCGCCAGTACCGTCCCAATAAGAGATCACAGTATGGCGTGAAATTCTACAAACTCTGTGAGAGTACCTCAGGGTACACTTACAGATTTAGGGTAGGTGCACACTGCGGAATGGCGAAGGATAAATCTTTGTGTATTCCACAGCTGGCACCCGCCGGCGGACTGATGTGGGCGCGTGTCTCCACCCGTGTCATAGACTCCATTCTGTGTACGGGCGGATTCCGTTGTCCGTCCAAAGAATGAACACGTTCATTATTTGGACAGAGGGCGGAATCCGCCCGTACACAGAATGGAGTCTATGACACGAGCGGAGACACACGCCTGCATCAGTCCGCCGGCGGGTGCCAGCTGTGGAATGCACAATGGGTTATCCTTCTCCATTCCGCAGTGTGCACGTACCCTAGGCTGCGTTCACACTACGTATATTTCCGTCAGTATATTTCAGGCTGTATTGCAACCAAAACCAGGAGTGGATTAAAAACACAGAAAGGATCTGCTCACACAATGTTGAAATTGAGTGGATGGCCGCCATATAATGGCAAATATTTGCTGTTATTTTAGAACAACGGCTGTTATATTGAAATAATGGCCGTTATTTACTATTATATGGCGACCATCCACTCAATGTCACCATTGTGTGAACAGATCCTTTCTGTGTTTTTAATCCACTCCTGGTTTTGGTTGCAATACTGACTGAAATATACTGACTGAAATATATGTAGTGTGAACGCAGCCTAGAATGTATGAAGGAAGGGACACCCGAATCCAGCTCCCAGATGCCCCCCATCCTCGGAGTTAGTGGGAAGATCGTTCGGGAACTGATCTTCCCACTGCTGGATAAAGGTCACCACCTGTACGGGGATAACTCTTATACCAGCACCCCCTCTTCCGGTCCCTCGCTGCCCTATAGCTTGCGGCACGATCCGAACATATCAGAAGCAGTAATAGTGCCCTAATATTTAGCAGCCATGGAGCGGACCCAGCGCTTCTGGATATGAAGGACCCCGTATCGCACCAGGACAACATTTTCCAGGTGACGTCCCCCACACTGGAGAACGGGAGACCCCAGAAGAAGTGCAGAGTGTGGTGTAACAGGGGGATCAGGAAGGACGCCATTTTACAGTGTGACGCCTGTCCTGATCCCCCCGGCCTCTGCATACTGGATCGCTCCAAGGCGCACCACACGTCACTGGGGTTCTACATTATCTAAATTCTGTCCCTTATTCCTATTTCAGGGGTCACGTTGATCCAGGGATTATTCTGATCGCCATTATGGAGTCGGGAAGGAATTTTTCCCCTGTGATGAGGCTACTGTCGTCTGCCTCACGAGGGGTTTTTTGCCTTCCTCTGGATCAACACAGGTTGAGTTTGATGGACACCTGTCATTTTCAACCTTATAAACTAATAATTGGCCTAATACCCCCAAATAAATTAGAATTGTCCCTTTTCCCCAGCTAAGTAGGTATGGCCGCCATTCCCATTAGAGGATACCATGATGCAATTATAAACCCTCTGTGCTGCCAGGGCAATAGAAACCCCCCACAAGTGACCCCATTCTGGAAACTACACCCCATAAGGAATCTAACAAGGGGGGCAGCGGGGATATGGACCCCTGGTGACGGGCACATTTGGGACGTGAAAATGAAAAAAAAATTATTTTTCATCTTCACAGCACATGTTCCACATTTGTGCCCGTCACCAGTGGGGTCCATATGCTCACTGCACCCCTTGTTAGATTCCTTATGGGGTGTAGTTTCCAGAATGGGGTCACTTGTGGGGGGTTTCTACTAGGGATGCACGATGCACCGAAATATCGATACTACTATCGATATTCCGGGGCAAAAAACGATTCGGTACCAGGATTTCCTGGTATCGATACTTTATGTTAATTTGCATAATAGCGCAGTATAACATAAAGTATAAAGCAGAGAACACGGCCAGCGGCTCTCTGATCGCCGGCCGTGTTCTCTGTGTCCTGCCCCCTGCTCCCACCTGTCATGTCTTCGGTCCGGCGCAGCTTCTGCCCCCGGTGGCACCAAATTCAAATTGCCGGCACACAGCGAAGGCTTGTGCCGGCTATGTAACTGTATACATGCCGCTGTCACAACTGACAGCGGCATTCTCCCATCCTGAGCGCACTGTATATGCAGCAGGGGTCGGCTACTATGTGTAACAGACACCGGCTGCTAATGACTGCATGTAACCCTTTCATTGCCGCGATGTAACGTGTACGCGGCATTGAAATGGATGATTGACAGGTGGCTGTTAAGTGTCCGATCGGCACCCCCAGCAGGCCGGCCGTCAGGAGACTCCCGGGGCAGACATCAGTGCGGGTGAGGAGGGGGTCGGTCGTGCTCTGACTGGGAAGGGAGGGGGGGGGGCTGTAACCTGATTACCCTGCCGCACAAATAAACAAGTGTGTGTTGCATGACAACAATCCCCATTATCCCCTTAAAGCTGAAGTGTATTACATTACTATAATCATCCTGATGTCTGGTGTGTGTTACATGACTACAATCCCCATCATCCTCTGATAGCTAAAGTGTGTGTGTGTTACATGACTACAACCCCCACCATCACCGAGATAGCCGAAGTGTTACATGACTACAGCCCATATCATCCCATCCCCCTGATAGATGGTGTGTTACATGACTACAACCCCCATTGTTCCCAGATAGTTGGAGTGTTAATGTCCTTACTATAAAATTATCACCTTCCTGATCACAAACGGTAAACAGTGCAAACGCAAAAAAACACCATGTTCAGTAGCACAAAAAAACATGGTACTAAATAAAACTACAGATCATGGCACAAAAAAAGACCCCTCACACCACAGCCTGACAGGTAACAGTGTTAGGAGTGAGAATAGGGCAATTTTTAAAGCACATTTACTTTAAATAATGGAAACTTTTTTAAAGTAATAAAATTAAAGGAATGTGAATTGGTTCGTTACGGACCTGATGGGGGGCATTTCTAATTTTCAATATAATTTATTCAGTATCGAATTGGTATCGAGCATTGAAAAAAAAAAGTTGGTATTGGTATCGAACTCAAAATTCTGGTATCGTGACATCACTAGTTTCTACTGTCCTGGCAGCACAGGAGCTTTGTAATTGCGACATGGCCTCTATCCTCCATTCCAGCCTCTAAATGGCGCTCTGTCCCTTTGGTGGCTTGCCCTGTGCCCATATGGCACATTATGCCCACATGTGGGGTATTTTCGTACTCAGGGGAAACTACCCCACGTTTTGTGTTCACTTTTTTTAACCCCTTGTGGAAAAGGAAAAAATCAAGGCTAGACCAACATTTAGTGTAAAAAATGTTTAATTTTTACTCTAAATCATTGATCTTGTCATGATTTTTTCATTTTCACAAGGGGCTAAAAGATAAAAAAACACTAAATGTGTAGCGCAATTTCCCCTGAGTACGGAAATACCCCACATGTGTACATAAAGCGCCATGCGGGTGCAGGGTAAGCCTCCGAAGGGAAGGAGCGCCATTTGGTTTTTGGAGGATGGATTTGGCTGGAATGGATTTCGAGGGGCCATGTTGCATTTAAAAGGCCCCTGTGTTGCCAAGACAGTTGAACCCCCCCACAAGTGACCCCATTATGGAAACTACACCCCTCAGGGAATGTAACAAGGGGTGTAGTGAGCATATGGACCCCACTGGTGATGGGCACAAATGTGGAACAATATGGCGTGAAAATGAAATATTACATTTTTTACACTATAATGTTGGTTTAGCCTTAAATTTTTCATTTTCATAAGGGGTTAAAAGATTTTAAAAAAACACAAAATGTGTAGAGCAATTCCCCCCCCCCCCCCCGAGTACAGAAATACCCCACATGTGGACATAAAGCGCCATGTGGGCGCAGGGCAAGCCTCCAAAGGGAAGGAGCGCCATTTGGATTTTGGAGGTTGGATTTGGCCAGAATGGATGATGAACGCCATGTCGCATTTACAGAGCCGTCGTGCTGCCAAGACAGTGGAAACCCCCCACAAGTGACCCCATTCTGGAAACTGCACCCCTCAAGGAATCTAACAAGGGGTGCAATGAGGATATGGACCCCTTGATGACGGGCACATTTGTGCCGTGAAAGTGAAAAAATGAAAATTTTCATTTTCACGTCACATTTTTCCACACTTGTGCCCGTCACCAGTGGGGTCCATATGCTCCCTGCACCCCTTGTTAGATTCCTTGAGGGGTGTAGTTTCCAGAATGGGGTCACTTGTGGGGGGTTTCCAGTGTTTTGGCAGCACGAGGGCTCTGTAAATGCGATGTGACCCTTGAAATCCATTCCAGCCAAATCCAACCTCCAAAAGCCATTTGGCGCTCCTTCCCTTTGGAGGCTCGTCCTGCGCCCGCTTGGCACTTTATGTCCACATGTGGGGTATTTCCGTACTCGGGAGAAACTGCGCTACATGTTTGGTGTTTTTTTTTTCTTTTATCCCCTTGTAAAAATGAAAAATGAAGGCTAGAACAACATTTTAGCGTAAAAAATTGAATTTTTCCTTTTTTACGCCACATTGTTGGGAAAATCTGTGAAGCACCTGTGGGGTCCAAATGCTTACCGCACCCCTTGTTACATTCCTTGAGGGGTGCAGTTTTCTAAATGGTGTCCCTTTAGGGGTGTTTTTTAGGTTTTGGCACCCCAGAGCCTCTGCCAACCTGAAGTGGTACAGTCAGAAATGACCAAATATAACGGAGCCATTGAAAATCACTAGGCGCTCCTTTATATCTGAGGCTTGTGGTTGCGTCAAATAGCGCAATAGGGTCACATATGGGGTATTTCTATAAACTGCAGAAACGGGACAATAATTATTGGGGTGCATTTCTCTGCTAATAGGTTTATCATTATGAAAAATATTGGATTACAATAAAATCTCTGCACAGAAAATTAAAATTTTCAAATTTCTTACACACTTAGCTTTTATTTCTGTGACTCCCCTAAAGGGTTAAAAAACTTTCTGGATATGCTTTTGCAGAGTGTGGGGGGGGGTGCAGTTTCTGAAATGGGGTGCTTTGTGGGGCTTTCTAACACACAGTCCCCTCAAATACACTTGATAAACCTGAACAGGTCCCTAAAAATATCTGATTTTGAAATTTTACTGAAAATTTGGAAAATTGCTGCTAATGTTTTAAGCTTCCTATTGTCTAAAAAAAATGAAATATAGTTTAATAAATGCTGCCAACATAAAGTAGACATGTTGCTAATGCTATTTAATATATAATTTATGTGGTATAACCATTTTCTGTATAAGCAGAAAGGTTTCAAAGTTGGAAAAATGCATTTTTTTACAATTTTTCACGTTATTTTGGTGTTTTTCATAAAGATTCGTTATAAGTATCGACTCCATTTTACCAGAAATGTAAAGTACAATATGTCACGAGAAAACAATCTCAGAATCGGCTGGATAGGTAAAAGCATCCCGAAGTTATTAATGAATAAAGTGACACAGGTCATATTCATAAAATTTGTCTCTGTCCCTAAGGCCATTTCAGGCCCGGTCCTTAAGGGGTTAAGGTCAAAGCCAATTTTTGTTTTTGTACTTTTGCTTTTTCCACTTTGTTTAAAAGTCCATAGCGCTTGCATTTTTTCACCTAGAGACCCACATGAGCCCTTATTTTTTGTGAAACCAACTGTACTTTGCAATGACAGGCATTATTTTTCCATAACATATGCTGCGAAACCGGAAAAAAATCATTTGCGCTGTCAAATTAAAAAAAAAAAAAGAAATTTGTTTTGATTTCGGGGAGTTTTGCATTTACGCCGTTCACCCTATGGTAAAACTGACTGGTTATGCATGTTCCTCAAGTCGTTACGATTACAACGATATATAACATGTATAACTTATATATTATCTGATGGCCTGTAAAAAAATTCAAACCATTGTTAACAAATATATGTTCCCTACAATCGCTCCCTTCCCGGCTTATAGCGCTTTTATCCTTTGGTCTATGGGGCTGTGTCAGGTGTCAGTTTTTGCGCCATGATGTGATCTTTCTATCGGTACCTTGATTGCGCATATACGACTTTTTGATCACTTTTTATTACATTTTTTCTGGATTTGATGCGACCAAAAATGCGCAATTTTGCACTTTGGGATTTTTTGCGCTGACGCCGTTTACCGTGCGAGATCAGGAATGTGATTAATTAATAGTTCGGGCGATTATGCGCGTAGCGATACCAAATATGTTTATTTATTTGTTTATTTATTTATATTTATAAAATGGGAAAAGGGGGGTGATTCAGACTTTTAATAGGGGAGGGTTTTTTTTTATTAATAAAAAAATATTTTTACTTTTATTTTTACTTTAACTAGAAGTCCCCCTGGGGGGCTCCTATATACACAGCACTGATCCCCCTGGAGGACTTGTATATACACAGCACTGATCCCCCTGGAGGACTTGTATATACACAGCACTGATCCCCCTGGGGGGCTCCTATATACACAGCACTGATCCCCCTGGGGGACTTGTATATACACAGCACTGATCCCCCTGAGGGACTCGTATATACACAGCACTGATCCCCCTGGGGGATTTGTGTATACACAGTACTGATCCCCCTGGGGGACTTGTGTATACACAGTACTGATCCCCCTGGGGGACTTGTATATAAACAGCACTGATCCCCATGGAGGACTTGTATATACACAGCACTGATCCCCCTGGGGGGCTCCTATATACACAGCACTGATCCCCCTGGGGGACTTGTATATATACAGCACTGATCCCCCTGGGGGACTTGTATATACACAGCACTGATCCCCCTGGGGGACTTGTATATACACAGCACTGATCCCCCTGGGGGACTTGTATATACACAGCACTGATCCCCCTGGGGGACTTGTATATAGACAGCACTGATCCCCCTGAGGGACTCGTATATACACAGCACTGATCCCCCTGGGGGACTTATATATACACAGCACTAATCCCCCTGGGGGACTTGTATATAAACAGCACTGATCCCCGTGAAGGACTTGTATATACACAGCACTGATCCCCCTGGGGGACTTGTATATACACAGCACTGATCCCCCTGGGGGACTTGTATATACACAGCACTGATCCCCCTGAGGGACTCGTATATACACAGCACTGATCCCCCTGGGGGACTCTTATATACACAGCACTGATCCCCCTGAGGGACTCGTATATACACAGCACTGATCCCCCTGGGGGACTTGTATATACACAGCACTGATCCCCCTGGGGGACTTGTATATACACAGCACTGATCCCCCTGGGGGACTTGTATATTTACAGCACTGATCCCCCTGGGGGACTTGTATATACACAGTACTGATCCCCCTGGGGGACTTGTATATACACAGCACTGATCCCCCTGGGGGACTTGTATATAAACAGCACTGATCCCCCTGGGGGACTTGTATATACACAGCACTGATCCCCCTGGGGGACTTGTATATACACAGCACTGATCCCCCTGGGGGACTTGTATATACACAGCACTGATCCCCCTGGGGGACTTGTATATAAACAGCACTGATCCCCCTGGGGGACTTGTATATACACAGCACTGATCCCCCTGGGGGACTTGTATATACACAGCACTGATCCCCCTGGGGGACTTGTATATAGACAGCACTGATCCCCCTGAGGGACTCGTATATACACAGCACTGATCCCCCTGGGGGACTTGTATATACACAGCACTGATCCCCCTGGGGGACTTGTATATACACAGCACTGATCCCCCTGGGGGACTTGTATATACACAGCACTGATCCCCCTGGGGGACCTGTATATACACAGCACTGATCCCCCTGGGGGACTTGTATATACACAGCACTGATCCCCCTGGGGGACTTGTATATACACAGCACTGATCCCCCTGAGGGTCTCGTATATACACAGCACTGATCCCCCTGGGGGACTTGTATATACACAGCACTGATCCCCCTGGGGGACTCCTATATACACAGCACTGATCCCCCTGGGGGCTTCTATATACACAGCACTGATCCCCCTGGGGGACTTGTATATATACAGCACTGATCCCCCTGGGGGACTTGTATATACACAGCACTGATCCCCCTGGGGGACTTGTATATATACAGCACTGATCCCCCTGGGGGACTTGTATATACACAGCACTGATCCCCCTGGGGGACTTGTATATACACAGCACTAATCCCCCTGGGGGACTTGTATATAAACAGCACTGATCCCCGTGAAGGACTTGTATATACACAGCACTGATCCCCCTGGGGGACTTGTATATACACAGCACTGATCCCCCTGAGGGACTCGTATATACACAGCACTGATCCCCCTGGGGGACTCTTATATACACAGCACTGATCCCCCTGAGGGACTCGTATATACACAGCACTGATCCCCCTGGGGGACTTGTATATACACAGCACTGATCCCCCTGGGGGACTTGTATATACACAGCACTGATCCCCCTGGGGGACTTGTATATTTACAGCACTGATCCCCCTGGGGGACTTGTATATACACAGTACTGATCCCCCTGGGGGACTTGTATATACACAGCACTGATCCCCCTGGGGGACTTGTATATAAACAGCACTGATCCCCCTGGGGGACTTGTATATACACAGCACTGATCCCCCTGGGGGACTTGTATATACACAGCACTGATCCCCCTGGGGGACTTGTATATAGACAGCACTGATCCCCCTGAGGGACTCGTATATACACAGCACTGATCCCCCTGGGGGACTTGTATATACACAGCACTGATCCCCCTGGGGGACTTGTATATACACAGCACTGATCCCCCTGGGGGACTTGTATATACACAGCACTGATCCCCCTGGGGGACCTGTATATACACAGCACTGATCCCCCTGGGGGACTTGTATATACACAGCACTGATCCCCCTGGGGGACTTGTATATACACAGCACTGATCCCCCTGAGGGTCTCATATATACACAGCACTGATCCCCCTGGGGGACTTGTATATACACAGCACTGATCCCCCTGGGGGACTCCTATATACACAGCACTGATCCCCCTGGGGGCTTCTATATACACAGCACTGATCCCCCTGGGGGACTTGTATATATACAGCACTGATCCCCCTGGGGGACTTGTATATACACAGCACTGATCCCCCTGGGGGACTTGTATATATACAGCACTGATCCCCCTGGGGGACTTGTATATACACAGCACTGATCCCCCTGGGGGACTTGTATATATACAGCACTGATCCCCCTGGGGGACTTGTATATACACAGCACTGATCCCCCTGGGGGACTTGTATATAAACAGCACTGATCCCCCTGGGGGACTTGTATATACACAGCACTGATCCCCCTGGGGGACTTGTATATACACAGCACTGATCCCCCTGGGGGACTTGTAAATACACAGCACTGATCCCCCTGGGGGACTTGTATATACACAGCACTGATCCCCCTGGGGGACTTGTATATACACAGCACTGATCCCCCTGGGGGACTTGTATATACACAGCACTGATCCCCCTGGGGGACTTGTATATACACAGCACTGATCCCCCTGAGGGTCTCATATATACACAGCACTGATCCCCCTGGGGGCTTCTATATACACAGCACTGATCCCCCTGGGGGACTTGTATATACACAGCACTGATCCCCCTGAGGGACTCGTATATACACAGCACTGATCCCCCTGGGGGATTTGTGTATACACAGTACTGATCCCCCTGGAGGACTTGTATATATACAGCACTGATCCCCCTGGGGGACTTGTATATACACAGCACTGATCCCCCTGGGGGACTTGTATATATACAGCACTGATCCCCCTGGGGGACTTGTATATACACAGCACTGATCCCCCTGGGGGACTTGTATATATACAGCACTGATCCCCCTGGGGGACTTGTATATACACAGCACTGATCCCCCTGGGGGACTTGTATATACACAGCACTGATCCCCCTGGGGGACTTGTATATACACAGCACTGATCCCCCTGGGGGACTCGTATATACATAGCACGGATCCCCCTGGGGGACTTGTATATACACAGCACTGATCCCCCTGGGGGACTTGTATATACACAGCACTGATCCCCCTGGGGGACTTGTATATACACAGCACTGATCCCTCTGTGTATATACACAGCAAAGATCCATCAGATCGGTGATAGATTGCTATGGCCTGCTGCAGGCCATGGCAATCTATTGCCGAGCCGGGATCAGCATCATTCCGACGCTGAGGCCCGGCACGGATAGAAGAACGGATTCCCCCCCCCCGCGATCGCATCGCGGGGGGGAGATCCGTCCCACTAGACACCAGGGATGCATGGAGGAAAGCCTCTAAGTGTAGCTGTCAGGTTTGACAGCTGCACTTATGTGCAGCCGGCTAATAGAGGCACTGCCCGGCTGCACATGTCAGCCAGGATCAGCGCCGTTCAGAGCGGGGTCCCGGCGGGACCCCTCTCTGAACACCCCGCGCGGCACCATGACGTATCGGATACGTCATGGGTCGCTAAGGGGTTAAGGGACTTACAGGTGCAACCTGCCCCCAACTCCTGAGAGTCTTCCCACAGTAGACCACGCTCACCTGAGCCCCATATCCGGCTTGCTAGCCCTGATCGTCCTCCACCTAGGAGAGGGCCTCCACATGAGAGACCTTATTGTACTTTCTGTAGGAGACCTGGCCACTACAGACGTGAGGGCTACCAGTTAAACGAGCTGCCCCCGAGGCAAAAGACTGATCCTCGGGTGGAAAACTTCCAAGGTTCAAGAAGGCGTCCAAGTGGGAATCAAGGTTCTTATCGTCCTGCCCCCATGTAACTGTCCGGGTAAATGGTGTTCCCCTAGATGCTCTAATAGACACTGGCTCACAAGTCACTACCATTGATCACCAAGTATTTAAAAGGCATTTGGAAGGTTTTGGGTTGTCTGGCAAATTTCCAGGAGGTTTATCCCTTGTTGCTAGTAATGGTACACCCAAACCCCAGATACTGGGAAGCTACAGTTAGGTACAGATAGAGTACCAGGTCAAGGTGTAATTATAGTGCTTGAAAATCTCCTTCTTCTTCTGTTTCTTCTTCTTCCGTTTATTCTTCCAGCCATTTTTCTGTGCATAATACAGCCCGAACCGCTTTGCGCACAGACTCCGTTCAAACTGCGTTTCGAAGCCCTCGGTGGTGTGAGGTGTGCTATATATTTTTCCTTTCGATTGGATTTGTCGTTTTTAAAAAAAATTACGTTTAACCCCTTAACGACATCGGGCGTACCTATACGCCCCCGCAGGGTGGGCTTTAACGCAAATGGGCATATACTTACGCCCGATGTTTCCCCGATCGCTGTGTGTTCACACACAGCGGTCGGGGAAGATGGCCTGCTATAATGTATAGCAGGCCATCTCTGCTCGTCGGCACGGGGGGTGATTAACCCCTCCCGTGCCGACGATAGCTGCTATATGCTGATCAATACAGATCAGCATATAGCAGCTGAAAACAGCTTTCCGGGTCATCGGTGACCCGGTGGCCCGGAAAGCAATGGCGATTGGTGCTGTCCGAGATAGCACCAATCGCCATTAGTGTCCCCAACAAAGATGGCGCCGATGCCACCCCCACGATCGTCGTGATAGGCCGGCCAGTACCGGCCGGCCCATCACGGCGATCATACTGTAAAAAACAGTTTTGTCGCGTTCTGCACCCCTCAGCTAGGTAGCTGAGAGGTGCAGAACAGGTGTGTGTGGTGCAGGTGTACCATACTCACCTGATCTGGCCGTCCGGAGCGAAGATCTGCGGTCCGCGCCGTCCTCGCGTCTTCTTCGCGTCGCTTCCGAGTTCGTTCGTCCAGCGTCGGAAATCTTCAGAAACACTCGGGTCTTCGTTTTCGGCGGGCCTCGGTAATCTCCGGCAATCTTCTCTCTACTGCCCCCTAGCGGCTGATCAGTGAATATCATTCACTGATCAGTTGCTTTGGGTTAAAAAGCGCCGCTGATCAGCAACTCCTCTTTTTTGGCGTAGGAGCGTTTTTTCCCCCTATATCCTACCGCCACTGTCTGCTGATAAGTGCCGCACATAAATGCGGCATTTATCAGCAGCTCCTTTCTTGGCGTAGGGATATTATTTTCTTACTGTCAAAAAATTTTTAAAAACACTACATTACACTACACTACATGAAATAAAGTTTTACAATAAACATTTACATACCCCATATACCAATCCCCGTATAAAGATGGCCCCCAGGGTGTTTTCGGTGTCGGACGCATATGCAATTATTGCCTCCAACACCGAAACAGCCAGTGAGGATGAATGGGGGGATCCTTCTTTCCTCCATTCATCCTCATCATCATCATCATCATCATCCAGTGACGTGTCTGGGGGTAGCGTAGCGTACGCTGCCCCCCAGACACGTCTTTTCCACCAGTACCGTCCCAATAAGAGATCACGGTAAGGCGTGAAATTCTACAAACTCTGTGACAGTACCTCAGGGTACACTTACAGATTTAGAGTACGTGCACACTGCGGAATGGCGAAGGATAACCCTTTGTGCATTCCGCAGCTGGCACCCGCCGGCGGACTGATGCAGGCGTGCGTCTCCGCCCGTGTCATAGACTCTATTCTATGCACGGGCGGATTCCGTTGTCCGTCCAAAGAATGAACACGTTCATTCTTTGGACAGAGGGCGGAATCCGCCCGTGCATAGAATGGAGTCTATGACACAAGCGGAGACGCACGCCTGCATCAGTCCGCCGGCGGGTGCCAGCTGCGGAATGCACAAAGGGTTATCCTTCACCATTCCGCAGTGTGCATGTACCCTTAGAGTGTATGAAGGAAGGGACACCCGAATCCAGCCCCCAGATGCCCCCTCCCCCCCCATCCTCGGAGTTAGTGGGGAGATCGTCCAGGAACTGATCTTCCCACTGCTGGATAAAGGTCACCACCACCTGTACGGGGATAACTTTTATACCAGCGCCCCCTCTTCCGGTCCCTCGCTGCCCGAGCTACTGTAGCTTGCGGCACGATCCGAAAATATCAGAAGCAGTAATAGAGCCCTAATATTTAGCAGCCATGGAGCGGACCCAGCGCTTCTGGATATGAAGGACCCCGTATCGCACCAGGGCAACATTCTCCAGGTGACGTCCTGCACACTGGAAAACAGGAGACCCCAGAAGAAGTGCAGAGTGTGGCGTAACAGGGGGATCAGGAAGGACGCCATTTTCCAGTGTGACACCTGTCCTGATCCCCCCGACCTCTGCATATTGGATCGCTCCAAGGCGCACTACACGTCACTGGGGTTCTACATTATCTAAATTCTGTCCCTTATTCCTATTTCAGGGGTCACGTTGATCCAGGGATTATTCTGATCGCCATTATGGAGTCGGGAAGGAATTTTTCCCTGTGATGAGGCTACTGTCGTCTGCCTCACAAGGGTTTTTTGCCTTCCTCTGGATCAACACAGTTTGAATTTGATGGACACCTGTAATTTTCCAACCCTATAAACTAATAATTGGCCTAATACCCCCAAATAAATTAGAATTGTCCCTTTTCCCCAGCTAAGTAGGTATGGCCGCCATTCCCATTAGAGGAGGCCATGATGCAATTACAAAGCCTCTGTGCGGCCAGGACAGTAGAAACCCCCCACAAGTGACCCCATTCTGGAAACTACACCCCATAAGGAATCTAACAAGGGGGGCAGCGGGGATATGGCCCCCTGGTGACGGCCACATTTGGGACGTGAAAATAAAAAAAAGGTATTTTTTATTTTCTCGGCACATGTTCTACGTAAGTGCCCATCACCAGTGGGGTCCATATGCTCACTGCACCCCTTGTTAGATTCCTTATGGGGTGTAGTTTCCATAATGGGGTCACTTGTGGGGGGTTTCTACTGTTCTGGCAGCACAGGAGCTTTGTAATTGCGACATGGCCTCCATCCTCCATTCCAGCCTCTAAATGGCGCTCTGTCCCTTTGGTGGCTTGCCCTGTGCCAATATGGCACATTATGTCCACATGTGGGGTATTTTCGTACTCAGGGGAAACTACCCTACACGTTTTGTGTTCACTTTCTTTTTTTAACCCCTTCTGGAAAAGGAAAAAAATCAAGGCTAGACCAACATTTAGTGTAAAAAATTTTTAATTTTTACACTAAATCATTGATCTTGTCTTGATTTTTTCATTTTCACAAGGGGTTAAAAGATAAAAAAAACACTAAATGTGTAGCGCAATTTCACCTGAGTACGGAAATACCCGACATGTGGACATAAAGCGCCATGTGGTGCAGGGTAAGCCTCCAAAGGGAAGGAGCGCCATTTGGTTTTTGAAGGCTGGATTTGGCTGGAATGGATTTCGAGGGGCCATGTTGCATTTAAAAGGCCCCTGTGTTGCCAAGACAGTTGAACCCCCCCACAATTGACTCCATTATGGAAACTACACCCCTCAGGGAATGTAACAAGGGGTGTAGTGAGCATATGGACCCCACTGGTGACGGGCACAAATGTGGAACAATATGGCTTGAAAATTAAATATTACATTTTTTACACTATAATGTTGGTTTAGCCTTAAATTTCTCCTTTTCACAAGGGGTTAAAAGAGAAAAAAACACACAAAATGTGTAGAGCAATTCCCCCTGAGTCCGTAAATACCCCACATGTGGACATAAAGCGCCATGTGGGCGCAGGGCAAGCCTCCGAAGGGAAGGAGCGCCATTTGGATTTTGGAGGCTGGATTTGGCCAGAATGGATGATGAACGCCATGTCGCATTTACAGAGCCCTCGTGCTGCCAAAACACTGGAAACCCCCGACAAGTGACCCCATTCTGGAAACTACACCCCTCAAGGAATCAATCAAGGGGTGCAGTGAGGATATGGACCCTTGATGACGGCCACATTTGTGCCGAGAAAGTGAAAAAATGAAAATTTTCCCTTTCACGTCACATTGTTCCACATTTGTGCCCGTCACCAGTGGGGTCCATATGCTCACTGAACCCCTTGTTAGATTCCTTGAGGGGTGTAGTTTCCAGAATGGGGTCACTTGTGGGGGGTTTCCAGTGTCTTGGCAGCACGAGGGGTCTGTAAATGCGACATGACCCTTGAAATCCATTCCAGTAAAATCCAGCTTGCAAAAGCCAATTGGCGCTCCTTCCCTTTGGAGGCTCGTCCTGCGCCCGCTTGGCACTTTATCTCCACATGTGGGGTATTTCTGTACTCAGGGGAAACTGCGCTACATGTTTGGTGTTTTTTTTTTTCTTTTATCCCCTTGTAAAAATGAAAAATGAAGGCTAGAACAACATTTTAGTGTAAAAAATAGAATTTTTCCTTTTTTACACCACATTGTTGGGAAAATCTGTGAAGCACCTGTGGGGTCCAGATGCTCACCGCACCCCTTGTTACATTCCTTGAGGGGTGTAGTTTTCTAAATGGTGTCCCTTTAGGGGTGTTTTTAATGTTTTGGTACCCCAGAGCCTCTGCCAACCTGAAGTGGTACGGTCAAAAATAACCAAATATAACGGAGGCGTTGAAATTCACTGGGCGCTCCTTTGTATCTGAGGCTTGTGGTTGTGTCAAATAGCGCAATAGGGCCACATATGGGGTATTTCTATAAACTGCAGAAACGGGCAATAAATATTGGGGTGCATTTCTCTGGTAATAGGTTTATCATTATGAAAGATATTGGATTACAATAAAATCTCTGCACAGAAAATAAAAATTTTCAAATTTCTTACACACTTGGCTTTTATTTCTGTGACTCCCCTAAAGGGTTAAAACACTTTCTGGATATGCTTTTGCAGAGTTTGGGGGGTGCAGTTTCTGAAATGGGGTGCTTTGTGGGGCTTTCTAACATACAGGCCCCTCAAATACACTTTCAACCTGAACAGGTCCCTGAAAATATCTGATTTTGAAATTTTACAGAAAATCTGGAAATTTGCTGCTAATGATTTAAGCTTCCTATTGTCTAAAAAAAATGAAAGATCGTTTAATAAATGCCGCCAACATAAAGTAGACATGTTGCTAATGCTATTTAATATATAATTTATGTGGTATAACCACTTTCTGTATAAGCAGGAAGGTTTCAAAGTTGGAAAAATGCATTTTTTCACAATTTTTCACGTTATTTTGGTGTTTTTCATAAAGATTCGTTATAAGTATCGACTCCAATTTACCAGAAATGTAAAGTACAATATGTCACGAAAAAACAATCTCAGAATCAGCCGGATAGGTAAAAGCATCCCGAAGTTATTAATGAATAAAGTGACACTGGTCATATTCATAAAATTTGTCTCTGTCCTTAAGGCCATTTCAGGCCCGGTCCTTAAAGAGAACCAATCACGGGCAAATGTTGTTGTTTTTTTATTGCTCCATTTAATAAGATTTAATTTTTAATAAATTTTTGTAAATATAATTAATCAATTTTTTTGCCGGGTTTTTAATATATTTGCATTTCCGTTCACTGTCGCGCGCCGGCTCTTTTCAAAAGAGCCGGCGCGCGACAGGAAACTCCCGGCATGCCGAGCGGCGGGAAGGTCTCCCATGAGCCTTTGCCCGCCGCTCTGTAAATACACAGTGATCCCGCGCTATACAGTGCGAGATCACTGTGTATGAATGCCCTAACTGACAGTTTAGTTTATCTCTGAAGATACAGACTGCCTTTGCAGTCTGTATCTTATATTTTACCTAATCCATCCTAGCGGCGCAGTAAGCCCGGGCGCGGCCATCTTGATTATGTCCCTTGCGTTCCAATGGTGCATTCCACCGTCGGACCGCAAGTGACGTCATCAAGATGGCCCGGCTTTACTGCACCGCTACAGAGGACTGGGTAAAGTATAAGATACAGACTGCAAAAGCAGTCTGTATCTTCAGGAATAGACTTTAGGAAGATACAGACTGCCTTTGCAGTCTGTATCTTATACTTTACCCAGTCCTCTGTAGCGGTGCTGTAAAGCCGGGCACCATGTTGATGACGTCACTTGCGGTCCGATGGTGGAACGCACCATTGGAACGCAAGGGACATAATCAAGATGGCCGCGCCCGGGCTTACTGCGCGGCTAGGATGGATTAGGTAAATTAGAAAGATACAGACTGCAAAGACAGTCTGTATCTTCAGAGATAGACTTAGGGAGAGAGGAACTTTTACAACAGGGACAGTTAAATTTAGGTGATTGGTCCTCTTTAAGGGGTTAAAGACCATGAATTTCCCATAGAAAATAATGGCCCATTGGAAATAATGGCCACACTCTAAACGCTAACAGCCAATCACAGCACATATGCAAATAGCTGGTATATAGCAGCCAATAGGAACTCTAAGGTCTTGTCAGGCAATGTATCACAACATCCACAGTCACATGTCCACTATTGGCCAATAGAAGATGTAATATATGGAAGGTCCTTAACCATTTTGTCTCACTGACATGAGTAAGATTGTCATGGTAACCGAGCAATGGTCTTTACCATTATAAGTACCCAGGTCGCTCTTAAAGGGACCCAGAGCACTCTTAAAGGGACCCAAGTCGCACTTAAAGGGACGGGAGCCATGTCGCTCTTAAAGGGACCCAAGTCGCTCTTAAAGGGACCCAAGTCGCTCTTAAAAAAGATCCAAGTCGCTCTTAAAGGGACGGGACCCAAGTTGCTCTTAAAGGGACGGTACCCAAGTCGCTCTTAACCCCTTAACGACAAAGGGCGTATATTTATCTCCATGTGTAGTGCCGGCCGGGGTCCGCTCCAAGACGGCGCCGACCCCGGCTCTGCACTCGTTTGTTTTCGGCTGCAGCAGCTGAAAGCATCTGAGTGCCGATCTCATTGATCTTTGCTGTATAACTATACAATGAGAGCTCAGTATACTTATACTAGAAGTCCCCCAGGGGGAATAACCCTAACCCCAAGGGGGGGAATAACCCTAACCCCAAGGGGGGGAATAACCCTAACCCCAGGGGGGGGAATAACCCTAACCCCAGGGGGGGGAATAACCCTAACCCCAGGGGGGGAATAACCCTAACCTCGGGGGGGGGGGGAATAACCCTAACCCCGGGGGGGGGGTATAACCCTAATGCCAGGGGGTATAACCCTAACCACGGGGGGGAAATAACCCTAACCCCAGGAGGGGGGGAAATAACCCTAACCCCAGGGGGGCTTCTCGTATATGTGTAAAAAAATAAAAAAAGTGTTGTTATTAGTAAAAATCCCCTCCCCTAATAAAAGTCTGAATCACCCCCCTTTTCCCAGGTTATAAATATAAATAAATAAATAAATAAACATGTTTGGTATCGCCGCGTGCGTAATCGCCCGAACTATTAATTAATCACATTCCTGATCTCGTACGGTAAACGGCGTCAGCGCAAAAAAATCCCAAAGTGCAAAATTGCGCATTTTTGGTCGCATCAAATCCAGAAAAATTGTAATAAAAAGCGATCAAAAAGTCGTATATGCGCAATCAAGGTACCGATAGAAAGAACACATCATGGCGCAAAAAATGACACCTGACACGGCCCCATAGACCAAAGGATAAAAGCGCTATAAGCCGGGGAATGGAGAGATTGTAAGGAACGTGTATTTGGTAACAATGGTTTGAATTTTTTACCGGCCATCAGATACAATATAAGTTATACATGTTATATATCATTGTAATCGTAACGACTTGAGGAACATGCATAACAAGTCAGTTTTACCCCAAGGCGAACGGTGTAAAAACAAAAAAAAAAACAAATAAAAGAAATGTGTTTTTTTTTTTTCATTTCCACCACACTTTGACTTTTCTCCTGGATCCGCAGTGACTTTGTGGTATAATTCAGCCGTCATTACAAAGTACAATTAGTGACGCAAAAAATAAGGATAAGGGCTCATGTGGGTTCCTAGGTGGAAAAATGCAAGTTCTATGTATGGCCTTATATACACAAGGAGGAAAAAACGAAAACGCAAAAACGAAAAGTGGCTCCTTCCTTAAGAGGTTAAGAGCGACCTGGGTCCATTTAAGAGCGAAATATGCTCCTTAAAGAGCAAAATGGGTCCTTTTAAGAGCAGCCTGGGTTCCTTTAAGAGCAAAATTGGTCCCTTTAAGAGCAAAATTGGTCCCTTTAAGAACGAAATGGGTCCCTTTAAGAGCGACCTGGGTTCCTTTAACCCCTTCAGGACCAGGCTAATTTTCGTTTTTGCGTTTTCGGTTTTTCCTCCTTGTGTATATAAGGCCATACATAGCACTTGCATTTTTACACCTAGAAACCCACATGACATGAGCCCTTTTTTTTTTGCGTCACTAATTGTACTTTGCAATGACAGGCTGAACTTTTGCATAAAATATGCTGCGAAACCAGAAAAAAAGTATATGCCCAGTGAAATTGAAAAAAAAACACAATTCTTTTTCTTTGGGGGAGGGGGGTTTCGTTTCTACGCCTTGTGTCCTGACTTGTTATATATGTTCCTTAAGTCGTTACGATTACAACGATATGTAACATGTATAACTTATATTGTATCTGATGGCCGGTAAAAAATTCTAACCATTGTTACCAATTATACGTTCCTTACAATCGCTCCATTCCCCGGCTTATAGCGCTTTTATCCCTTGGTCTATGGCGCTGTGTCAGGTGGCATTTTTTGCGCCATGATCTGTTCTTTCTGCTTTCTATGTTACTGAATGGAACCAAGCTTTGAACACCTGTTCCTTCAAACTTATGTCCATCCATATTGCTAAGCAAGAAAAAAAGCTATCAGACACTAACCTGGATGTGACTATATTGGCCACCTCTCTGACTATAAACCTCTATTGGACAGCCACCAGCTGCCACCTATTCGCGTGTGAATACGTCCCAAGGACATGTGCAGAGCCCCACAGGGGCACAGGACGCACCTCCAAAAAAACGGGTACGCCGGGCAGGGCGGAAACACCACTCCAAAAACCAAAAGGCGCAGAAAGAAAAAGAACTGGTAAATAGACAAACATTCGATGTTTATAATCTTTCTGCCACCATTTTGACACAACGTCAATATAATCTACTGAGAGGTGGACCTTCATTTGTAGCGGACATGTCCTTTGATCCCTATCAGACTATCCTTGATGTGAATAGGTTTGTTCGGTTACTGTTAAGGCCCTATTCCACGGAACGATTATCGTTCGTATTCGGCCGATATCGGCCGCTACGAATGATAATCGTCCCGTGGAATAGAGTGCAACGATCAGCCGACATTGTTCATGTCGGCTGATCGTTGCAGTCGCTTGTTTTTCAACATGTTGAAAAACAAGCGACTGATATAGCAGCGATCTGCTGCCGTCGCTCCGTTGAATAGGAGCATCGGCAGAAGATGCTGCTGTATCCTATGGGCTGCCCGGACGATCAGCGATCCCCCGGGCAGCCCCCCCGCAGCTCCCCACCGCCCACTCCCGCACTCACCCGCTCGCTGCAGCCGCCTTGAATAGCGGCGGCAGCGAGCGGGGAACGAGGAGCAAACGAGCGCTGAGAGCGCTCGTTTGCTCCTCTAAACGACTGGTGTAATAGGCCCATTAAAAGGCCTTTTCTTGCAGATAATAACCAATCCCATGATGCCGCATGTTCTGTGGATAATAAATACTTGTGGCTCTGGTCACACTCCTTTACATGCTTCTATTTCTGAACAGGCGGCTATACAATGTCCCACTGACCTACAGGCCAGTAACCAACAAGAACAACCACAGGTAACCACTACTACTGATCACATGTCTATTCCTAACCCTAATTTTCACCCCATTGCATCTCGAGCCCCTGTGATGGATATTTTCCAACATAAAATTGAACAAGAACTCAGGGCTCTCGACACGCAGGTTGTTGGCTCCGAACATAACCTCACAAAGAACGAAAAATGAGCATTGCGTCAATTAAAAAACAATCCTCACATTGTGATCAGGCAATCGGACAAGGGAGGATCTGTGGTGATAATAGATAGAGGCCTATACACACGTGAAGTTTCTGCCGTGCTACAGGACCATGTCCCCTACAGACCTCTCTTGTCCGATCCTACAGCAATGTGTCGTAAAAAATAACTGGATCTGTTGGATGTGGGGGTGGAATGGGGAGTTATTAATACTAATATGAAAGATTATTTCAATGTCACTGCTCCTAAAATTCCTGCGTTCCACGCCTTTCCCAAAACCCGTAAGGGGGATTTCCCCCACCACTTCGCCCCATAATATCGGGGGTTGGCTCACTGCTTGAACATCTAGGAGCTTGGCTAGACTCCCTATTACAACCCCTAGTGACTAGAGCCGCTGGCTATATACGTGACAGCAAAAGCTTATTATCACATATAGATTCTACTAGAAAATGTACCCGGCGCTGCCCGGGTATAAAGTGTCAGTGTGGTAATTAGATTTGTTCTAAGGTGCCCAGGAGGCCAAGCTAAAGGTATTGTTTCATCTGAGTTAATCAGTGGAATTAGTGTATACCTGTAGTGCATAGTTGGAGGGGTTCTGTATACCCACAATGTATACTTTTTAGGGGTCTCGCATATCTGTAGTGCATAGTTGGGGGGGCTGTATACCTATAGTGTATTGTTGGGGAAGTCCTGTATACCTGTAGTGTGTAGTTGGGTGGGCTGTATACCTGCAGTGTACAGTTGGTGAAGGTCCTGTATACCTGTACTGTATAGTTCGAGGGTCCTGTATACCTGTAGTATATAGTTGGTGCTGTATACCTGTAATGTATAGTTTCAAGGTCCTTGATACCTGTAGTGTATAATTGGTGGAGGTCTTGTATACCTGTAGTATATAGTTCGGGGGTCCTGTATACCTGTAGTGCATAGTTTGGGGTCCTATATACCTGTAGTATATAGTTGGTGAAGTTCCTGTATGTATATACTTGTAGTATATAGCTTTGGGGTCCTGTATACCTGTAGTATAGAGTTGGTGAAGGTGCTGTATACCTGTAGTATAGAGTTGGTGTAGGTCCTGTATACCTGTAGTGTATAGTTTTGAGGTCCTGTATACCTGTAGTGTATAGTTTGGGGTCCTATATACCTGTAGTATATAGTTGGTGGAGTTCCTGTATACCTGTAGTGTATAGTTTCGGGTCCTGTATACCTGTATATAGTTGGTTGAGGTCCTGTATACCTGAAGTATATAGCTGGTGGAGGTCCCGTGCACCTGTAGTGTATAGTTTTGGGGTCCTGTATACCTGTAGTGTCCTGTATACCTGCAGGGTCGTATTTTCCATTAGGCACCCATGGTCTGGTGCGTAGGGTAGCACCTTGCAGAGGGGCAGTACCCTCCCGTTCAGACTTGCCAGAAAATCTGATGTCTTTTCGAGGGGGGTATGGCGGTATTGGTCAGGTCTGGTATAGCGGTGTTATCCAGTCACAGTATGGCGGTATTGGTCAGGTCTGGTATGGCAGTGTTATTCAGTCACAGTGTGTCGGTATTGGTCATGTCTGGTATGGCGGTGTTATCCAGTCACAGTATGGCGGTATTGGTCAGGTCTGGTGTGGCGGTGTTCTCCAGTCACAGTGTGGCGCCATTGATCAGGTCTGGTATAGTGGTGTTATCCAGTCACAGTATGGCGGTATTGGTCAGGTGTGGTATGGCAGTGTTATCCAGTCATAGTATGGCGGTATTGGTCAGGTCTGGTATGGCAGTGTAATCCAGTTACAGTAGGGCAGTATTGGTCAGGTCTGGTATAGCAGTTTTTTCCAGTCATAGTATGGTGGTATTGGTCAGGTGTGTTATGACAGTGTTACCCAGTCACAGTATGGTAGTATTGGTCAGGTCTGGTGTGGCGGTGTTATCCAGTCACAGTATGGTGGTATTGGTCAGGTCTGTTATAGAGGTGTTATCCAGTCACAGTATGGTGGTTTTGGTCAGGTCTGATATGATGGTGTTATCCAGTCACAGTATGGCGGTATTTGTAAGGTCTGGTGTGGCGGTGTTACCCAGGCACAGTTTGACGGTATTGGTCAGGTCTGGTATGACAGTGTTATCCAGCACAGTATGGTGGTATTGGTCAGGTCTGGTGTGGCAGTGTTTTCCAGTCACAGTATGGTGGTATTGGTCAGGTCTGATATGATGGTGTTATCCATTTACAGTATGGTGGTATTGGTAAGGTCTGGTATAGTGGTGTTATCCAGTCACAGTATGGTGGTATTGGTCAGGTCTGGTATAGTGGTGTTATCCAGTCACAGTATGGCGGTATTGGTCAGGTCTGGTATGGCAGTGTTATCCAGTCACAGTATGGTGGTATTGGTAAGGTCTGGTGTGGCAGTGTTACCCAGTCACAGTTTGGTATACCTGTAGTGACCTGTATATACATGTACTGTATAGATGGAGTAGGGGGCCCTGTATACATGTATTGTATAGATGGAGTAGGGGGTCCTGTATACATGTACTGTATAGATGGAGTAGGGGCCCTGTATATACATGTACTGTATAGATAGAGTAGGGGGTCCTGTATACATGTGCTGTATAGATGGAGTAGGGGGTCCTGTATAGATGTACTGTACAGATGGAGTAGAGGGTCCTGTATATACATGTACTGTATAGATGAAGTAGGGGGTCCTGTATACATGTACTGTATAGATGGAGTAGGGGGTCCTGTATGCATGTACTGTATAGATTGAGTAGAGGGTCCTGTATACATGTACTGTATAGATGGAGTAGGGGGTCCTGTATACATGTACAGTATAGATGGAGTAGGGGGTCCTGTATGCATGTACTGTATAGATTGAGTAGAGGGTCCTGTATACATGTACTGTATAGATGGAGTAGGGGGTCCTGTATACATGTACAGTATAGATGGAGTAGGGGGCCCTGTATATATGTCCTGTATACATGTACTGTATAGATGAAGTAGGGGGTCCTGTATACATGTACTGTATAAATGGAGTAGGGGGTCCTGTATACATGTACTGTATAGATGGAGTAGGGGGTCCTGTATACATGTACTGTATAGATGAAGTAGGGGGCCCTGTATACATGTACTGTATAGATGGAGTAGGGGGGCCTGTATACATGTACTGTATAGATAAGTAGGGGGCCCTGTATACATGTACTGTATAGATGGAGTAGGGGGTCCTGTATACATATACTGTATAGATGGAGTAGGGGGTCATGTATATACATGTACTGTATAGATGGAGTAGGGGGCCCTGTATACATGTACTGTATAGATGGAGTAGGGGGTCCTGTATACCTATACTGTATAGATGGAGTAGGGGGTCCTGTATACCTATACTGTATAGATGGAGTAGGGGGTCCTGTATATACATGTACTGTATAGATGGAGTAGGGGGTCCTGTATATACATGTACTGTATAGATGGAGTAGGGGCTCCTGTATACATGTACTGTATAAATGGAGTAGGGGCTCCTGTATATACATGTACTGTATAGATGGAGTAGGGGGTCCTGTATACATGTACTGTATAGATGGAGTAGGGGGTCCTGTATATACATGTACTGTATAGATGGAGTAGGGGGTCCTGTATATACATGTACTGTATAGATGGAGTAGGGGGTCCTGTATACATGTACTGTATAGATGGAGTAGGGGTCCTGTATATACATGTACTGTATAGATGGAGTAGGGGGCCCTGTATACATGTACTGTATAGATGGAGTAGGGGGTCCTGTATACCTATACTGTATAGATGGAGTAGGGGGTCCTGTATATACATGTACTGTATAGATGGAGTAGGGGGTCCTGTATATACATGTACTGTATAGATGGAGTAGGGGGTCCTGTATACATGTACTGTATAGATGGAGTAGGGGGCCCTGTATATACATGTACTGTATAGATGGAGTAGGGGGTCCTGTATACATGTACTGTATAGATGGAGTAGGGGGTCCTGTATATACATGTACTGTATAGATGGAGTAGGGGGTCCTGTATATACATGTACTGTATAGATGGAGTAGGGGGTCCTGTATACATGTACTGTATAGATGGAGTAGGGGTCCTGTATATACATGTACTGTATAGATGGAGTAGGGGGCCCTGTATACATGTACTGTATAGATGGAGTAGGGGGTCCTGTATATACATGTACTGTATAGATGCAGTAGGGGGTCCTGTATACATGTACTGTATAGATGGAGTAGGGGGCCCTGTATATACATGTACTGTATAGATGTTGTGAGGCAGCTTCCCTAGCAACCATTGCTCCCTGTGAAAATGAAAGCAGTAATCCTATTGGTTGCTAAGGCTCCAACTGCCGTGTCTGCTGCAGCTAATTATATCACCTGTGTGTGCAGTGAGGAGATTTTCCCATTCATCTCTATGGGGCGCCTCTCTTCCCCCTCCCCCTCCCCTCCTGTACATCTGGCGGGGACGGGAACTTCGCAATAACCTTCCCGGGCACCCAATGTATCTGTGGGCCAAATTTGGGGTCAAACGGTTCAGGCGTTTGGAAGTCTATAGAGGACAGACAGACAGACAGACAGAGTTTCATTTTTATGATATAGATACCTGTCCCACCCACTAGCTCATGGCTCTGGTGTGACGTTGCAGCGTTATATACTTGCATACCTCATGAGAAAACCAGAACGGCCCTAACATACCATCTAAGGAAGTACAGTAATTATGGGGATCACCTGATCGAAATTATTTTGTCGACTACACAATTTTTGTTATCTCATAATTTTTTTCAGTTTGAGGGCACGTTTTATCTTCAGTTGGTTGGTTGCCCGATGGGTGCTCGCTTCTCCCCCTCTCGCTTCTCCCCCTCTCGCTTCTCCCCCTCTCGCTTCTCCCCCTCTCGCTTCTCCCCCTCTCGCTTCTCCCCCTCTCTTGCCAATCTTTACATGTCATACTGGGAGGAGGTCGTCATGTACTCTGCGCACAATCCGTACAAACACAACATCCTCAGGTATGGCAGGTACATTGATGACCTCCTCCTGGTGCGGCAGGTACATTGATGACCTCCTCCTGGTGCGGCAGGTACATTGATGACCTCCTCCTGGTGCGGCAGGTACATTGATGACCTCCTCCTGGTGCGGCAGGTACATTGATGACCTCCTCCTGGTGCGGCAGGTACATTGATGACCTCCTCCTGGTGCGGCAGGTACATTGATGACCTCCTCCTGGTGAGGCAGGTACATTGATGACCTCCTCCTGGTATGGCAGGTACATTGATGACCTCCTCCTGGTATGGCAGGTACATTGATGACCTCCTCCTGGTGCGGCAGGTACATTGATGACCTCCTCCTGGTGCGGCAGGTACATTGATGACCTCCTCCTGGTATGGCAGGTACACTGATGACCTCCTCCTGGTATTGCAGGTACACTGATGACCTCCTCCTGGTGCGGCAGGTACACTGATGACCTCCTCCTGGTATTGCAGGTACACTGATGACCTCCTCCTGGTATGGCAGGTACATTTATGACCTCCTCCTGGTGCTGCAGGTACATTGATGACCTCCTCCTGGTGCTGCAGGTACATTGATGACCTCCTCCTGGTGCTGCAGGTACATTTATGACCTCCTCCTGGTGCTGCAGGTACATTGATGACCTCCTCCTGGTGCTGCAGGTACATTGATGACCTCCTCCTGGTGCTGCAGGTACATTGATGACCTCCTCCTGGTGCGGCAGGTACATTGATGACCTCCTCCTGGTGCGGCAGGTACATTGATGACCTCCTCCTGGTGCGGCAGGTACATTGATGACCTCCTCCTGGTGCGGCAGGTACATTGATGACCTCCTCCTGGTGCGGCAGGTACATTGATGACCTCCTCCTGGTATGGCAGGTACATTGATGACCTCCTCCTGGTGCGGCAGGTACACTGATGACCTCCTCCTGGTGCGGCAGGTACATTGATGACCTCCTCCTGGTGCTGCAGGTACATTGATGACCTCCTCCTGGTGCGGCAGGTACATTGATGACCTCCTCCTGGTGCGGCAGGTACATTGATGACCTCCTCCTGGTATGGCAGGTACACTGATGACCTCCTCCTGGTGCGGCAGGTACATTGATGACCTCCTCCTGGTATGGCAGGTACACTGATGACCTCCTCCTGGTATTGCAGGTACACTGATGACCTCCTCCTGGTGCGGCAGGTACACTGATGACCTCCTCCTGGTATTGCAGGTACATTGATGACCTCCTCCTGGTATGGCAGGTACATTGATGACCTCCTCCTGGTGCGGCAGGTACATTGATGACCTCCTCCTGGTATGGCAGGTACACTGATGACCTCCTCCTGGTATGGCAGGTACATTGATGACCTCCTCCTGGTATGGCAGGTACATTGATGACCTCCTCCTGGTGCGGCAGGTACATTGATGACCTCCTCCTGGTGCGGCAGGTACATTGATGACCTCCTCCTGGTATGGCAGGTACATTGATGACCTCCTCCTGGTGCGGCAGGTACCTGGTATGGCAGGTACATTGATGACCTCCTCCTGGTGCGGCAGGTACATTGATGACCTCCTCCTGGTGCGGCAGGTACATTGATGACTTCCTCCTGGTATGGCAGGTACATTGATGACCTCCTCCTGGTGCGGCAGGTACATTGATGACCTCCTCCTGGTGCGGCAGGTACATTGATGACCTCCTCCTGGTGCGGCAGGTACATTGATGACCTCCTCCTGGTGCGGCAGGTACATTGATGACCTCCTCCTGGTGCGGCAGGTACATTGATGACCTCCTCCTGGTGCGGCAGGTACATTGATGACCTCCTCCTGGTGCGGCAGGTACATTGATGACCTCCTCCTGGTGCGGCAGGTACATTGATGACCTCCTCCTGGTGCGGCAGGTACATTGATGACCTCCTCCTGGTGCTGCAGGTACATTGATGACCTCCTCCTGGTGCGGCAGGTACATTGATGACCTCCTCCTGGTGCGGCAGGTACATTGATGACCTCCTCCTGGTATGGCAGGTACACTGATGACCTCCTCCTGGTGCGGCAGGTACATTGATGACCTCCTCCTGGTGCGGCAGGTACATTGATGACCTCCTCCTGGTATGGCAGGTACATTGATGACCTCCTCCTGGTGCGGCAGGTACATTGATGACCTCCTCCTGGTATGGCAGGTACATTGATGACCTCCTCCTGGTGCGGCAGGTACATTGATGACCTCCTCCTGGTGCGGCAGGTACATTGATGACCTCCTCCTGGTGCGGCAGGTACATTGATGACCTCCTCCTGGTGCGGCAGGTACATTGATGACCTCCTCCTGGTATGGCAGGTACATTGATGACCTCCTCCTGGTATGGCAGGTACATTGATGACCTCCTCCTGGTGCGGCAGGTACATTGATGACCTCATCCTGGTGCGGCAGGTACATTGATGACCTCCTCCTGGTATGGCAGGTACATTGATGCCACGTCCACAGCTATATAAGGGATGCCACATCCATATCACAGCTATATAAGGGATGCCACGTGATATGGACGTGGCATCCCTTATATAGCTGTGATATGGACGTTGCATTCATTATATAGCTGTGATATGGACGTGGCATCCCTTATATAGCTGTGATATGGACGTTGCATCCATTATATAGCTGTGATATGGACGTGGCATCCCTTATATCATAGTACACAGGTATATACGCTATTAGACGCTGTATACCGGTATATATATGATAGTACACAGGTATATACGGTATTAGACGCTGTATACCGGTATATATGATAGAACACAGGTATATACGGTATTAGACGCTGTATACCGGTATATATATATGATAGTACACAGGTATTTATGGTATTAGACGCTGTATAACAGTATATATATCATAGTACACAGGTATATACGGTATTAGAAGCTGTATACCGGTATATATGATAGTACACAGGTATATACGGTATTAGAGGCTGTATATATGATAGTACACAGGTATATACTGTCAGGATGGTATCTTTGCGGAGCGTCATGCGTCCCTCTGCTCGTGCTGTGCGACCGAGAAGGTGCTGATTTTCTTGCATTCTGTTTCTGTGTTTTGTTTTGCTGTGTGTGAACACTGGTTTATTTGCTCACCTTGAGAGACACACCCGACTTCACCTGCTGAGTTCTGTCTGGCCATGTCAGGGTTAATCTGTGTTTTGGTTCTGCTGTGACTGACAGGTCATCCTACCAGTGGATCTGTCTTGTTCTCAGCTGTCTGTGCTTGGAGATCAGGGGGATGGTCCAATGATGTTCTGGATCAGAACCCTGGCCTCCTATATAACCTCCTCAGTCTGGGATATCTTTGCCGGATATTGAGCTTGTCTCTGCCTGGTTCTGTGTTTGCTGTTCTTGCTCTGTTTATTCTGACTCTGCTTTGTATCTCTGACCATCCCTGCTTGCTGCTGCCCCTGACCATACTGCCTGTTTTTTGACCTCGCCTTTGGATTGTGATTTTGTACTTTTGCTGCCCGATTGTTGTGACCCGGACTGTCGACCATTCTTTAGTGTGTTTTGTCTGTCTGTCTTGTCCTTGTGTCCCACCTAGCCAGTGCAGGGACTGACGCCCAGTTGCTCGCCGCCATCTTAGGTCGGATTGTGGCAAATAGGTAGAGGACAGTGGGCGGGGCTGAGCTTAGGGCTCACTGTCTTGTCTTGTCCTGCTGTCCGGTTCATGACATATACGGTATTAGACGATGTATACCGGTATATATGATAGTACACAGGTATATACGGTATTAGAGGCTGTATATATGATAGCACACAGGTATATACGGTATTAGACGATGTATACCGGTGTATATATATATATATATATATATATATATATGATAGTACACAGGTATTTACGGTATTAGACGCTGTATAACAGTATATATATCATAGTATACAGGTATATACGGTATTAGAAGCTGTATACTGGTATATATGATAGTAAACAGGTATATACGGTATTAGACGCTGTATACTGGTGTATATATGATAGTACACAGGTATATACGGTATTAGACGGTGTATACGGGGGTGTATATATGATAGTACACAGGTATATACGGTATTAGACGCTGTATACCAGTGTATATATGATAGTACACAGGTATATGCGGTATTAGACGGTGTATACGGGTGTATATATGATGGTACACAGGTATATACAGTATTAGATGCTGTATACCGGTATATATATCATAGTACACAGATATATATGGTATTAGACGCTGTATATATGATAGTATACAGGTATATACGGTATTAGACGCTGTATACGGGTGTATATATGATAGTACACAGGTATATACGGTATAAGACGCTGTATACCGGTATATATATGATAGTACACAGGCATATACGGCATTAGATGCTGTATACCGGTGTATATATGATAGTATACAGGTTTAGGCTATGTTCACACTACGTATATTTCAGTTAGTATTGTGGTCCTCATAGCAACCAAAACCAGGAGTGGATTAAAAACACAGAAAGGATCTGTTCACATAATGGTGACATTGAGTGGATGGCCGCCATATAACGGTAAATAACGGCCATTATTTCAATATAACGGCCGTTGTTCTAAAATAACAGCAAATATTTGCCATTAAAGGACAACTCCCACAAAAAATTTTTTTTGCTCATTTAACACACATTACAAAGTTATATAACTTTGTAATGTGGTTAAATACCCGGCCTGGCCCCCTTCCCCCACTTTCGGACCCCCGACCCCCCACCCCGGAAGTTAAGGAATGTATACATTACCTATTACGATCGTCACGGTCCTCTTCTCCGGGGCGGCATCTGGTGACGACGACGTCAGAGCCGAGGGGCGGTCCGGGTCTTCTTCCTCTTCGGCGTCTTCATGCAAAGTGAATGGGGATGAAAAGGCTGCTGGTGCACATGCGCACCAGCAGCCTTTTCATTGGCTGGAGCGCATCACATGGCTTCCAGCTTGCTCAGCCCTGATTGGCTGAGCTTGCTGGAAGCCATGTGATGCGCTCCAGCCAATGAAAAGGCTGCCGGTGCGCAAGTGCACTGGCAGCCTTTTCCATCCCCTGGACCCGGAAGTTGGAGACATCGCTGGATGGCGGACGGCGGCGACGTAGAGGCGGACGGCGGGCGAATCGAGTGGCGATCGTCACCGGAGAGATGGTGAGTATGGTGTCTGTGTGTGTCTGTGTTTTTTTTTTTTTTTGGGGTCCCGCGGGAGTTGTCCTTTAAATGACGGCCGTCCACTCAATTACAACATTATGTGAACAGAGCCTTTCTGTGTTTTTAATCCACTCCTTGTTTTGGTTGCAATACAGCCTGAAATATACAGCCTCAAATATACGTAGTGTGAACATAGCCATATACGGTATTAGACGCTGTATACATGATAGTACACAGGAATATATGGTATTAGACGCTGTATACGGGTGTATATATGATAGTACACAGGTATATACGGTATAAGACGCTGTATACATGATAGTACACAGGAATATATGGTATTAGACGCTGTATACGGGTGTATATATGATAGTACACAGGTATATACGGTATAAGACGCTGTATACCAGTGTATATATGATAGTACACAGGTATATACAGTATTAGACGGTGTATACGGGGGTGTATATATGATAGTACACAGGTATATACGGTATTAGACGCTGTATACCGGTATGTATGTGATAGTACAGAGGTATATATGGTATTAAACGCTGTATACGGGTGTATATATGATAGTACACAGGTATATACGGTATTAGACACTATATACCAGTATATATGATAGTACACAGGTATATACGGTATTCGACGCTGTATACATGATAATACACAGGTATATACGGTATTAGACGGTGTATACGGGTGTATATATGATAGTACACAGGTATATACGGTATTAGACGCTGTTACATGATAATACACAGGTATATACGGTATTAGACGGTGTATACGGGTGTATATATGATAATACACAGGTATATATGGTATTAGACGCTGTATACCGGTGTGTATATATTAGTATACAGGTATATACGGTATTAGACGCTGTATACCAGTGTATATATGATAGTACACAGGTATATACGGTATAAGACGCTGTATACCAGTGTATATATGATAGTACACAGGTATATACGGTATTAGACGCTGTATACAGGTGTGTATATCATAGTATACAGGTATATACGGTATATATCAAAGTACACAGGTATATACGGTATTAGACGCTGTATACCGGTGTGTATATCATAGTACACAGGTATATACGGTAGTAGACGCTGTATACCGGTGTGTATATCATAGTATACAGGTATATACGGTAGTAGACGCTGTAAACCGGTGTGTATATCATAGTACACAGGTATATATGGTATTAGACGCTGTATACCGGTATGTATATCATAGTACACAGGTATATACGGTAGTAGACGCTGTATACCGGTGTGTATATCATAGTATACAGGTATATACGGTATTAGACGCTGTATACCGGTGTGTGTATATCATAGTACACAGGTATATACGGTAGTAGACGCTGTATACCGGTGTGTATATCATAGTATACAGGTATATACGGTAGTAGACGCTGTAAACCGGTGTGTATATCATAGTACACAGGTATATATGGTATTAGACGCTGTATACCGGTATGTATATCATAGTACACAGGTATATACGGTAGTAGACGCTGTATACCGGTGTGTATATCATAGTATACAGGTATATACGGTATTAGACGCTGTATACCGGTGTGTGTATATCATAGTACACAGGTATATACGGTAGTAGACGCTGTATACCGGTATGTATATCATAGTACACAGGTATATACGGTAGTAGACGCTGTATACAGGTGTGTATATCATAGTACACAGGTATATACGGTATTAGACGCTGTATACCGGTGTGTATATCATAGTACACAGGTATATACGGTATTAGACGCTGTATACAGGTGTGTATATCATAGTACACAGGTATATACGGTATTAGCCGCTGTACACCGGTGTGTATATCATAGTATACAGGTATATACGGTAGTAGACGCTGTACACCGGTGTGTATATCATAGTACACAGGTATATACGGTATTAGCCGCTTTCCCCTCCTCACTCCCGGTCACTCTGACCTCTATCTGCTCCTGATAGACACAACGACTCCCAGCATCCCCCGCGACCGGCAGCCAATGGGATAGCGGCTCCAATGACAGCTGGCGATCCCGCCCCCAAAGTCAGACTAGGCGGGGGGCGTGGCCAGGAGATAGCTAGAGAGCGGATTGGGCGTGGCGCTCGTCATCTGACCCTCCCGGGGGCGTGTCTCATTGCTGGGTCGGGCCTATTATTGATCGCTGATTGGGCAGTTTTCCACGTGGACGTGCGTTTCCGGTTCAGGCCGGCATCTGTGGGCGGGGCTTCCGGTTCCAGGTGTAACAGTCGGGTCCGGGACGGGAGGTGAGAGACGGGAATATCGGGAGAGGAGGCCGCGGAGAGCCGGAGCATACACGGGGTAACTGCTGCCTGAGATGGGGTACATCTGAGGGGGAGGAGGCTGTGGGGGTACATCTGAGGGGGAGGAGGCTGTGGGGGTACACCTGAGGGGGAGGAGGCTGTGGGGGTACACCTGAGGGGGAGGAGGCTGTGGGGGTACACCTGAGGAGGGGGAGGAGGCTGTGGGGGTACACCTGAGGGGGAGGAGGCTGTGGGGGTACACCTGAGGAGGAGGAGGCTGTGGGGGTACACCCGAGGGGGAGGAGGCTGTGGGGGTACACCCGAGGGGGAGGAGGCTGTGGGGGTACATCTGAGGAGGAGGAGGCTGTGGGGGTACATCTGAGGAGGGGGAGGAGGCTGTGGGGGTACACCTGAGGGGGAGGAGGCTGTGGGGGTACACCCGAGGGGGAGGAGGCTGTGGGGGTACATCTGAGGAGGAGGAGGCTGTGGGGGTACACCTGAGGAGGGGGAGGAGGCTGTGGGGGTACACCTGAGGACGGGGAGGCTGTGGGGGTACACCTGAGGAGGGGGAGGAGGCTGTAGGGGTACACCTGAGGAGGGGGAGGAGGCTGTGGGGGTACACCTGAGGAGGGGGAGGAGGCTGTGGGGGTACACCTGAGGAGGAGGAGGAGGAGGCTGTGGGGGTACACCGGAGGAGGAGGAGGCGGCTGTGGGGGTACACCTGAGGAGGAGGAGGGGGCGGCTGTGGGGGTACACCTGAGGAGGGGGAGGGGGCGGCTGTGGGGGTACACCTGAGGAGGAGGAGGAGGAGGCGGCTGTGGGGGTACACCTGAGGAGGAGGAGGAGGCGGCTGTGGGGGTACACCTGAGGAGGAGGAGGAGGCGGCTGTGGGGGTACACCTGAGGAGGAGGAGGAGGAGGCTGTGGGGGTACACCTGAGGAGGAGGAGGAGGAGGCGGCTGTGGGGGTACACCTGAGGAGGAGGAGGAGGCGGCTGTGGGGGTACACCTGAGGAGGGGGAGGAGGCGGCTGTGGGGGTACACCTGAGGAGGCGGCTGTGGGGGTACACCTGAGGAGGCGGCTGTGGGGGTACACCTGAGGAGGCGGCTGTGGGGGTACACCGGAGGAGGCGGCTGTGGGGGTACACCTGAGGAGGCGGCTGTGGGGGTACACCTGAGGAGGCGGCTGTGGGGGTACACCTGAGGAGGGGGAGGAGGCGGCTGTGGGGGTACACCTGAGGAGGGGGAGGGGGCGGCTGTGGGGGTACACCTGAGGAGGGGGAGGGGGCGGCTGTGGGGGTACACCTGAGGAGGGGGAGGGGGCGGCTGTGGGGGTACACCTGAGGAGGGGGAGGGGGCGGCTGTGGGGGTACACCTGAGGAGGGGGAGGGGGTGGCTGTGGGGGTACACCTGAGGAGGGGGAGGGGGCGGCTGTGGGGGTACACCTGAGGAGGGGGAGGCGGCGGCTGTGGGGGTACACCTGAGGAGGAGGAGGAGGAGGCGGCTGTGGGGGTACACCTGAGGAGGAGGAGGAGGAGGCGGCTGTGGGGGTACACCTGAGGAGGAGGAGGAGGAGGCGGCTGTGGGGGTACACCTGAGGAGGAGGAGGAGGAGGCGGCTGTGGGGGTACACCTGAGGAGGGGGAGGGGGCGGCTGTGGGGGTACACCTGAGGAGGAGGAGGAGGAGGCGGCGGCTGTGGGGGTACACCTGAGGAGGAGGAGGAGGAGGCGGCGGCTGTGGGGGTTCACCTGAGGAGGAGGAGGAGGAGGCGGCGGCTGTGGGGGTACACCTGAGGGGGAGGAGGAGGGTGTGGGGGTACACCTGAGGAGGAGGAGGAGGGTGTGGGGGTACACCTGAGGAGGAGGAGGAGGAGGCTGTGGGGTACACCTGAGGAGGGGGAGGAGGAGGCTGCGGGGGTACACCTGAGGAGGAGGAGGAGGAGGCTGCGGGGGTACACACCTGAGGAGGAGGAGGCTGCGGGGGTACACACCTGAGGAGGAGGAGGCTGCGGGGGTACACACCTGAGGAGGAGGAGGAGGCTGCGGGGGTACACACCTGAGGAGGAGGAGGAGGCTGCGGGGGTACACACCTGAGGAGGAGGAGGAGGCTGCGGGGGTACACACCTGAGGAGGAGGCTGCGGGGGTACACACCTGAGGAGGAGGCTGTGGGGGTACACACCTGAGGAGGAGGAGGAGGCTGCGGGGGTACACACAGGAGGAGGAGGAGGAGGCTGCGGGGGTACACACCTGAGGAGGAGGCTGTGGGGGTACACCTGAGGAGGAGGAGGAGGCTGCGGGGGTACACACAGGAGGAGGAGGAGGAGGCTGCGGGGGTACACACAGGAGGAGGAGGAGGAGGAGGCTGTGGGGGTACACACCTGAGGAGGAGGAGGAGGGTGTGGGGGTACACCTGAGGAGGGGGAGGAGGAGGAGGAGGCTGTGGGGTACACCTGAGGAGGAGGAGGCTGCGGGGGTACACACCTGAGGGGGAGGGGGAGGAGGATACTCACCCCGGAGCCCTTCCTTTCTCACGTTCGCCAGAACCCTGATGTTTCCGGAAACTTCCTTCCCCTTCAGATGAGTGAAAACCTCGCTCACCTATCTACGAGTCCGGCTTACCGACATGTTTAGAGAAAATCCCCCCCACCCCCATGTTTATAAGGATAACTGAGGACTTGGCGAGGGGGCAGAGGGGGACGTGGCGAGGGGGCAGAGGGGGACGTGGCGAGGGGGC
This sequence comes from Dendropsophus ebraccatus, assembly GCA_027789725.1. Classification (NCBI taxonomy): domain Eukaryota; kingdom Metazoa; phylum Chordata; class Amphibia; order Anura; family Hylidae; genus Dendropsophus; species Dendropsophus ebraccatus. The sequence continues at coordinate 4,774,289 of JAQFWZ010000048.1, read as the reverse complement.
AGAGGGGGACGTGGCGAGGGGGCAGAGGGGGACGTGGCGAGGGGGCAGAGGGGGACGTGGCGAGGGGGCAGAGGGGGACGTGGCGAGGGGGCAGAGGGGGACGTGGCGAGGGGGACGTGGCGAGGGGGCAGAGGGGGACGTGGCGAGGGGGCAGAGGGGGACGTGGCGAGGGGGCAGAGGGGGACGTGGCGAGGGGGCAGAGGGGGACGTGGCGAGGGGGCAGAGGGGGACGTGGCGAGGGGGCAGAGGGGGACTTGGCGAGGGGGCAGAGGGGGACGTGGCGAGGGGGCAGAGGGGGACGTTCTGCTGGTTTGCTCCCCCGGATACTTAATCCAAGCGTTTAGCTCCCCCTGTCCGGCTTCCGTCAGCTCTCCTCTTTACTCGCCAAGCTTATCTGAGCTCACAAAGCTTCCCGGCTTTACCTTCCCCTGACGCATCTGGGGTCTAATCTCTGCCAATCTGATGTTACTTCTCTAGGGGGCTGGCTTGGCACAGGCATGCTCCATCTACACTCTGCCCTTTCCCCAAACTTCCTTGTGGCAGCTCCCTGGCTTCCTGCCCACAATTACATATGCCACAAAGCCCTGCACCCCAGTCCTCCCCATAGTCTCCCATTCTTAGTAGTCCGGCCTCTTTCACTTGGATGCATAACCTGCCTATCGCAGATGCCCCGAGCCGTCCTTACAGCCAGCTCTTTTCCGCAGACCTCCTCCTGCCTCTTACTGTCCTTAAAGTGGCAGGTTCGGGCCAGTGAACCTGCTGATATGCGCCAGCCACTAATAACCGTAGGACCTCAGTGTCGCTCTTCATAATCCTATGGGGTCCAGTACTGGGCAGATTTTTGATAATTCCCAATATGCTAATTAGCAGTTCCCGATTATTTGGGGCGTTCCCAGTCTGCCCGCAGCACCTGCTCAGCCCGCCCACTATGCTATGAATACCTAGGCCACCTCTTACTGGCTGCTCCCTGCACATGCGCAGTAACAAGCAGCCTAACTATGAACATATGAATGTGCATAGTGTGCGGGCTGAGCAGGTGCTGCGGGCAGACTGGGAAGGCCCCAAATGATCGGGGGGCAGAGACAGGAGGTGTAATGGAGGGGCCGCCTGTGTCTGGAGATGGGGGAGCAGAGACAGGAGGTGTAATGGAGGGGCCGCCTGTGTCTGGAGAGGGGGGGGGGCAAAGACAGGAGGTGTAATGGAGGGGCCGCCTGTGTCTGGAGATGGGGGAGCAGAGACAGGAGGTGAAATGGAGGGGCCACCTGTGCCTGGACATGGGGGGGGGGGCAGAGACAGGAGGTGTAATGGAGGGTCCGCCTGTGTCTGGAGATGGGGGAGCAGAGACAGGAGGTGAAATGGAGGGGCCGCCTGTGTCTGGAGATGGGGGGGGGGGGGGGGGGGCAGAGACAGGAGGAGTAATGGAGGGGCCTTCTGTGTCTGGAGATGGGGGGGGGGGGAGACAGGAGGAGTAATGGAGGGGCCGCCTGTGTCTGGAGATGGGGGGGGGGGGGGGGCAGAGACAGGAGGAGTAATGGAGGGTCCAACTGTGTCTGGAGATGGGGGGGGGGGGCAGAGACAGGAGGTGTAATGGAGGGGCCGCCTGTGTCTGGAGATGGGGGGGGGGCGGGCAGAGACAGGAGGAGTAATGGAGGGTCCGACTGTGTCTGGAGATGGGGGAACAGAGACAGGAGGTGTAATGGAGGGGCTGCCTGTGTCTGGAGATGGGGGAACAGAGACAGGAGGTGTAATGGAGGGGCTGCCTGTGTCTGGAGATGGGGGGGGGGAGCAGGGACAGGAGGTGTAATGGAGGGGCCGACTGTGCCTGGAGATGAGGGGGGGGGGAAGCTGAGACAGGAGGAGTAATGGAGGGGCCGCCTGTGTCTGGAGATGGAGGGGGGGGGGGGAGCAGAGACAGGAGGTGTAATGGAGGGCCCGACTGTGTCTGGAGATGGGGGGGGGGGGGGGGGTAGCAGAGACAGGAGGTGTAATGGAGGGGCCGCCTGTGTCTGGAGATGGGGGGGGGAGAGACAGTGCTCATCCTCTCCTGTATCTCCTCTTAACTTTTAGCCCCCCCAGTAGTCTATGTCCTTGGGCTGTCCCTCCTCTCTATACATTTGGCTTGGGACAGACCATGGCATTATGTACTACTCCTGTGCTGATGACATCACACCTACTTCTTTGGTCCAGATGTCGCCTCTTTACTATCCTGAGTCCTAGAGTAGCATTCACACCTGACATCCAGGCCGTGACCACCTCCTGCCCCATCCACCTCTGACATTTCCCTATTGGCTCCTTCCTCTCCTCTGAGCCGCTGTTACATGCTCTTATCTTGTCTTGCCTGGACTCCTGCAATGTCTTGGTCTGTAGCCTTCCGTCACGTCTGCTCCCCCTCCCATCCGTCACGTCTGCTCCCCCTCCCATCCGTCACGTCTGCTCCCCCTCCCATCCGTCACGTCTGCTCCCCCTCCCATCCGTCACGTCTGCTCCCCCTCCCATCCGTCACGTCTGCTCCCCCTCCCATCCGTCACGTCTGCTCCCCCTCCCATCCGTCACGTCTGCTCCCCCTCCCATCCATCTCTTTGCCATGTCATACAGGCAGTCTATGGGAGGGCTCGTGCGTCTCCGCTCCTAAGAAATGACATGTTGTGTTTAAAAAACACTTTCTTTTTTACACTTTTTAATTCATCTCTACCTCGCAGCACACCACCTTGTGCACTCCCACTCCTAGCATACCTCCTGTGCACAAGCAGGTATGCTGGGAGTTGTTGTGCCATTGTACCGGTGTGGGCAGGTTTGTGGACACTGGAGGGCGTGAGGGACTCTGCTGCACCGGTGGGTCCTGGGGAAGGAAATGGTTAAGTGACTGGCACCCATGAGATTGCTGTCCTCAGCAGTGGGGGCCGCCCCATATGCAGCCGACCTTTGCTCAGGAGGGGTTAAATGTCACTGTGAGTTGTGAGGGCGTCATGTACACTGAGAGTGGGCGGCTGAGGGGGTGACACTGGGGGGCAGGGGGTGTACAGAGAACATGGAAGGAATCTTGAATTTCAAATTAAATCCGTTTCAACTTAAATTTTAAACTTTTTTAATTTGAAATCACTTCAAAAATGGCAATATGGCTCTAGAAATGTCGCAATGCGGTGGATAAATCTGAAAAGGCAAATACCATGCTGGAGCTGAAAAGCAGTATGGGTGGTGACGGGCTGACCCCAGCCAATAAGGGGCTGGAAGGCCTCACCAGGCAGACACCTCTAAAAGCTCACTACACCATGAGGTCTATTGGCATGAGGAGAAATGAAAACCTCCCAGGTCACTGTACAGGCCGGGGACCAAATGCAAAAGAAATTCTTGAGAAAGGCCTTACGGTCCAAGAATCCACGACATCGGTGGGTGCTGTGATTTCCCCCGCCATCTGCGGTTGTCATAGGCAACGTGACTGAAAAAGGAAATTTTTCTTCTTACGATATGTCTTTCTGTCCATGATAATATAGAGGAAAGATGGTTTCTTTTTTTCCCTGTTACATAGAGGATATATAGTGTATAGGGGAGAGGCTGTGATAGTGGGGTGTATACTGGAGTGTATAGTGGACAGGCAGTGATAGTGGAGGGTATAGCGGAGTGTATAGCTGAGAGGCTGTGATAGTGGTGTAATGCTGCCACTTTGGCATTTTAGATGCAGTCAGGCATGCTTCCCCTGCTGTCCCTGTCAGTTAGATGCAGTCAGGCATGCTTCCCCTGCTGTCCCTGTCAGTTAGATGCAGTCAGGCATGCTTCCCCTGCTGTCCCTGTCAGTTAGATGCAGTCAGGCATGCTTCCCCTGCTGTCCCTGTCAGTTAGATGCAGTCAGGCATGCTTCCCCTGCTGTCCCTGTCAGTTAGATGCAGTCAGGCATGCTTCCCCTGCTGTCCCTGTCAGTTAGATGCAGTCAGGCATGCTTCCCCTGCTGTCCCTGTCAGTTACATGCAGCCAGGCATGCTTCCCCTGCTGTCCCTGTCAGTTAGATGCAGCCAGGCATGCTTCCCCTGCTGTCCCTGTCAGTTAGATGCAGCCAGGCATGCTTCCCCTGCTGTCCCTGTTGGTTAGATGCAGCCAGGCATGCTTCCCCTGCTGTCCCTGTCGGTTAGATGCAGCCAGGCATGCTTCCCCTGCTGTCCCTGTCGGTTAGATGCAGCCAGGCATGCTTCCCCTGCTGTCCCTGTCGGTTAGATGCAGCCAGGCATGCTTCCCCTGCTGTCCCTGTCGGTTAGATGCAGCCAGGCATGCTTCCCCTGCTGTCCCTGTCGGTTAGATGCAGACAGGCATGCTTCCCCTGCTGTCCCTGTCGGTTAGATGCAGCCAGGCATGCTTCCCCTGCTGTCCCTGTCGGTTAGATGCAGCCAGGCATGCTTCCCCTGCTGTCCCTGTCGGTTAGATGCAGTCAGGCATGCTTCCCCTGCTGTCCCTGTCGGTTAGATGCAGTCAGGCATGCTTCCCCTGCTGTCCCTGTCAGTTAGATGCAGTCAGGCATGCTTCCCCTGCTGTCCCTGTCAGTTACATGCAGCCAGGCATGCTTCCCCTGCTGTCCCTGTCAGTTAGATGCAGCCAGGCATGCTTCCCCTGCTGTCCCTGTCAGTTAGATGCAGCCAGGCATGCTTCCCCTGCTGTCCCTGTTGGTTAGATGCAGCCAGGCATGCTTCCCCTGCTGTCCCTGTCGGTTAGATGCAGACAGGCATGCTTCCCCTGCTGTCCCTGTCGGTTAGATGCAGCCAGGCATGCTTCCCCTGCTGTCCCTGTCGGTTAGATGCAGCCAGGCATGCTTCCCCTGCTGTCCCTGTCGGTTAGATGCAGCCAGGCATGCTTCCCCTGCTGTCCCTGTCGGTTAGATGCAGACAGGCATGCTTCCCCTGCTGTCCCTGTCGGTTAGATGCAGCCAGGCATGCTTCCCCTGCTGACCCTGTCGGTTAGATGCAGCCAGGCATGCTTCCCCTGCTGACCCTGTCGGTTAGATGCAGCCAGGCATGCTTCCCCTGCTGTCCCTGTCGGTTAGATGCAGACAGGCATGCTTCCCCTGCTGTCCCTGTCGGTTAGATGCAGCCAGGCATGCTTCCCCTGCTGTCCCTGTCGGTTAGATGCAGACAGGCATGCTTCCCCTGCTGTCCCAAATGCATCCAGTGGTGTTGGCATAATTTCCTGAGGGGTCATTGTGGACTTGGTGACCTCCAAGTGCTTGAATTTTGGTCTCCAATAAACAAGCATTTTCTCCCATTTACTTTAATGGGGTTCGATATTTGATCTAATAGTCTAGTATCGCGGTCTACTTGAAGCGAATTTCAAAGTTTTACAAATTTCAAATATTTTACCACTCGCTCATCTCTAATCTCTACCCCAATCTCCTGATACCTCCTCACATACTGTCCTCTCCTCTCCATACATCTCTACCCCAATCTCCTGATACCTCCTCACATACTGTCCTCTCCTCTCCATACATCTCTACCCCAATCTCCTGATACCTCCTCACATACTGTCCTCTCCTCTCCATACATCTCTACCCCAATCTCCTGATACCTCCTCACATACTGTCCTCTCCATACATCTCTACCCTAATCTCCTGATACCTCCTCACATACTGTCCTCTCCTCTCCATACATCTCTACCCTAATCTCCTGATACCTCCTCACATACTGTCCTCTCCTCTCCATACATCTCTACCCTAATCTCCTGATACCTCCTCACATACTGTCCTCTCCTCTCCATACATCTCTACCCTAATCTCCTGATACCTCCTCACATACTGTCCTCTCCTCTCCATACATCTCTACCCTAATCTCCTGATACCTCCTCACATACTGTCCTCTCCTCTCCATACATCTCTACCCTAATCTCCTGATACCTCCTCACATACTGTCCTCTCCATACATCTCTACCCTAATCTCCTGATACCTCCTCACATACTGTCCTCTTCTCTCCATACATCTCTACCCTAATCTCCTGATACCTCCTCACATACTGTCCTCTCCATACATCTCTACCCTAATCTCCTGATACCTCCTCACATACTGTCCTCTCCTCTCCATACATCCCTACCCTAATCTCCTGATACCTCCTCACATACTGTCCTGTCCTCTCCATACATCTCTACCCTAATCTCCTGATACCTCCTCACATACTGTCCTCTCCTCTCCATACATCTCTACCCTAATCTCCTGATACCTCCTCACATACTGTCCTGTCCTCTCCATACATCTCTACCCTAATCTCCTGATACCTCCTCACATACTGTCCTCTCCTCTCCATACATCTCTACCCTAATCTCCTGATACCTCCTCACATACTGTCCTCTCCTCTCCATACATCTCTACCCTAATCTCCTGATACCTCCTCACATACTGTCCTGTCCTCTCCATACATCTCTACCCTAATCTCCTGATACCTCCTCACATACTGTCCTCTCCTCCCCATACATCTCTACCCTAATCTCCTGATACCTCCTCACATACTGTCCTCTCCATACATCTCTACCCTAATCTCCTGATACCTCCTCACATACTGTCCTCTCCTCTCCATACATCTCTACCCTAATCTCCTGATACCTCCTCACATACTGTCCTCTCCTCTCCATACATCTCTACCCTAATCTCCTGATACCTCCTCATATACTGTCCTCTCCTCTCCATACATCTCTACCCTAATCTCCTGATACCTCCTCACATACTGTCCTCTCCATACATCTCTACCCTAATCTCCTGATACTTCCTCACATACTGTCCTGTCCTCTCCATACATCTCTACCCTAATCTCCTGATACCTCCTCACATACTGTCCTCTCCTCTCCATACATCTCTACCCTAATCTCCTGATACCTCCTCACATACTGTCCTGTCCATACATCTCTACCCTAATCTCCTGATACCTCCTCACATACTGTCCTGTCCTCTCCATACATCTCTACCCTAATCTCCTGATACCTCCTCACATACTGTCCTCTCCTCTCCATACATCTCTACCCTAATCTCCTGATACCTCCTCATATACTGTCCTCTCCTCTCCATACATCTCTACCCTAATCTCCTGATACCTCCTCACATACTGTCCTCTCCATACATCTCTACCCTAATCTCCTGATACCTCCTCACATACTGTCCTCTCCTCCCCATACATCTCTACCCTAATCTCCTGATACCTCCTCACATACTGTCCTCTCCTCTCCATACATCTCTACCCTAATCTCCTGATACCTCCTCACATACTGTCCTCTCCATACATCTCTACCCTAATCTCCTGATACCTCCTCACATACTGTCCTCTCCTCTCCATACATCTCTACCCTAATCTCCTGATACCTCCTCACATACTGTCCTCTCCATACATCTCTACCCTAATCTCCTGATACCTCCTCACATACTGTCCTCTCCTCTCCATACATCTCTACCCTAATCTCCTGATACCTCCTCACATACTGTCCTCTCCTCTCCATACATCTCTACCCTAATCTCCTGATACCTCCTCACATAGTGTCCTCTCCATACATCCCTACCCTAATCTCCTGATACCTCCTCACATACTGTCCTCTCCTCTCCATACATCTCTACCCTAATCTCCTGATACCTCCTCACATACTGTCCTGTCCTCTCCATACATCTCTACCCTAATCTCCTGATACCCCCTCACATACTGCCCTCTCCATACATCTCTACCCTAATCTCCTGATACCTCCTCACATACTGTCCTCTCCATACATCTCTACCCTAATCTCCTGATACCTCCTCACATACTGTCCTCTCCTCTCCTTACATCTCTACCCTAATCTCCTGATACCTCCTCACATACTGTCCTCTCCATACATCTCTACCCTAATCTCCTGATACCTCCTCACATACTGTCCTCTCCTCTCCATACATCTCTACCCTAATCTCCTGATACCTCCTCACATACTGTCCTCTCCTCCCCATACATCTCTACCCTAATCTCCTGATACCTCCTCACATACTGTCCTCTCCTCTCCATACATCTCTACCCTAATCTCCTGATACCTCCTCACATACTGTCCTCTCCTCTCCATACATCTCTACCCTAATCTCCTGATACCTCCTCACATACTGTCCTCTCCATACATCTCTACCCTAATCTCCTGATACCTCCTCACATACTGTCCTCTCCTCTCCATACATCTCTACCCTAATCTCCTGATACCTCCTCACATACTGTCCTCTCCTCTCCATACATCTCTATCCTAATCTCCTGATACCTCCTCACATACTGTCCTCTCCTCTCCATACATCTCTACCCTAATCTCCTGATACCTCCTCACATACTGTCCTGTCCATACATCTCTACCCTAATCTCCTGATACCTCCTCACATACTGTCCTCTCCATACATCTCTACCCTAATCTCCTGATACCTCCTCACATACTGTCCTCTCCTCTCCATACATCTCTACCCTAATCTCCTGATACCTCCTCACATACTGTCCTCTCCATACATCTCTACCCTAATCTCCTGATACCTCCTCACATACTGTCCTCTCCTCTCCATACATCTCTACCCTAATCTCCTGATACCTCCTCACATACTGTCCTCTCCATACATCTCTACCCTAATCTCCTGATACCTCCTCACATACTGTCCTCTCCTCTCCATACATCCCTACCCTAATCTCCTGATACCTCCTCACATACTGTCCTCTCCATACATCTCTACCCTAATCTCCTGATACCCCCTCACATACTGCCCTCTCCATACATCTCTACCCTAATCTCCTGATACCTCCTCACATACTGTCCTCTCCATACATCTCTACCCTAATCTCCTGATACCTCCTCACATACTGTCCTCTCCTCTCCTTACATCTCTACCCTAATCTCCTGATACCTCCTCACATACTGTCCTCTCCATACATCTCTACCCTAATCTCCTGATACCTCCTCACATACTGTCCTCTCCTCTCCATACATCTCTACCCTAATCTCCTGATACCTCCTCACATACTGTCCTCTCCTCTCCATACATCTCTACTCTAATCTCCTGATACCTCCTCACATACTGTCCTCTCCTCTCCATACATCTCTACTCTAATCTCCTGATACCTCCTCACATACTGTCCTCTCCTCTCCATACATCTCTACCTTAATCTCCTGATACCTCCTCACATACTGTCCTCTCCATACATCTCTACCCTAATCTCCTGATACCTCCTCACATACTGTCCTGTCCATACATCTCTACCCTAATCTCCTGATACCTCCTCACATACTGTCCTCTCCTCTCCATACATCTCTACCCTAATCTCCTGATATCTCCTCACATACTGTCCTGTCCTCTCCATACATCTCTACCCTAATCTCCTGATACCTCCTCATATACTGTCCTCTCCTCTCCATACATCTCTACCCTAATCTCCTGATACCTCCTCACATATTGTCCTCTCCTCTCCATACATCTCTACCCTAATCTCCTGATACCTCCTCACATACTGTCCTCTCCTCTCCATACATCTCTACCCTAATCTCCTGATACCTCCTCACATACTGTCCTCTCCATACATCTCTACCCTAATCTCCTGATACCTCCTCACATACTGTCCTCTCCATACATCTCTACCCTAATCTCCTGATACCTCCTCACATACTGTCCTCTACATACATCTCTACCCTAATCCCCTGATACCTCCTCACATACTGTCCTCTCCTCTCCATACATCTCTACCCTAATCTCCTGATATCTCCTCACATACTGTCCTCTCCTCTCCATACATCTCTACCCTAATCTCCTGATACCTCCTCACATACTGTCCTCTCCTCTCCATACATCTCTACCCTAATCTCCTGATACCTCCTCACATACTGTCCTCTCCTCTCCATACATCTCTACCCTAATCTCCTGATACCTCCTCACATACTGTCCTCTCCTCTCCATACATCTCTACCCTAATCTCCTGATACCTCCTCACATACTGTCCTCTCCTCTCCATACATCTCTACCCTAATCTCCTGATACCTCCTCACATACTGTCCTGTCCATACATCTCTACCCTAATCTCCTGATACCTCCTCACATACTGTCCTCTCCTCTCCATACATCTCTACCCTAATCTCCTGATACCTCCTCACATACTGTCCTCTCCTCTCCATACATCTCTACCCTAATCTCCTGATACCTCCTCACATACTGTCCTCTCCTTTTCATACATATCTACCCTAATCTCCTGATACCTCCTCACATACTGTCCTCTCCTCTCCATACATCTCTACCCTAATCTCCTGATACCTCCTCACATACTGTCCTGTCCTCTCCATACATCTCTACCCTAATCTCCTGATACCTCCTCACATACTGTCCTCTCCTCTCCATACATCTCTACCCTAATCTCCTGATACCTCCTCACATACTGTCCTCTCCTCCCCATACATCTCTACCCTAATCTCCTGATACCTCCTCACATACTGTCTTCTCCTCTCCATACATCTCTACCCTAATCTCCTGATACTTCCTCACATACTGTCCTGTCCTCTCCATACATCTCTACCCTAATCTCCTGATACCTCCTCACATACTGTCCTGTCCTCTCCATACATCTCTACCCTAATCTCCTGATACCTCCTCACATACTGTCCTGTCCTCTCCATACATCTCTACCCTAATCTCCTGATACCTCCTCACATACTGTCCTCTCCATACATCTCTACCCTAATCCCCTGATACCTCCTCACATACTGTCCTGTCCTCTCCATACATCTCTACCCTAATCTCCTGATATCCCCTCACATACTGTCCTCTCCTCTCCATACATCTCTACCCTAATCTCCTGATACCTCCTCACATACTGTCCTCTCCATACATCTCTACCCTAATCTCCTGATACCTCCTCACATACTGTCCTCTCCTCTGCATACATCTCTACCCTAATCTCCTGATACCTCCTCACATACTGTCCTCTCCATACATCTCTACCCTAATCTCCTAATACCTCCTCACATACTGTCCTCTCCTCTCCATACATCTCTACCCTAATCTCCTGATACCTCCTCACATACTGTCCTCTCCATACATCTCTACCCTAATCTCCTGATACCTCCTCACATACTGTCCTCTCCTCTCCATACATCTCTACCCTAATCTCCTGATACCTCCTCACATACTGTCCTCTCCATACATCTCTACCCTAATCTCCTGATACCTCCTCACATACTGTCCTGTCCTCTCCATACATCTCTACCCTAACCTCCTGATACCTCCTCACATACTGTCCTCTCCATACATCTCTACCCTAATCTCCTGATACCTCCTCACATACTGTCCTCTCCATACATCTCTACCCTAATCTCCTGATACCTCCTCACATACTGTCCTCTCCTCTCCATACATCTCTACCCTAATCTCCTGATACCTCCTCACATACTGTCCTCTCCATACATCTCTACCCTAATCTCCTGATACCTCCTCACATACTGTCCTCTCCTCTCCATACATCCCTACCCTAATCTCCTGATACCTCCTCACATACTGTCCTCTCCTCTCCATACATCTCTACCCTAATCTCCTGATACCTCCTCACATACTGTCCTCTCCTCTCCATACATCTCTACCCTAATCTCCTGATACCTCCTCACATACTGTCCTCCCCATACATCTCTACCCTAATCTCCTAATACCTCCTCACATACTGTCCTCTCCTCTCCATACATCTCTACCCTAATCTCCTGATACCTCCTCACATACTGTCCTGTCCTCTCCATACATCTCTACCCTAATCTCCTGATACCTCCTCACATACTGTCCTCTCCTCCCCATACATCTCTACCCTAATCTCCTGATACCTCCTCACATACTGTCCTCTCCTCTCCATACATCTCTACCCTAATCTCCTGATACCTCCTCACATACTGTCCTCTCCTCTCCATACATCCCTACCCTAATCTCCTGATACCTCCTCACATACTGTCCTCTCCTCTCCATACATCTCTACCCTAATCTCCTGATACCTCCTCACATACTGTCCTCTCCTCTCCATACATCTCTACCCTAATCTCCTGATACCTCCTCACATACTGTCCTCTCCATACATCTCTACCCTAATCTCCTGATACCTCCTCACATACTGTCCTCTCCATACATCTCTACCCTAATCTCCTGATACCTCCTCACATACTGTCCTCTCCTCTCCATACATCTCTACCCTAATCTCCTGATACCTCCTCACATACTGTCCTCTCCATACATCTCTACCCTAATCTCCTAATACCTCCTCACATATTGTCCTCTCCTCTCCATACATCTCTACCCTAATCTCCTGATACCTCCTCACATACTGTCCTCTCCTCTCCATACATCTCTACCCTAATCTCCTGATACCTCCTCACATACTGTCCTCTCCTCTCCATACATCTCTACCCTAATCTCCTGATACCTCCTCACATACTGTCCTCTCCTCTCCATACATCTCTACCCTAATCTCCTGATACCTCCTCACATACTGTCCTCTCCATACATCTCTACCCTAATCTCCTGATACCTCCTCACATACTGTCCTCTCCATACATCTCTACCCTAATCTCCCGATACCTCCTCACATACTGTCCTGTCCATACATCTCTACCCTAATCTCCTGATACCTCCTCACATACTGTCCTCTCCTCTCCATACATCTCTACCCTAATCTCCTGATACCTCCTCACATACTGTCCTGTCCTCTCCATACATCTCTACCCTAATCTCCTGATACCTCCTCACATACTGTCCTCTCCTCCCCATACATCTCTACCCTAATCTCCTGATACCTCCTCACATACTGTCCTCTCCTCTCCATACATCTCTACCCTAATCTCCTGATACCTCCTCACATACTGTCCTCTCCATACATCTCTACCCTAATCTCCTGATACCTCCTCACATACTGTCCTCTCCTCTCCATACATCTCTACCCTAATCTCCTGATACCTCCTCACATACTGTCCTCTCCTCTCCATACATCTCTACCCTAATCTCCTGATACCTCCTCACATACTGTCCTCTCCATACATCTCTACCCTAATCTCCTGATACCTCCTCACATACTGTCCTCTCCATACATCTCTACCCTAATCTCCTGATACCTCCTCACATACTGTCCTCTCCATACATCTCTACCCTAATCTCCTGATACCTCCTCACATACTGTCCTCTCCATACATCTCTACCCTAATCTCCTGATACCTCCTCACATACTATCCTATCCTCTCCATACATCTCTACCCTAATCTCCTGATACCTCCTCACATACTGTCCTCTCCTCTCCATACATCTCTACCCTAATCTCCTGATACCTCCTCACATACTGTCCTCTCCATACATCTCTACCCCAATCTCCTGATACCTCCTCACATACTGTCCTCTCCTCTCCATACATCCCTACCCTAATCTCCTGATACCTCCTCACATACTGTCCTCTCCTCTCCATACATCCCTACCCTAATCTCCTGATACCTCCTCACATACTGTCCTCTCCATACATCTCTACCCTAATCTCCTGATACCTCCTCACATACTGTCCTCTCCATACATCTCTACCCTAATCTCCTGATACCTCCTCATATACTGTCCTCTCCTCTCCATACATCTCTACCCTAATCTCCTGATATCCCCTCACATACTGTCCTCTCCTCTCCATACATCTCTACCCTAATCTCCTGATACCTCCTCACATACTGTCCTGTCCTCTCCATACATCCCTACCCTAATCTCCTGATACCTCCTCACATACTGTCCTCTCCTCTCCATACATCTCTACCCTAATCTCCTGATACCTCCTCACATACTGTCCTCTCCTCTCCATACATTTCTACCCTAATCTCCTGATACCTCCTCACATACTGTCCTCTCCATACATCCCTACCCTAATCTCCTGATACCTCCTCACATACTGTCCTCTCCTCTCCATACATTTCTACCCTAATCTCCTGATACCTCCTCACATACTGTCCTCTCCATACATCTCTACCCTAATCTCCTGATACCTCCTCACATACTGTCCTCTCCATACATCTCTACCCTAATCTCCTGATACCTCCTCACATACTGTCCTGTCCTCTCCATACATCTCTACCCTAATCTCCTGATACCTCCTCACATACTGTCCTCTCCTCTCCATACATCTCTACCCTAATCTCCTGATACCTCCTCACATACTGTCCTCTCCATACATCTCTACCCTAATCTCCTGATACCTCCTCACATACTGTCCTCTCCTCTCCATACATCTCTACCCTAATCTCCTGATACCTCCTCACATACTGTCCTCTCCATACATCTCTACCCTAATCTCCTGATACCTCCTCACATACTGTCCTCTCCATACATCTCTACCCTAATCTCCTGATACCTCCTCACATACTGTCCTCTCCATACATCTCTACCCTAATCTCCTGATACCTCCTCACATACTGTCCTCTCCTCTCCATACATCTCTACCCTAATCTCCTGATACCTCCTCACATACTGTCCTCTCCTCTCCATACATCTCTACCCTAATCTCCTGATACCTCCTCACATACTGTCCTCTCCTCTCCATACATCTCTACCCTAATCTCCTGATACCTCCTCATACTGTCCTCTCCTCTCCATACATCTCTACCCTAATCTCCTGATACCTCCTCACATACTCTCCTCTCCATACATCTCTACCCTAATCTCCTGATACCTCCTCACATACTCTCCTCTCCTCTCCATACATCTCTACCCTAATCTCCTGATACCTCCTCACATACTGTCCTCTCCTCTCCATACATCTCTACCCTAATCTCCTGATACCTCCTCACATACTGTCCTCTCCATACATCTCTACCCTAATCTCCTGATACCTCCTCACATACTATCCTATCCTCTCCATACATCTCTACCCTAATCTCCTGATACCTCCTCACATACTGTCCTCTCCATACATCTCTACCCTAATCTCCTGATACCTCCTCACATACTGTCCTCTCCTCTCCATACATCTCTACCCTAATCTCCTGATACCTCCTCACATACTGTCCTCACCTCTCCATACATCTCTACCCTAATCTCTTGATACCTCCTCACATACTGTCCTCTCCTCTCCATACATCTCTACCCTAATCTCCTGATACCTCCTCATATACTGTCCTCTCCTCTCCATACATCTCTACCCTAATCTCCTGATACCTCCTCACATACTGTCCTCTCCATACATCTCTACCCTAATCTCCTGATACCTCCTCACATACTGTCCTCTCCATACATCTCTACCCTAATCTCCTGATACCTCCTCACATACTGTCCTCTCCTCTCCATACATCTCTACCCTAATCTCCTGATATCTCCTCACATACTGTCCTCTCCTCTCCATACATCTCTACCCTAATCTCCTGATACCTCCTCACATACTGTCCTCTCCATACATCTCTACCCTAATCTCCTGATACCTCCTCACATACTGCCCTCTCCTCTCCATACATCTCTACCCTAATCTCCTGATACCTCCTCACATACTGTCCTCTCCTCTCCATACATCTCTACTCTAATCTCCTGATACCTCCTCACATACTGTCCTCTCCATACATCTCTACCCTAATCTCCTGATACCTCCTCACATACTGTCCTCTCCATACATCTCTACCCTAATCTCCTGATACCTCCTCACATACTGTCCTCTCCATACATCTCTACCCTAATCTCCTGATACCTCCTCACATACTGTCCTGTCCATACATCTCTACCCTAATCTCCTGATACCTCCTCACATACTGTCCTCTCCTCTCCATACATCTCTACCCTAATCTCCTGATACCTCCTCACATACTGTCCTCTCCATACATCTCTACCCTAATCTCCTGATACCTTCTCACATACTGTCCTCTCCATACATCTCTACCCTAATCTCCTGATACCTCCTCACATACTGTCCTCTCCATACATCTCTACCCTAATCTCCTGATACCTCCTCACATACTGTCCTCTCCTCTCCATACATCTCTACCCTAATCTCCTGATACCTCCTCACATACTGTCCTCTCCTCTCCATACATCTCTACCCTAATCTCCTGATACCTCCTCACATACTGTCCTCTCCATACATCTCTACCCTAATCTCCTGATACCTCCTCACATACTGTCCTCTCCTCTCCATACATCTCTACCCTAATCTCCTGATACCTCCTCACATACTGTCCTCTCCATACATCTCTACCCTAATCTCCTGATACCTCCTCACATACTGTCCTCTCCTCTCCATACATCTCTACCCTAATCTCCTGATACCTCCTCACATACTGTCCTCTCCATACATCTCTACCCTAATCTCCTGATACCTCCTCACATACTATCCTATCCTCTCCATACATCTCTACCCTAATCTCCTGATACCTCCTCACATACTGTCCTCTCCTCTCCATACATCTCTACCCTAATCTCCTGATACCTCCTCACATACTGTCCTCTCCTCTCCATACATCTCTACCCTAATCTCCTGATACCCCCTCACATACTGTCCTCTCCATACATCTCTACCCTAATCTCCTGATACCTCCTCACATACTGTCCTCTCCTCCCCATACATCTCTACCCTAATCTCCTGATACCTCCTCACATACTGTCCTCTCCATACATCTCTACCCTAATCTCCTGATACCTCCTCACATACTGTCCTCTCCATACATCTCTACCCTAATCTCCTGATACCTCCTCACATACTGTCCTCTCCTCTCCATACATCCCTACCCTAATCTCCTGATATCTCCTCACATACTGTCCTCTCCTCTCCATACATCTCTACCCTAATCTCCTGATACCTCCTCACATACTGTCCTCTCCTCTCCATACATCTCTCCCCTAATCTCCTGATACCTCCTCACATACTGTCCTCTCCTCTCCATACATCTCTACCCTAATCTCCTGATACCTCCTCACATACTGTCCTCTCCTCTCCATACATCTCTACCCTAATCTCCTGATACCTCCTCACATACTGTCCTCTCCTCTCCATACATCTCTATCCTAATCTCCTGATACCTCCTCACATACTGTCCTCTCCATACATCTCTACCCTAATCTCCTGATACCTCCTCACATAGTGTCCTCTCCTCTCCATACATCTCTACCCTAATCCCCTGATACCTCCTCACATACTGTCCTCTCCATACATCTCTACCCTAATCTCCTGATATCCCCTCACATACTGTCCTCTCCTCTCCATACATCTCTACCCTAATCTCCTGATACCTCCTTACATACTGTCCTCTCCTCTCCATACATCTCTACCCTAATCTCCTGATACCTCCTCACATACTGTCCTCTCCTCTCCATACATCTCTACCCTAATCTCCTGATACCTCCTCACATACTGTCCTCTCCATACATCTCTACCCTAATCTCCTGATACCTCCTCACATACTGTCCCCTCCTCCCCATACATCTCTACCCTAATCTCCTGATATCCCCTCACATACTGTCCTGTCCTCTCCATACATCTCTACCCTAATCTCCTGATACCTCCTTACATACTGTCCTCTCCTCTCCATACCTCTCTACCCTAATCTCCTGATACCTCCTCACATACTGTCCTCTCCATACATCTCTACCCTAATCTCCTGATACCTCCTCACATAGTGTCCTCTCCTCTCCATACATCTCTACCCTAATCCCCTGATACCTCCTCACATACTGTCCTCTCCATACATCTCTACCCTAATCTCCTGATATCCCCTCACATACTGTCCTCTCCTCTCCATACATCTCTCCCCTAATCTCCTGATACCTCCTTACATACTGTCCTCTCCTCTCCATACATCTCTACCCTAATCTCCTGATACCTCCTCACATACTGTCCTCTCCTCTCCATACATCTCTACCCTAATCTCCTGATACCTCCTCACATACTGTCCTGTCCATACATCTCTACCCTAATCTCCTGATACCTCCTCACATACTGTCCTCTCCATACATCTCTACCCTAATCTCCTGATATCCCCTCACATACTGTCCTCTCCTCTCCATACATCTCTACCCTAATCTCCTGATACCTCCTCACATACTGTCCTCTCCATACATCTCTACCCTAATCTCCTGATACCTCCTTACATACTGTCCTCTCCTCTCCATACCTCTCTACCCTAATCTCCTGATACCTCCTTACATACTGTCCTCTCCTCTCCATACATCTCTACCCTAATCTCCTGATACCTCCTCACATACTGTCCTCTCCATACATCTCTACCCTAATCTCCTGATATCCCCTCACATACTGTCCTCTCCTCTCCATACATCTCTACCCTAATCTCCTGATACCTCCTCACATACTGTCCTCTCCATACATCTCTACCCTAATCTCCTGATACCTCCTTACATACTGTCCTCTCCTCTCCATACCTCTCTACCCTAATCTCCTGATACCTCCTTACATCTACCCCTATCCTCACATGACCTCTATCTATGCTATGGCCGCACCTCACAGCTGCCTTTGAGATTTTCCCAAACTTTCCCCATACTCTGCCATCTGGCTGCCCCTTCACCCACGGTCCACCCTGTACAGTGTAGTCCTCGCGGCCTGATTCCCTTATCCTTATGTACTAGTCTTGTTTTCTTTAGTCGTGTGTCTTTTTTATTTTGTGTTACACTTGTTTGTTAACCCTTTATCATAAATACAGCGTCTCCTCCTCCAGCCTGTCACCTGGAAACATGGCGTCCAGCGAGTGGTAGAGACGGCCAGTGTACATTGTAGTGACATTAGACCTTAGGGCCGTATTTGATGGCCCGACATTTGCACATAAGCCATCTGCTAGATCATCAACCACCTACTGAGCCAAAACGATGCACGATAACTGGGCAGAAAAGGAGATATATGTAATATAAATTTATATATTTTGTTAGCGATGTCGGTGCAGTCCTTGCTTTTTCCATAAAAAATAAAGTTCATCCTTAGCTATTCCCCCTTGTGTCGTGCAGCCTTTCCCCGCTCCGCGCTGACCCTTGTGGCTGACAGGCGGTTTAGCCAATCACTGGCCGGATGGGGCAGGTTATTGCTCCCTGTAATAGGGCCCAACCAGCGGCCTGTGAGGGCCATTTTAGAGCAGTGTGCCCTTTTGTGGTGAGGCCCAGACTGTAACAGGATTGACCCTGTAATTAATTTACGGGGGGGGGGAATAAGTATTTGATGCAATGTTGATTTAGCAAATTTCCCCACCTACACAGAAGGGGGGGAGGGGGGCGGTAATATTTCTGGTCGGTAACTTCACCTGTTGGAGACAAAATCTACAGAACATTCCAGATAATCACCTTTTGTAGTATTTATAAATAATTATCATTTTATTCCATAAAAAAAGGATTTGGTTGCTGACCGACTAGTAGGACTTCTGCCACTTAGAGCTGTCAGTGTCTCTATAAGAAGCTCCTTCTTCTCTGCCCTCATTTTCTGCACCTGTGTCATCTCATCACCTGTCCGCACACTCATCACACTTCAACCTCTTCACCATGGCCAAGACCACAGAGCGAACTAAGGAAACCGGGGACAACACTGTAGACCTGCACAAAGCTGGGATGGGCTAAAAAGATTACAGTTTTCCTCAGTCTGGGGCTCAAGATCTTTGCTCATGGATGATTTAAAAAAAAAAAAAAAAAAAAAAAAAAAAGACAGGAATCAGCCGAGAAGTACACAAGAGGACCTGGTCACTGACCTGAAGAGAGCTGGGATAACATCATGGATTATAATCCTGCAGGATACACAAGGTCCCCCGGCTCACACCAGCACATGGCCAGGCCCCGGTGGCATCACCAATCAACATTTGGATTATGCAGAGGAGGTCATGCAGTAAGATGAAACCAAATTACAAATTTTTGGTATCTACTTAACTTGCTGTGCTTGGAGAAAGAAGGATGGGTACAACTGAAGACCACAGTCCCAATAGTGAAGTATGGGGGGGGGGGGTACCTGCAAAGGGCACAGGAGGACTGCAGTGTATAGAAGGAAGGATGAATGGGGCCGTGTATCACAACAGACAACAACCTCTCCGTAAGAGCAGTGAGTATGGTGGTGGTGGCCGGGACTGCCAGCTGACAAAGACCCGAAACACACAGTCAGGGCGACTAAGGAGCGGCACCCTGCTGCATGGTCTGCAAACCTGGTCAGGACCTCCAGGAAACGTCCAACCTCTTTAACTGCAGACAATGCTTTCTGCCCAAAATAGGAACTTTTCTTCTATCGGATGCTTATTCCCTGCCCTGTATATCTGCCGGAGGAGCGGTGGTTAGCCACTTCCATCTGGCTGCGTGTATGCTGCCATGTATTCTATCTTCTGATGTGTTGTGTAGGATGTTTGTAGCACCTGACAGATTATCGGTCCTTTGAGCTGTGTTGGTGACGTGTACCATGTTGTGTAGGATGTTTGTAGAACCTGACAGATTATCGGTCCTTTGAGCTGTGTTGGTGACGTGTACCATGTTGTGTAGGATGTTTGTAGCACCTGACAGATTATCGGTCCTTTGAGCTGTGTTGGTGACGTGTACCATGTTGTGTAGGATGTTTGTAGCACCTGACAGATTATCGGTCCTTTGAGCGGTTTTGGTGACGTGTACCAGGTTGTGTAGGATGTTTGTAGCACCTGACAGATTATCGGTCCTTTGAGCTGTGTTGGTGACGTGTACCATGTTGTGTAGGATGTTTGTAGCACCTGACAGATTATCGGTCCTTTGAGCTGTGTTGGTGACGTGTACCATGTTGTGTAGGATGTTTGTAGCACCTGACAGATTATCGGTCCTTTGAGCTGTGTTGGTGACGTGTACCATGTTGTGTAGGATGTTTGTAGAATCTGACAGATTATCGGTCCTTTGAGCTGTGTTGGTGACGTGTACCATGTTGTGTAGGATGTTTGTAGCACCTGACAGATTATCGGTCCTTTGAGCTGTGTTGGTGACGTGTACCAGGTTGTGTAGGATGTTTGTAGAATCTGACAGATTATCGGTCCTTTGAGCTGTGTTGGTGACGTGTACCATGTTGTGAGGACTGGTGTGTCGGTTCTCCCCCTTCTCGCTCTTGTCTCGTGTGCTCACTAATCAGATTATCAGATTTAGGCTTTTCTGTGTAGAAGTAGTTAGATTTGCCTCTTGTTTCACGATCCGGAAACGGTCTTTGTGATCTGTAGACTCTGAACTTTCTTTACTTTGCCTTGTGGGCGTTGTGGGGGTTACGGGATGAGGGGCGACCTGCACCATCCGGCTTCTGCTGACCCTGCAGATCTGTCCCTCACAGGCTTAATCCTTAGGGATTGTCAGGCTTTAGTAAGACTCTCACCTGTCACGTCTGCTAGATCCTGGTGGAGAATAATCGACAGAAGGTTCTCCCCCAAAAAGACCCCTTGTGGCAGAGTCCCCCCTTCTGTAAGGGCTGTTGGGAGGACCCCTCCTTGGAGATCACAGGACCTCTCATTGGCTGCTGACAACTTGTAGTGGGTTAAGGGACCAGAGACCTGATTTGACCCTGAGGATTATACGTCACTTGAATGGGGCGTCATTGATGCACACCGGCTTTCATAGTGAGCAGCCTGCCTGACACCCCCTCACTAATCATCGTCATCCAACATTTCTTCCTCAACATATCGATTTTTGACCAGAATGTTTGCAAATCAGTCGGCGGTGTGCCTGTTCTCCGGGGTGTGCGCCACCTTGTTTGCTCTGGCCCTGGTGTACTACCTGTACTGGTGAGTGTATGTTGACCCTGCACTCAGTCTGTCCTGAGTGACCCACCCTGCCATTCTTACCCCCACCTTCCCAGACCTCCACAGTCGGGAAACCTGTCAGACCCTTTGTTACTCTTGTACTCCGCTCCATCCTCCTCCACCCTGAGCTATGGCCACATTGTACCAAGGTTCCACCAGGAATGATGGGATTTGTTAATGTCCACTCTATTGTTAGGGGCTGCTGGGAAGGTTCTTATTGTGGGGTCCGATAAACCTTGTCTTATCCAGAACCGACCACGAGAGGATAGAGCTTCCTACATGTGATGCTGATGTACTAGACAGCGTGCACATAGATGATGTATGTCAGAGGATATATGATGTATACGGCGGGTTGTAGTCAGGGGATATATGATGTATATGGCAGGCTGTAGTCAGGGGATATATGACTTATACGGCGGGCTGTAGTTATAGGATATGATGTATACGGCGGGCTGTAGTCAGGGGATATATGATGTATACGGCAGGCTGTAGTCAGGGGATATATGATGTATACGGCGGGCTGTAGTTATAGGATATACTAGAAAATGTACCCGGCACTGCCCGGGTATAAAGTGTCAGTGTGTTAATTAGATTTGTTCTAAGGTGCCCAGGAGGCCAAGCTAAAGGTATTGTTTCATCAGTTGAATTAGTGTATACCTGTAGTGCATAGTTGGAGGGGTTCTGTATACCCACAATGTATAGTTTTTAGGGGTCTCGCATATCTGTAGTGCATAGTTGGGGGGGCTGTATACCTATAGTGTATAGTTGAGGGAGGTCCTGTATACCTGCAGTGTACAGTTGGTGAAGGTCCTGTATACCTGTACTGTATAGTTCGGGGGTCCTGTATACCTGTAGTATATAGTTGGTGCTGTATACCTGTAATGTATAGTTGGTGGAGGTCTTGTATACCTGTAGTTTATAGTTTGAGGGTCCTGGATACCTGTAGTGTATAATTGGTGGAGGTCTTGTATACCTGTAGTATATAGTTCGGGGGTCCTGTATACCTGTAGTAAATAGTTTGAGGGTCCTGTATAACTATAGTATAGAGTTGGTGGAGGTCCTGTATACCTGTAGTGTATAGTTTGGGGTCCTATATACCTGTAGTATATAGCTGGTGGAGTTCCTGTATACCTGTAGTATATTTGGGGTCCTGTATACTTGTAGTATAGAGTTGGTGAAGGTGCTGTATACCTGTATTATAGAGTTAATGTAGGTCCTGTATACCTGTAGTGTATAGTTTGGGGTCCTATATACCTGTAGTATATAGTTGGTGGAGTTCCTGTATACCTGTAGTGTATAGTTTTGGGGTCCTGTATACCTGTAGTGTATAGTTTGGGGTCCTGTATACCTGTAGTATATAGTTGGTGGAGGTCCTGTATACCTGAAGTATATAGATGGTGGAGGTCCTGTATACCTGTAGTATATAGTTTTGGGGTCCTGTATACCTGTAGTGTAAAGTTTGGGGTCCTGTATACCTGTAGTATATAGTTTTGTGGAGGTCCCGAGCACTTATAGTGTATAGTTTTGGGGTCCTGTATACCTGCAGGGTTGTATTTACCCGTATGGCAGGGTTATTCAGTCACAGTATGGCGGTATTGGTCAGGTCTGGTGTGGCGGTGTTATCCAGTCATGGTATGGTGGTATTGGTCAGGTCTGGTATAGCGGTGTTATCCAGTCACAGTATGGCAGTATTGGTCAGGTCTGATATGATGGTGTTATCCATTCACAGTATGGCGGTATTGGTCAGGTCTTGTATGACAGTGTTATCCAGTCACAGTATGGCGGTATTGGTCAGGTCTGGTATGACAGAGTTTTCCAGTCACAGTATGTCGGTATTGGTCAGGTCTGGTATGGCAGTGTTATCCAGTCACAGTATGGCGGTATTGGTCAGGTCTGGTATGGAGGTGTTATCCAGTCACAGTATGGCGGTATTGGTCAGGTCTGGCAGTGTTATCCAGTCACAGTATGGCGGTATTGGTCAGGTCTGGTATGGAGGTGTTATCCAGCACAGTATGGTGGTATTGGTCAGGTCTGGTGTGGCAGTGTTACCCAGTCACAGTTTGGTATACCTGTGGTGCCCTGTATATACATGTACTGTATGAATGGAGTAGGGGGTCCTGTATATACATGTACTGTATAGATGCAGTAGGGGCCCCTGTATATACATGTACTGTATGGATGGAGTAGGGGGTCCTGTATATACCTGTACTGTATAGATGGAGTAGGGGGCCCTGTATATACATGTACTGTATAGATGGAGTAGGGGGTCCTGTATACATGTACTGTATAGATGGAGTAGGGGGTCCTGTATATACATGTACTGTATAGATGGAGTAGGGGGTCCTGTATACATGTACTGTATAGATGGAGTAGGGGGCCCTGTATATACATGTACTGTATGAATGGAGTAGGGGGTCCTGTATGTACATGTACTGTATAGATGCAGTAGGGGCCCCTGTATATACATGTACTGTATGGATGGAGTAGGGGGTCCTGTATATACCTGTACTGTATGGATGGAGTAGGGGGTCCTGTATATACCTGTACTGTATAGATGGAGTAGGGGGTCCTGTATACATGTACTGTATAGATGGAGTAGGGGGTCCTGTATACATGTACTGTATAGATGGAGTAGGGGGCCCTGTATATACATGTACTGTATAGATGGAGTAGGGGGCCCTGTATATACATGTACTGTATAGATGGAGTAGGGGGTCCTGTATATACATGTACTGTATAGATGGAGTAGGGGGTCCTGTATATACATGTACTGTATAGATGCAGTAGGGGCCCCTGTATATACATGTACTGTATGGATGGAGTAGGGGGTCCTGTATATACCTGTACTGTATAGATGGAGTAGGGGGTCCTGTATACATGTACTGTATAGATGGAGTAGGGGGTCCTGTATACATGTACTGTATAGATGGAGTAGGGGGTCCTGTATACATGTACTGTATAGATGGAGTAGGGGGCCCTGTATATACATGTACTGTATAGATGGAGTAGGGGGCCCTGTATATACATGTACTGTATAGATGGAGTAGGGGGTCCTGTATATACATGTACTGTATAGATGGAGTAGGGAGCCCTGTATATACATGTACTGTATAGATGGAGTAGGGGGCCCTGTATATACATGTACTGTATAGATGGAGTAGGGGGTCCTGTATATACATGTACTGTGTAGATGGAGTAGGGGGTCCTGTATATACATGTACTCATCATACTACACCTCAGCTGCTGCAGAACCTCATCATACTACACCTCAGCTGCTGCAGAACCTCATCATACTACACCTCAGCTGCTGCAGAACCTCATCCTACACCTCAGCTGCTGCAGAACCTCATCCTACACCTCAGCTGCTGCAGAACCTCATCATACACCTCAGCTGCTGCAGAACCTCATCATACACCTCAGCTGCTGCAGAACCTCATAATACACCTCAGCTGCTGCAGAACATCATAATACACCTCAGCTGCTGCAGAACATCATAATACACCTCAGCTGCTGCAGAACATCATAATACACCTCAACTGCTGCAGAACCTCACACTACACCTCAGCTGCTGCAGAACCTCATAATACACCTCAGCTGCTGCAGAACCTCATCCTACTACACCTCAGCTGCTGCAGAACCTCATCCTACACCTCAGCTGCTGCAGAACCTCATCATACACCTCAGCTGCTGCAGAACCTCATCCTACTACACCTCAGCTGCTGCAGAACCTCATCATACACCTCAGCTGCTGCAGAACCTCATCATACACCTCAGCTGCTGCAGAACCTCATCATACACCTCAGCTGCTGCAGAACCTCATCATACACCTCAGCTGCTGCAGAACCTCATCATACACCTCAGCTGCTGCAGAACCTCATCATACACCTCAGCTGCTGCAGAACCTCATCATACACCTCAGCTGCTGCAGAGCCTCATCATACACCTCAGCTGCTGCAGAGCCTCATCATACACCTCAGCTGCTGCAGAGCCTCATCATACACCTCAGCTGCTGCAGAGCCTCATCATACACCTCAGCTGCTGCAGAACCTCATCATACACCTCAGCTGCTGCAGAACCTCATCATACTACACCTCAGCTGCTGCAGAACCTCATCATCCTACACCTCAGCTGCTGCAGAACCTCATCCTACACCTCAGCTGCTGCAGAACATCCCACTACACCTCAGCTGCTGCAGAACTTCTTCATACACCTCAGCTGTTGCAGAACATCCCACTACACCTCAGCTGCTGCAGAACATCCCACTACACCTCATATCAGTGATAGTGTGCTGTATACTTACAGAGGTGGTGCAGTCACAGAGATCCCGGCAGGAGAGGGAGGTCAGAGGTCATCTTCAGCGCGGCGTCCAGATAAGGGAGCAGCTTCTCCTCACAGTGACAGAGAGGGGGAGGGGGGAGGGGGAGCGCAGGGGCTTTCTCTCTCTCCCTCTCTCTACATACTCTACAGATAAGTGTCATTCAGCAGGTGGTCTGCTGAATCCTCCGTCACCCCCCCCCCCCCCCCCCCCCCCCTCTGAATAGACTGGAGGGAGCTGAGCACTCAGCACAGGACCCGGATGCACCAAGCCCCGGAGTGCAGAGTGCAGTACAGTGATTCCATAGGCAAAAGATTCGGGGCAGTAAACTTCCTGTTAGGGGCACCACTGCACTCAGCACTGTTAGAAGATCGGGACTGCTGTCATTTTAGCTTTCACTAAAATGACAGCAGAGAAGATTGTGCCGCCCCCTGCAGGACACCAAGAGCTGCCGCCTGAGGCAGAAGCCTCAGTCTGCCTCATGGCAGAAGCGGGCCTGACTGTATAGATGGAGTAGGGGGCCCTGTATATACATGTACGGTATAGATGGAGTAGGGGGTCCTGTATACATGTACTGTATGGATGGAGTAGGGGGTCCTGTATATACATGTACTGTATGGATGGAGTAGGGGGTCCTGTATATACATGTACTGTATGGATGGAGTAGGGGGCCCTGTATATACATGTACTGTATAGATGGAGTAGGGGGTCCTGTATATACATGTACTGTATAGATGGAGTAGGGGGTCCTGTATACATGTACTGTATAGATGGAGTAGGGGGCCCTGTATATACATGTACTGTATAGATGGAGTAGGGGGTCCTGTATATACATGTACTGCATAGATGGATTAGGGGGTCCTGTATACATGTACTGTATAGATGGAGTAGGGGGTCCTGTATACCTGTACTGTATAGATGGAGTAGGGGGCCCTGTATATACATGTACTGTATAGATGTTGTGAGGCAGCTTCCCTAGCAACCATTGCTCCCTGTGAAAATGAAAGCAGTAATCCTATTGGTTGCTAAGGCTCCAACTGCCGTGTCTGCTGCAGCTAATTATATCACCTGTGTGTGCAGTGAGGAGATTTTCCCATTCATCTCTATGGGGCGCCTCTCTTTCCCCTCCCCCTCCCCTCCTGTACATCTGGCGGGGACGGGACCTTCGCAATAACCTTCCCGGGCACCCAATGTATCTGTCTGCCAAATTTGGGGTCAGACGGTTCAGGCGTTTGGAAGTCTATAGAGGACAGACAGACAGACAGACAGACAGAAGGACAGACAGACAGACTTTGATTTTTATAATATAGATGAGGTATACGGCGGCTGTAGTCAGAGGATATATGATGTATACGGCGGGCTGTAGTCAGAGGATATATGATGTATACGGCGGGCTGTAGTCAGAGGATATATGATGTATACGGCGGGCTGTAGCTCTGGGCTATGAGGTATACGGCGGGCTGTAGCTCTGGGCTATGAGGTATACGGCGGGCTGTAGCTCTGGGCTATGAGGTATATGGCGGGCTGTAGCTCTGGGCTATGAGGTATACGGCGGGCTGTAGCTCTGGGCTATGAGGTATATGGCGGGCTGTAGCTCTGGGCTATGAGGTATACGGCGGGCTGTAGCTCTGGGTTATGAGGTATACGGCGGGCTGTAGCTCTGGGCTATGAGGTATACGGCGGGCTGTAGCTCTGGGCTATGAGGTATATGGCGGGCTGTAGCTCTGGGCTATGAGGTATACGGCGGGCTGTAGCTCTGGGTTATGAGGTATACGGCGGGCTGTAGCTCTGGGCTATGAGGTATACGGCGGGCTGTAGCTCTGGGTTATGAGGTATACGGCGGGCTGTAGCTCTGGGCTATGAGGTATACGGCGGGCTGTAGCTCTGGGCTATGAGGTATACGGCGGGCTGTAGCTCTGGGCTATGAGGTGTACGGCGGGCTGTAGCTCTGGGCTATGAGGTGTACGGCGGGCTGTAGCTCTGGGCTATGAGGTGTACGGCGGGCTGTAGCTCTGGGCTATGAGGTGTACGGCGGGCTGTAGCTCTGGGCTATGAGGTGTACGGCGGGCTGTAGTCGGGGATATATGAGGTATACGGCGGGCTGTAGCTCTGGGCTATGAGGTATACGGCGGGCTGTAGCTCTGGGCTATGAGGTATACATATAGTACTAACAAAACACAGTAATCACTGAACTCAAGGAGAACAGCGAAAAAAATTCCAATGAAGTACTCAATCAAGAGTCTCAAAACACGGGATAGCCAGATATCTCTAGCCTGTTGCCAACGGGGTGCCTCCATGATGGGGAGAGCACCACACCACCCTGATAAATAACCCCTTAAGTCCCACTCGGTTGTGAGTATTGGAACATAGACAGGGAAACAACAGGGTGGCCCCTTTTATCAATGTCTAACTCAAGGTGCGAGTATTGCGATCATGACAAGGGCTTGCAAAGGCAGGCTTCCACCCACAGACAGCCGTTTCGGGGTTTTTGCCCCTCGTCAGTGCGGGGTAGGATTCTGGCTAGTTGGGGCAATGACAAACCAACCAACAAAACACAGTAATCACAGTAATCACTGAACTGAACGAGGGGCAAATACCCCGAGATGGCTGTCTGTGGGTGGTAGCCTGCCTTTGCAAGCCCTTGTCATGATCGCAATACTCGCACCTTGAGTTAGACATTGATAAAAGGGGCCACCCTGTTGTTTCCCTGTCTATGTTCCAATACTCGCAACCGAGTGGGACTTAAGGGGTTATTTATCAGGGTGGTGTGGTGCTCTCCCCATCATGGAGGCACCCCGTTGGCAACAGGCTAGAGATATCTGGCTATCCCGTGTTTTGAGACTCGTAACTGAGGCTCCACGGACTCCTGTTTTGCATATATATATATCCTGTAGAGGGTTATGGGTGGTCACAGATGTGGGGGCAGGGTTAATGGCTCCAGTAGTCTCGTCTGCTGGCAGCCTGGGTCGTGTCCGCTTGCTCTCCGCCTCTCGCCTTACTCCTTCTCTCTTGTTTCCTTAGGACGGTGGCTTTGAGTGAGGGTCCGTGTAAGCGGCACTGAATGCTGGCTCCAGGATGGGGTTCTGGGGGTTCCTGAAGACTCAGTTTGTGGTCCACCTTCTGATTGGATTTGTCTTTGTAATAAGCGGCCTGATCATCAACTTCCTGCAGCTCTGCACCCTCCCGCTATGGAGCTACAACAAGCAGCTGTACCGCAGGATCAATTGCCGCCTGTCCTACTCGCTGTGGAGCCGTAAGTAGCCCTGGGGTGGGGGTGGGGGGCCAGGGGGTCACATGGGGTCACTTTGTGCCGTGTCTCTCACAGAGCTGGTGATGCTGCTGGAGTGGTGGTCGGGCACACAGTGCACCCTTTTTACTGACCAGGAGACTGTCAATCACTTTGGGAAGGAGCACGTCATCATCATCCTCAATCACAACTTTGAGATCGACTTCCTGTGCGGCTGGACCATGTGTGAACGTTTTGGAGTCTTAGGGGTGAGTAGAGTGACCTGTATGTAGCCGGACACTATGGGGCTATGTCCGGCCGTTATAGTATGTGCCTGTACGTGCAGCACGTGGGGTCTCCGAGGCCGCCATCATACCTATGTCTGTCCTTGCTTTCTGCTTCACCCTAAAAGAGCTCAAAAGTTCTTGCAAAGAAGGAGCTTCTGATGGTGCCGCTGATCGGCTGGACGTGGTACTTCTTGGAAATAGTTTTCTGTAAACGCAAGTGGGAAGAAGATCGGGACACAGTCATGCATGGACTGCAGAACCTGCGGGATTACCCAGAGTACATGTGGGTGAGTCCATGATTCTATGTCTGGGAGGGGCCTCCCCCTCTGGCTCCTCCTCCTTGGAGGCCATTTCTTTCCCCTCTCGCACCATGGTTTCTGCAGCAGGCCGTGCAGATTGGTGTTAGCACAGTCTTATGATGCTGATGGCTGTGGGAATAGAATCACGCCATGAGGACTAGTTTACAATCTGTTGGTTGATCTGTCAGGACCTTTGTCTCGGTGACTGTATCATGTGACCTTTTCCCTCCCTTCATCCATGTGGCACCATCACTGACATCTTCTTCCTTCCTCTAGTTCTTGCTGTACTGTGAAGGAACAAGATTTACTGAAACGAAACATAAGATCAGTATGGAAGTGGCAGATAAAAAGGGTCTGGCTCGGCTAAAACATCATCTTCTTCCACGGACCAAAGGCTTTACCACGGCGGTGCAGTGCCTCCGCGGGACAGGTGATCATATGCCCCCCATAGGAGAAGTCTGTTCACGTAGCCGGCCGTGGAGTATGTGGTGTCTCCTGTGATGTCATACGTAATCTAATCCATTAGATATACCAGTCCGGCGCTTACACCCTGTGCGGCTGTGTTCTCTGCATGTTATACTGTGTGTATGGTGTGCGGCTGTGTTCTCTGCATGTTATACTGTGTGTATGGTGTGCGGCTGTGTACTCTGCATGTTATACTGTGTGTATGGTGTGCGGCTGTGTACTCTGCATGTTATACTGTGTGTATGGTGTGCGGCTGTATTCTCTGCATGTTATACTGTGTGTATGGTGTGCGGCTGTGTACTCTGCATGTTATACTGTGTGTATGGTGTGCGGCTGTGTACTCTGCATGTTATACTGTGTGTATGGTGTGCGGCTGTGTTCTCTGCATGTTATACTGTGTGTATGGTGTGCGGCTGTGTACTCTGCATGTTATACTGTGTGTATGGTGTGCGGCTGTATTCTCTGCATGTTATACTGTGTATACTATCACTGTGTGTATGGTGTGCGGCTGTGTTCTCTGCATGTTATACTGTGTGTATGGTGTGCGGCTGTGTACTCTGCATGTTATACTGTGTGTATGGTGTGCGGCTGTGTACTCTGCATGTTATACTGTGTGTATGGTGTGCGGCTGTGTACTCTGCATGTTATACTGTGTGTATGGTGTGCGGCTGTGTACTCTAGATGACATACTGTGTATACTATCACTGTGTACATCGTGATATATTCTTTAGATACATTACATACAGAGGGACCTGATATATTCTATACATTACATACAGAGTGACCTGATATATTCTATACATTACATACAGAGGGACCTGATATATTCTATATACATTACATACAGAGGGACCTGATATATTCTATATACATTACATACAGAGTGACCTGATATATTCTATATACATTACATACAGAGGGACCTGATATATTCTATATACATTACATACAGAGGGACCTGATATATTCTATACATTACATACAGAGGGACCTGATATATTCTATACATTACATACAGAGTGACCTGATATATTCTATAGACATTACATACAGAGGGACCTGATATATTCTATATACATTACATACAGAGGGACCTGATATATTCTATATACATTACATACAGAGTGACCTGATATATTCTATATACATTACATAGAGGGACCTGATATATTCTATACATTACATACAGAGGGACCTGATATATTCTATATACATTACATACAGAATGACCACATATATTCTATACATTACATACAGAGGGACCTGATATATTCTATACATTACATACAGAGGGACCTGATATATTCTATATACATTACATACACAGTGACCTGATATATTCTATATACATTACATACAGAGCGACCTGATATATTCTATACATTACATACAGAGGGACCTGATATATTCTATACATTACATACAGAGTGACCTGATATATTCTATATACATTACATACAGAGTGACCTGATATATTCTATACATTACATACAGAGCGACCTGATATATTCTATACATTACATACAGAGCGACCTGATATATTCTATACATTACATACAGAGGGACCTGATATATTCTATATACATTACATACAGAGGGACCTGATATATTCTATATACATTACATACAGAGGGACCTGATATATTCTATACATTACATACAGAGGGACCTGATATATTCTATACATTACATACAGAGGGACCTGGTATATTCTATACATTACATACAGAGGGACCTGATATATTCTATATACATTACATACAGAGGGACCTGATATATTCTATACATTACATACAGAGTGACCTGATATATTCTATACATTACATATAGAGTGACCTGATATATTCTATACATTACATACAGAGCGACCTGATATATTCTATACATTACATACAGAGTGACCTGATATATTCTATATACATTACATACAGAGGGACCTGATATATTCTATATACATTATATACAGAGTGACCTGATATATTCTATAGACATTACAGAGTGACCTGATATATTCTATATACATTACATACAGAGGGACCTGATATATTCTATAGACATTACAGAGTGACCTGATATATTCTATACATTACATACAGAGGGACCTGATATATTCTATACATTACATACAGAGTGACCTGATATATTCTATATACATTACATACAGAGTGACCTGATATATTCTATATACATTACATACAGAGTGACCTGATATATTCTATATACATTACATACAGAGTGACCTGATATATTCTATACATTACATACAGACTGACCTGATATATTCTATATACATTACATACAGACTGACCTGATATATTCTATACATTACATACAGAGGGACCTGATATATTCTATATACATTACATACAGAGGGACCTGATATATTCTATACATTACATACAGAGGGACCTGATATATTCTATATACATTACATACAGAGTGACCTGATATATTCTATATACATTACATACAGAGGGACCTGATATATTCTATATACATTACATACAGAGGGACCTGATATATTCTATACATTACATACAGAGTGACCTGATATATTCTATACATTACATATAGAGTGACCTGATATATTCTATACATTACATACAGAGCGACCTGATATATTCTATACATTACATACAGAGCGACCTGATATATTCTATATACATTACATACATAGTGACCTGATATATTCTATACATAAGGGTGGTCGGGGAATATATCAGTAATAGGACACTGGCCCTATTACTTAAGGGTGGTCGGGGAATATATCAGTAATAGGACACTGGCCCTATTACTTAAGGGTGGTCGGGGAATATATCAGTAATAGGACACTGGCCCTATTACATAAGGGTGGTCGGGGAATATATCAGTAATAGGACACTGGCCCTATTACATAAGGGTGGTCGGGGGATATATCAGTAATAGGACACTGGCCCTATTACATAAGGGTGGTCGGAGGATATATCAGTAATAGGACACTGGCCCTATTACATAAGGGTGGTCGGGGAATATATCAGTAATAGGACACTGGCCCTATTACATAAGGGTGGTCGGGGGATATATCAGTAATAGGACACTGGCCCTATTACATAAGGGTGGTCGGGGGATATATCAGTAATAGGACACTGGCCCTATTACATAAGGGTGGTCGGGGAATATATCAGTAATAGGACACTGGCCCTATTACATAAGGGTGGTCGGGGAATATATCAGTAATAGGACACTGGCCCTGTTACATAAGGGTGGTCGGGGAATATATCAGTAATAGGACACTGGCCCTGTTACATAAGGGTGGTCGGGGAATATATCAGTAATAGGACACTGGCCCTATTACATAAGGGTGGTCGGGGAATATATCAGTAATAGGACACTGGCCCTGTTACATAAGGGTGGTCGGGGGATATATCAGTAATAGGACACTGGGTGGTCGGGGAGAGGTTGTTGGTCACTATTTGGCAGGTTGTTCCTGAGCTGGAAGAGTCCATTGTGTGGGGGGAGATCTGTGCTGGTCTCTTCCTGGATGCTGGATGACTGTATATGAGCAGCAGTGTAATATGGAGATATCCTGTGTAATATAGAGGAGGAGGAGACATAAGTAGTGTAGCTGTAACCTCTGTCCTCAGTGCCGGGTTTTCTCTCTGGGAGAAGATTGTGTGTTTTTCTTCAGTGTTTAATTGCTGCAGCTGTGTGTGTGTGCGCTATGAATACAGCAGGCTGTGTGTATGTGTGTGTGTGCGCGCGCTATGGCTGCAGCAGGGTGTGTGTGTGTGTGTGTGTGTGCGCGCTATGGCTGCAGCAGGGGGTGTGTGTGTGTGTGTGTGTGTGTGTGCTATGGTTGCAGCAGACTGTGTGTGTGTGCGCTATGGCTGCAGCAGGCTGTGTGTGTGTGTGCTATGGCTGCAGCAGGGTGTGTGTGTGTGTGTGTGCGCGCTATGGCTGCAGCAGGCTGTGTGTGTGTGTGCTATGGCTGCAGCAGACTGTGTGTGTGTGCGCTATGGCTGCAGCAGGCTGTGTGTGTGTGTGTGCGATATGGCTGCAGCAGGCTGTGTGTGTGTGTGTGCTATGGCTGCAGCAAGCTGGCTGTGTGTGTGCTATGGCTGCAGCAAGCTGGCTGTGTGTGTGCTATGGCTGCAGCAAGCTGGCTGTGTGTGTGCTATGGCTGCAGCAGGCTGTTTGTGTGTGTGCGTGCTATGGCTGCAGCAGGCTATGTTTGTGTGTGTATGTGCGATATGGCTGCAGCAGGCTGTGTGTGTGTGTGTGTGTGTGTGTGTGCTATGGCTGCAGCAAGCTGGCTGTGTGTGTGTGCTATGGCTGCAGCAAGCTGGCTGTGTGTGTGTGCTATGGCTGCAGCAAGCTGGCTGTGTGTGTGTGTGTGTGTGTGTGTGTGTGTGTGTGTGTTTGTGTGCTATGGCTGCAGCAAGCTGGCTGTGTGTGTGTGCTATGGCTGCAGCAGGCTGTGTGTGTGTGTGCTATGGCTGCAGCAGGCTGTGTGTGTGTGTGCTATGGCTTCAGCAGGCTGTGTGTGTATATGCTATGGCGTGCCCCCACTCCCACAGTCACCCCTCTATATCACTATGTGTGACCCCTCTCTATATCACTATGTGTGACCCCCCTCTATATCACTGTGTGACCCCTCTCTATATCACTATGTGTGACCTCTCTATATCACTATGTGTGACCCCCTGTATATCACTATGTGTGACCTCTCTATATCACTGTGTGTGACCTCTCTCTATATCACTGTGTGACCTCTCTCTATATCACTGTGTGACCTCTCTCTATATCACTGTGTGACCTCTCTCTATATCACTGTGTGACCTCTCTCTATATCACTGTGTGACCTCTCTCTATATCACTATGTGTGACCCCTCTCTATATCACTATGTGTGACCCCTCTCTATATCACTATGTGTGACCTCTCTATATCACTATGTGTGACCTCTCTCTATATCACTATGTGTGACCCCTCTCTATATCACTATGTGTGACCTCTCTCTATATCACTATGTGTGACCTCTCTCTATATCACTATGTGTGACCTCTCTCTATATCACTATGTGTGACCTCTCTCTATATCACTATGTGTGACCTCTCTCTATATCACTATGTGTGACCTCTCTCTATATCACTATGTGTGACCCCTCTCTATATCACTATGTGTGACCCCTCTATATCACTATGTGTGACCCCTCCCTATATCACTATGTGTGACCTCTCTATATCACTATGTGTGACCTCTCTCTATATCACTATGTGTGACCTCTCTATATCACTATGTGTGACCTCTCTCTATATCACTATGTGTGACCTCTCTATATCACTATGTGTGACCCCTCTCTATATCACTATGTGTGACCTCTCTATATCACTATGTGTGACCTCTCTCTATATCACTATGTGTGACCTCTCTATATCACTATGTGTGACCCCTCTCTATATCACTATGTGTGACCTCCTGTATATCACTATGTGTGACCTCCTGTATATCACTATGTGTGACCTCTCTATATCACTATGTGTGACCCCTCTCTATATCACTATGTGTGACCCCTCTCTATATCACTATGTGTGACCCCCCTCTATATCACTATGTGTGACCTCTCTATATCACTATGTGTGACCCCTCTCTATATCACTATGTGTGACCCCCCTCTATATCACTATGTGTGACCCCTCTCTATATCACTATGTGTGACCCCCCTCTATATCACTATGTGTGACCTCTCTATATCACTATGTGTGACCTCTCTCTATATCACTATGTGTGACCTCTCTCTATATCACTATGTGTGACCCCTCTCTATATCACTATGTGTGACCCCTCTCTATATCACTGTGTGTGACCCCTCTCTATATCACTATGTGTGACCCCTCTATATCACTATGTGTGACCCCTCTCTATATCACTGTGTGACCCCTCTATATCACTATGTGTGACCCCTCTATATCACTATGTGTGACCCCTCTCTCTATATCACTATGTGTGACCTCTCTATATCACTATGTGTGACCCCTCTATATCACTATGTGTGACCCCTCTATATCACTATGTGTGACCCCTCTCTCTATATCACTATGTGTGACCTCCTGTATATCACTATGTGTGACCTCCTGTATATCACTATGTGTGACCCCTCTCTATATCACTATGTGTGACCCCTCTATATCACTGTGTGACCCCTCTCTATATCACTATGTGTGACCCCCTGTATATCACTATGTGTGACCTCTCTATATCACTATGTGTGACCTCTCTCTATATCACTGTGTGACCCCTCTCTCTATATCACTATGTGTGACCCCTCTCTATATCACTATGTGTGATCTCTCTTTATATCACTGTGTCCCCTCTCTCTATATCACTATGTGACCCCTCTCTCTATATCACTGTGTGACCCCCTGTATATCACTATGTGACCCCTCTCTATATCACTATGTGTGACCTCTCTATATCACTATGTGTGACCTCTCTCTATATCACTATGTGTGACCTCTCTATATCACTATGTGTGACCTCTCTATATCACTATGTGTGACCCCTCTCTATATCACTATGTGTGACCTCTCTATATCACTATGTGTGACCTCTCTCTATATCACTATGTGTGACCCCTCTCTATATCACTATGTGACCCCTCTCTATATCACTATGTGTGACCCCTCTATATCACTATGTGACCCCTCTCTCTATATCACTATGTGACCCCTCTCTCTATATCACTATGTGTGACCCCTCTCTATATCACTATGTGTGACCCCTCTCTATATCACTATGTGTGACCCCTCTCTATATCACTATGTGTGACCCCTCTCTATATCACTATGTGTGACCCCTCTATATCACTATGTGTGACCCCTCTATATCACTATGTGTGACCTCTCTCTATATCACTATGTGTGACCTCTCTCTATATCACTATGTGTGACCTCTCTATATCACTATGTGTGACCCCTCTCTATATCACTATGTGTGACCTCCTGTATATCACTATGTGTGACCTCCTGTATATCACTATGTGTGACCTCTCTATATCACTATGTGTGACCTCTCTATATCACTATGTGTGACCCCTCTATATCACTATGTGTGACCTCTCTCTATATCACTATGTGTGACCCCTCTCTATATCACTATGTGTGACCCCCCTCTATATCACTATGTGTGACCTCTCTATATCACTATGTGTGACCTCTCTCTATATCACTATGTGTGACCCCTCTCTATATCACTATGTGTGACCCCTCTCTATATCACTGTGTGTGACCCCTCTCTATATCACTATGTGTGACCCCTCTCTATATCACTGTGTGACCCCTCTATATCACTATGTGTGACCTCTCTCTATATCACTATGTGTGACCTCTCTATATCACTATGTGTGACCCCTCTATATCACTATGTGTGACCCCTCTCTATATCACTGTGTGACCCCTCTATATCACTATGTGTGACCTCTCTCTATATCACTATGTGTGACCTCTCTATATCACTATGTGTGACCTCTCTCTATATCACTATGTGTGACCCCTCTCTATATCACTGTGTGTGACCTCTCTATATCACTATGTGTGACCTCTCTATATCACTATGTGTGACCCCTCTCTATATCACTATGTATGACCCCTCTCTATATCACTATGTATGACCCCTCTCTATATCACTATGTATGACCCCTCTCTATTTCACTATGTGTGACCTCTCTCTATATCACTATGTGTGACCCCTCTCTATATCACTATGTGTGACCCCTCTCTATATCACTATGTGTGACCCCTCTCTATATCACTATGTGTGACCTCTCTCTATATCACTATGTGTGACCCCTCTCTATATCACTATGTGTGACCTCCTGTATATCACTATGTGTGACCTCTCTCTATATCACTGTGTGTGACCCCTCTATATCACTATGTGTGACCCCTCTCTATATCACTGTGTGACCCCTCTATATCACTATGTGTGACCTCTCTCTATATCACTATGTGTGACCTCTCTATATCACTATGTGTGACCCCTCTATATCACTATGTGTGACCCCTCTCTATATCACTGTGTGACCCCCTGTATATCACTATGTGTGACCTCTCTATATCACTATGTGTGACCTCTCTCTATATCACTATGTGTGACCCCTCTCTATATCACTATGTGTGATCTCTCTTTATATCACTATGTGTCCCCTCTCTCTATATCACTATGTGACCCCTCTCTCTATATCACTGTGTGACCCCCTGTATATCACTATGTGACCCCTCTCTATATCACTATGTGTGACCCCTCTCTATATCACTGTGTGACCCCTCTCTATATCACTATGTGTGACCCCCTCTCTATATCACTATGTGTGACCCCTCTATATCACTATGTGTGACCCCTCTATATCACTATGTGTGACCCCTCTCTATATCACTATGTGTGACCTCTCTATATCACTATGTGTGACCTCTCTCTATATCACTATGTGTGACCCCTCTCTATATCACTGTGTGACCCCCTGTATATCACTATGTGTGACCCCCTGTATATCACTATGTGTGACCCCTCTCTATATCACTGTGTGACCTCTCTCTATATCACTATGTGTGACCTCTCTCTATATCACTATGTGTGACCTCTCTCTATATCACTATGTGTGACCTCTCTATCACTATGTGTGACCTCTCTCTATATCACTATGTGTGACCCCTCTATATCACTATGTGTGACCCCTCTCTATATCACTATGTGTGACCTCTCTATATCACTATGTGTGACCTCTCTATATCACTGTGTGACCTCTCTCTATATCACTGTGTGACCCCTCTCTATATCACTGTGTGACCCCCTGTATATCACTATGTGTGACCCCCTGTATATCACTATGTGTGACCCCTCTCTATATCACTATGTGTGACCTCTCTCTATATCACTATGTGTGACCTCTCTCTATATCACTATGTGTGACCTCTCTCTATATCACTATGTGTGACCTCTCTATCACTATGTGTGACCTCTCTCTATATCACTATGTGTGACCCCCCTCTATATCACTATGTGTGACCTCTCTCTATATCACTATGTGTGACCCCTCTATATCACTGTGTGACCCCTCTATATCACTGTGTGACCCCTCTATATCACTATGTGTGACCTCTCTATATCACTATGTGTGACCCCTCTCTATATCACTATGTGTGACCCCTCTATATCACTATGTGTGACCCCTCTCTATATCACTGTGTGACCTCTCTCTATATCACTATGTGTGACCTCTCTATATCACTATGTGTGACCCCTCTCTATATCACTATGTGTGACCTCTCTCTATATCACTATGGCTGACCTCTTTATTACAGGTATCTGGCAGTGTTATCTGTGTTTCTGTGGTGAATATTTAGTTAGAAACATAGAAGATGTCAGCAGGAAAAGCCCCCCTGCTCCACCTAGTCTAGTTGTGAGTAGTTCAGGACATGGAGGCTGGAGACTGGCTGCACCCACTGCACACACAGGAGAAGCTGCTGTATATACAGTATATATTCCCTCAGAAGTCGCCCCAGGATCATGTAGGACATTAGGAGAAGCTGCTGAGCTGGTGTGATATATAACTCCCCTGGTATATGACCGGCCATTTATCAAGGCGCAGGAGTCCGAGTCGGTCCTGATAAAATTCAGGAGTCTGAGTTGGAGTCGGAGCTGCGGCTTACCGACTCCACAGCCCTGCCTTCCACACAACTTTCCATTAATATGCTTTGATCCATCACTCTGAGAACAGCCAGCTTCTTAAGCAATGAACTTTTGTGGCTTCCCTCCTTGTGGAGTGTGTGAATGACGGCCTTCTGGACATCTATCAGCAGTCTTCCCCATAACTGTGTTGCGTACTGAACCAGACTAAGGGACCTTTTATAACACTTAGGAAGCCACTGCAGGGGTTTGGGGTTAATTATTCTAATTTTCTGAAAAAAATTGTTTATAATCTAATTTATTGTAAACCACTGTATTATGTGCGGCTGTGTACTCTGGATGTAGTTACATCTATGACATGCGGCTGTGTACTCTGGATGTAGTTACATCTATCACATACACCTGTGTACTCTGGATGTAGTTACATCACATACACCTGTGTACTCTGGATGTAGTTACATCACATACACCTGTGTACTCTGGATGTAGTTACATCTATCACATACACCTGTGTACTCTGGATGTAGTTACATCTATCACATACACCTGTGTACTCTGGATGTAGTTACATCACATACACCTGTGTACTCTGGATGTAGTTACATCACATACACCTGTGTACTCTGGATGTAGTTACATCACATACACCTGTGTACTCTGGATGTAGTTACATCTATGACATGCGGCTGTGTACTCTGGATGTAGTTACACCTATCACATACACCTGTGTACTCTGGATGTAGTTACATCTATCACATACACCTGTGTACTCTGGATGTAGTTACATCTATCACATACACCTGTGTACTCTGGATGTAGTTACATCTATCACATACACCTGTGTACTCTGGATGTAGTTACATCTATCACATACACCTGTGTACTCTGGATGTAGTTACATCACATACACCTGTGTACTCTGGATGTAGTTACATCACATACACCTGTGTACTCTGGATGTAGTTACATCACATACACCTGTGTACTCTGGATGTAGTTACATCACATACACCTGTGTATTTTGGATGTAGTTACATCACATACACCTGTGTATTTTGGATGTAGTTACATCTATCACATACACCTGTGTACTCTGGATGTAGTTACATCTATCACATACACCTGTGTACTCTGGATGTAGTTACATCTATCACATACACCTGTGTACTCTGGATGTAGTTACATCTATCACATACACCTGTGTACTCTGGATGTAGTTACATCTATCACATACACCTGTGTACTCTGGATGTAGTTACATCTATCACATACACCTGTGTACTCTGGATGTAGTTACATCTATCACATACACCTGTGTACTCTGGATGTAGTTACATCTATCACATACACCTGTGTACTCTGGATGTAGTTACATCTATCACATACACCTGTGTACTCTGGATGTAGTTACATCTATCACATACACCTGTGTACTCTGGATGTAGTTACATCTATCACATACACCTGTGTACTCTGGATGTAGTTACATCTATCACATACACCTGTGTACTCTGGATGTAGTTACATCTATCACATACACCTGTGTACTCTGGATGTAGTTACATCTATCACATACACCTGTGTACTCTGGATGTAGTTACATCTATCACATACACCTGTGTACTCTGGATGTAGTTACATCTATCACATACACCTGTGTACTCTGGATGTAGTTACATCTATCACATACACCTGTGTACTCTGGATGTAGTTACATCTATCACATACACCTGTGTACTCTGGATGTAGTTACATCTATCACATACACCTGTGTACTCTGGATGTAGTTACATCTATCACATACACCTGTGTACTCTGGATGTAGTTACATCTATCACATACACCTGTGTACTCTGGATGTAGTTACATCTATCACATACACCTGTGTACTCTGGATGTAGTTACATCTATCACATACACCTGTGTACTCTGGATGTAGTTACATCTATCACATACACCTGTGTACTCTGGATGTAGTTACATCACATACACCTGTGTACTCTGGATGTAGTTACATCACATACACCTGTGTACTCTGGATGTAGTTACATCTATCACATACACCTGTGTACTCTGGATGTAGTTACATCTATCACATACACCTGTGTACTCTGGATGTAGTTACATCACATACACCTGTGTACTCTGGATGTAGTTACATCACATACACCTGTGTACTCTGGATGTAGTTACATCACATACACCTGTGTACTCTGGATGTAGTTCCATCACATACACCTGTGTACTCTGGATGTAGTTCCATCACATACACCTGTGTACTCTGGATGTAGTTACATCACATACACCTGTGTACTCTGGATGTAGTTACATCTATCACATACACCTGTGTACTCTGGATGTAGTTACATCTATCACATACACCTGTGTACTCTGGATGTAGTTACATCTATCACATACACCTGTGTACTCTGGATGTAGTTACATCTATCACATACACCTGTGTACTCTGGATGTAGTTACATCACATACACCTGTGTACTCTGGATGTAGTTACATCACATACACCTGTGTACTCTGGGTGTAGTTACATCACATACACCTGTGTACTCTGGATGTAGTTACATCACATACACCTGTGTACTCTGGGTGTAGTTACATCACATACACCTGTGTACTCTGGATGTAGTTAATCTCTGTCATGTGATCCATATTAAGCATTGTTGGTCTTTTCCTGTCTTCTTTCAGTCTCTGCTGTGTACGACGTGACCCTGAATTTCCGTGGAAACAAGAATCCTTCTCTACTGGGAATATTGTATGGGAAACAATATGAAGCGGACATGTGTGTTAGGTGAGCTGCATGGCTGCCATATTGTCTATCAGATCCCACCTTACCTTCCTCTACAATCCCCTGTCCCCCCGTCCTCACCCATTTATCATCTTGTGTTCTCAGACGCTTCCCTGTGGAGGAGATCCCAGAAGACGAGAAGGAGGCGGCGGCCTGGCTGCACAAACTCTACCAAGAGAAGGTAAGCTGCCCTCAGGCGCCTGGAGGGTCTCCTACATGATGGGAGGCTGTAGTCATGTCAGGGTTGTAGGTGATGGCCTGTGTGCAGGTATATCATGGCTACAGCTTTTGTTTTTCAGGATGCGTTACAGGAGAGGTACATCCAGGAGGGCACCTTTCCTGGTGCTCAGATAGTGCCCCCCCGCCGACCATGGACCCTGCTGAACTTTTTGTTCTGGGCCACACTTCTTCTCTCACCACTAATCTCATTTGCGATTGGCATCTTTGCCAGTGGTTCCCCGCTGCTCATCTTGTCATTCATGGGCTTCATGTGGACAGGTAGTGATAGCTTGAGCTCTGGCCATTGTGTCTGCTGTCTCTTCTTCTGCTGACCTGTTTTTTATCTCCTCAGCCTCCTTTGCCGTACGGCGCCTGATCGGTGTGACGGAGATTGAGCGAGGCTCTAGTTACGGTAACAGCGCAGTGAAGAAAACAGATTAGCTGCAGGCGGCATGATTCAGAGGCAGTCTGGACTTTATATTGCTTTCTATTTCGTACTAACATGGACTGAGGGCGAGGACCTTCTTTTCGGGACTGGCTGACTGAGAGCCAGAAGGAATCTGCCAATTCATAGGTGCAAGAAAAAGCTGCGCACTGCTTGTGACACCAGAGGCATCGCCCCCCACCCCCTTCTTCTGAACACTGGGACCCCATTCTGCTAGCCCTGCACCCCATGCTTCCCCCTTCCACTTCGGGACCTTTACCCATAGTA
Organism: Dendropsophus ebraccatus; assembly: GCA_027789725.1. Taxonomy (NCBI): domain Eukaryota; kingdom Metazoa; phylum Chordata; class Amphibia; order Anura; family Hylidae; genus Dendropsophus; species Dendropsophus ebraccatus. The sequence continues at coordinate 4,730,620 of JAQFWZ010000048.1, read as the reverse complement.
TTACTGGCTGTCTTCTGCTCTCGGCCCATATTCTCATGGATTCTGCTTGGATTTTGTGCTTTGCCACATTCACAGCAAACTATAAGGCCTCATCACTGGGATGAAGATAAAGGAAGCTGGCACCAGTGTGAGGCCTTCTCTAGGACTTCTCATGTCTTCTGCACCTCAGGTGTGGAGAGCGGTAGCTCTGCGGCCTTTGTGCACCACCACTGCCCCCCCACATTGCTCTGCAGTCAGAACGGCTCTGCACACAGCAGCTACTGTGAATGTATTGTTCTGTACCTGCACTCATCACTCCATTATTTTTGAAGTAATCATGGGACTCAGGTTATGGTCCTGAAGATGAGGATCATGTGCAACCAACTCTCTTCACCTGACAACTCTGCTCGTCCTTCTTCTCTCCAGATTCCTCTCCATGTTCCGCGAGGAGCCAGATCACATGGCCGCCTCCACCAGGGATTAGTGGTTTAGTTCTTAACATGTCAGTAGCATGTAACGGAGCGGACCAAGGCAGCTTCACATAATATCATGTATCTCATCATCATCCCATAGGGAAAGAGGTACTAAGTGTAGGGCGAATCCAGTGTGTGTCGGCTTCTGTCCACGGAGAACACAGCGGTGGTCTGAGAGGTGGAGTACGCCTCCGTGTCCCTGCTGCCTGCTCTTCAGTGTCCACACACAGGAGAATAATGTGTCATACGTGTGAACACTGTAGTGATGCTTCCATGTTGCTGCCTGTTTGATCACCTCCCTCCCTCCCTGTAAAGAAAAGCTAGGAGTAAATAAAGAGATGAAACCTGCGGCCACCTCTCGCAATCACTGCTGTCTGGAGGTATGGGCTGTCGCTGCTGTCTGGAGGCGTGGGCGGCTGTTGCTGTCGCTGCTGTCTGGAGGCGTGGGCTGTCGCTGAGGTGTGGGGGTGTTGCTGCAGTCTGGGGGCGTGGGCTGTCGCTGAGGTGTGGGGGTGTTGCTGCAGTCTGGGGACGTGGGCTGTCGCTGAGGTGTGGGGGTGTTGCTGCAGTCTGGAGGCGTGGGCTGTCGCTGAGGTGTGGGGGTGTTGCTGCAGTCTGGAGGCGTGGGCTGTCGCTGAGGTGTGGGGGTGTTGCTGCAGTCTGGGGGCGTGGGCTGTCGCTGAGGTGTGGGGGTGTTGCTGCAGTCTGGGGGCGTGGGCTGTCACTGAGGTGTGGGGGTGTTGCTGCAGTCTGGGGGCGTGGGCTGTCGCTGAGGTGTGGGGGTGTTGCTGCAGTCTGGGGGCGTGGGCTGTCGCTGAGGTGGGGTTCGGGGAGCATGTACGTAATGATTGGTGAGTGTCACACCATGGCCGGAGTAATGGAGTCTAGTCCAGCAATAAACTACAGTGAGTGGAATAGAACACCCAGCGTAGAGGAGGGGTGGTGCGATTATTTAAAGGGTTTTCTCTACATGGAGACAGATGAGATTTGCTGTAGAGTTATGAGGATGATCAGACAAGAAGGGATATAAGAAGTGTGAGGATAGTCACCAGGATGGAATCGCCTGTGGCGGCAGAAGCTAATGCGTCAGACGTTTGATTGTAAAAAGCAGAGAGAGTGTGGGAGTCCATCTATATACACGAGCCCTGAGGAAGCTTGGGAACCATTTACACAAACCGTATACTGACTGTCCCCTATGGAAGAACCCGCACCCCCCCCCCCCCACCCCCCGGTGATATGCTGCTCCAGGGATTATTCTGGTCGACATTAAAGTCGGGGAAAGGGGGGTCCTCCCTGTGGTGGGGTTGTTGTTGTCGTCTGCCGGGTGGGGGGGTTTTGCCTTCCCCTGGATAAACACCGTAGGTTCCCTAGGTTGAACCTGATGGACTCTTGTCTTTCAACCTTTTTCACTATGTTACTATTTACACATACACACAGCCCAGAATACCTATATATATATATATATATATATATATATATATATATATATATATATATATATATATATAATTATATGTGTGTGTGTGTGTAGAGCCCAGCATACCATTATATATATATACAGCCCAGCATACCATTATATATATATACAGCCCAGCATACCATTAAATATATATATAGGCAAAAAAGTTTGAAGACAGCGTTCTTACAGTATCCAAAAATTTATTAAGCCAAATGCATACACAGAATAAAATTACGACGTTTCGGCTCTAAGACATACTGAGCCTTTCTCAAGTATAACATTACCCTATGTTAACCGGAGTTTTATACAAAAAGTGACCAATCACCATTGACACATAATTAAAACCTATAGGGTATATGTGGTGTCATGGCCGCTCCTCTATAGGGTATATGTGGTGTCATGGCCGCTCCTCTATAGGGTATATGTGGTGTCATGGCCGCTCCTCTATAGGGTATATGTGGTGTCATGGCCGCTCCTCTATAGGGTATATGTGGTGTCATGGCTGCTCCTCTATAGGGTATATGTGGTGTCATGGCTGCTCCTCTATAGGGTATATGTGGTGTCATGGCTGCTCTATAGGGTATATATGTGGTGTCATGGCCGCTCCTCTATAGGGTATATGTGGTGTCATGGCTGCTCTATAGGGTATATGTGATGTCATGGCTGCTGCTCTATAGGGTATATGTGGTGTCATGGCCGCTCTATAGGGTATATGTGGTGTCATGGCTGCTCCTCTATAGGGTATATGTGGTGTCATGGCTGCTCCTCTATAGGGTATATGTGGTGTCATGGCCGCTCCTCTATAGGGTATATGTGGTGTCATGGCCGCTCCTCTATAGGGTATATGTGGTGTCATGGCCGCTCCTCTATAGGGTATATGTGGTGTCATGGCCGCTCTATAGGGTATATGTGGTGTCATGGCCGCTCCTCTATAGGGTATATGTGGTGTCATGGCTCCTCTATAGGGTATATGTGGTGTCATGGCTGCTCCTCTATAGGGTATATGTGGTGTCATGGCTGCTCCTCTATAGGGTATATGTGGTGTCATGGCTGCTCCTCTATAGGGTATATGTGGTGTCATGGCTGCTCCTCTATAGGGTATATGTGGTGTCATGGCCGCTCCTCTATAGGGTATATGTGGTGTCATGGCTGCTCTATAGGGTATATATGTGGTGTCATGGCCGCTCCTCTATAGGGTATATGTGGTGTCATGGCTGCTCCTCTATAGGGTATATGTGATGTCATGGCTGCTCCTCTATAGGGTATATGTGATGTCATGGCCACTCTATAGGGTATATGTGGTGTCATGGCCGCTCCTCTATAGGGTATATGTGGTGTCATGGCCGCTCTATAGGGTATGTGAGTTGTAATGTATGCTGGGATAGATACAAATATATATATATATTTTTAATGGTTTGATCGGCTGTATATATGTGTGTGTGTGTGTATGTATATATCTATATCATAAAAATCAAAGTAAGTCTGTCTGTCCTTCTGTCTGTCTGTCCTCTATAGACTTCCAAACGCCTGAACCGTCTGACCCCAAATTTGGCCCACAGATACATTGGGTGCCCGGGAAGGTTATTGCGAAGGTCCCGTCCCCGCCAGATGTACAGGAGGGGAGGGGGAGGGGGAGGGGAAAGAAAGGCGCCCCATAGAGATGAATGGGAAAATCTCCTCACTGCACACAGGTGATATAATTAGCTGCAGCAGACGCGGCAGTTGGAGCCTTAGCAACCAATAGGATTACTGCTTTCATTTTCACAGGGAGCAATGGTTGCTAGGGAAGCTGCCTCACAACATCTATACAGTACATGTATATACAGGACCCCCTACTCCATCTATACAGTACATGTATACAGGACCCCCTACTCCATCTATACAGTACATGTATATACAGGACCCCCTACTCCATCTATACAGTACATGTATATACAGGACCCCCTACTCCATATATACAGTACATGTATACAGGACCCCCTACTCCATCTATACAGTACATGTATATACAGGGCCCCCTACTCCATCTATACAGTACATGTATACAGGACCCCCTACTGCATCTATACAGTACATGTATACAGGACCCCCTTCTCCATCTATACTGTACATGTATATACAGGACCCCCTACTCTATCTATACAGTACATATATACAGGGCCCCCTACTCCATCTATACAGTACATGTATACAGGACCCCCTACTCCATCTATACAGTACATGTATATACAGGACCCCTACTCCAACTATACAGTACATGTATATACAGGACCCCTACTCCAACTATACAGTACATGTATATACAGGACCCCCTACTCCATCTATACAGTACAGGTATACAGGACCCCCTACTCCATCTATACAGTACATATATATACAGGACCCCCTACTCCATCTATACAGTACATGTATATACAGGACCCCCTACTCCATCTATACAGTACATGTATATACAGGACCCCCTACTCCATCTATACAATACATGTATATACAGAGCCTCCTACTCCATCCATACAGTACATGTATATACAGGGCCCCCTACTCCATCCATACAGTACATGTATATACAGGGCACAACAGGTATACCAAACTGTGACTGGGTAACACTGCCACACCAGACCTGACCAATACCGCCATACTGTGACTGGATAACACTGCCAGACCTGACCAATACCGCCATACTGTGACTGGATAACACCTCCATACCAGACCTGACCAATACCGCCATACTGTGACTGGATAACACCTCCATACCAGACCTGACCAATACCGCCATACTGTGACTGGGTAACACCGCCACACCAGTCCTGACCAATACCGCCATACTGTGACTGGATAACACTGCCACACCAGACCTGACCAATACCGCCATACTGTGACTGGATAACACCGCCACACTAGAACTGACCAATACCGCCATACTGTGAATGGATAACACCGCCACACTAGACCTGACCAATACCGCCATACTGTGAATGGATAACACCGCCACACCAGACCTAACCAATACCGCTATACTGTGCTGGATAACACCGTCATACCAGACCTGACCAATACCGCCATACTGTGAATGGATAACACCGCCATACCAGACCTGACCAATACCGCCATACTGGATAACACCGCCATACCAGACCTGACCAATATCGGCAAACTGTGACTGGGTAACACCGCCCCACCAGTCCTGACCAATACTACCATACTGTGACTGGATAACACCGTCATACCAGACCTTACCAATACCACCATACCGTGACTGGATAACACCGCCACACCAGACCTGACCAATACCGCCATACTGTGACTGGATAACAGCTCCATACCAGACCTGACCAATACCGACACACTGTGACTGAATAACACTGCCATACAGGTAAATACAACCCTGTAGGTATACAGGACACTACAGGTATACAGGACCCCTAAACTATACACTACAAGTGCACGGGACCTCCACAAAACTATATACTACAGGTATACAGGACTCCAAAACTATATACTACAAGTATACAGGACCTCCACCAACTATATACTTCAGGTATACAGGACCTCCACCAACTATATACTACAGGTATACAAGACCCCAAACTATACACTACAGGTATACAGGACCCCAAAACTATACACTACAGGTATACAGGAACTCCATCAACTATATACTATAGGTATATAGGACCCCAAATTATACACTACAGGTATACAGGACCTCAAAACCATACACTACAGGTATACAGGACCTACACCAACTCTATAATACAGGTATACAGCACCTTCACCAACTCTATACTACAAGTATACAGGACCCCAAATATACTACAGGTATACAGGAACTCCACCAGCTATATACTACAGGTATATAGGACCCCAAACTATACACTACAGGTATACAGGACCTCCACCAACTCTATACTATAGTTATACAGGACCCTCAAACTATTTACTACAGGTATACAGGACCCCCGAACTGTTGACTACAGGTATACAAGACCTCCACCAATTATACACTACAGGTATCCAGGACCCTCAAACTATAAACTACAGGTATACAAGACCTCCACCAACTATACATTACAGGTATACAGGATCCCCGAACTATACAGTACAAGTATACAGGACCTTCACCAATTGTACACTGCAGGTATACAGGACCTCCCTCAACTATACACTATAGGTATACAGCCCCCCCAACTATGCACTACAGATATGCGAGAGCCTTAAAACCTATACATTGTGGGTATACAGAACCCCTCCAACTATGCACTACAGGTATACACTAATTCCACTGATTAACTTAGATGAAACAATACCTTTAGCTTGGCCTCCTGGGCACCTTAGAACAAATTTAATTAACACAGTGACACTTTATAGCCGGGCAGCGCCGGGTACATTTTCTAGTATTATATATATATATATATATATATATATATATATATATATATATATATATATGCTGGGCTGTGTGTAATATATATATATATAAATCCAATCATATCCCACCATACCATTATATATATCCCACCATACCATTATATATATATATATATATATATACAGCTCAGCATACCATTATATATATATATATACACATATACATACTTATATATATATATATATATATATATATATACAGTGGTGCCTTGGAATACGAGCATAATTCGTTCCGGGACTGTGCTTGTAATCCAAATCCACTCTTAAACCGAAACAAATTTTCCCATAAGAAATCATAGAAATGCAGACAATTGGTTGCACACTCCAAAAATAATGATTTATTATTCTGAATAACATGTAAAACAAGTGAAACAAACATTCAGAAACAGCAGAATCTGTGATATTATAAGTTACTGTACAGTAATGGAGAGGATGGGAAACACAAGAGCGGAGAGACTGCAGGGAGCAGGAAGGAATGAGCAGGACAGATGGGGGCACATACATGCAGCGCTCTGTCCGGGAAGAGAGGGGTTACAGCTATGGAGAGATTATCTCCACAGTCCTGTCCCCTGATGTGAGCCCCAGCCTGAAGGGGATCTGCTATGATTTGGAAGGTGAGGGAGACTTCCTGGGTTAGAGTACAGGGCTGTAGACCCCGCTATGCAGACCATTCCCCTCCCCCACTTGCACTCCCACCCAGTACAGGGAGCTCTTAAACCAAAGCAATGCTCTTAAACCAAGTCACAATTTAGAAAATCTGTGAGCTCTTATACCAAAACGCTCTTAAACCAAGTTACTCTTAAACCAAGGTACCACTGTATATATATAACACACAGCCCAGCATATCATTATATATATATAAACACCCATATATACAGCCCATCATACCATTATATATTTATATATATATGTATGTATCTATCTATCCCAGCTTACATGACACCACATATACCCTATAGAGGAGCGGCCATGACACCACATATATACCCTATAGAGGAGCGGCCATGACACCACATATATACCCTATAGAGGAGCGGCCATGACACCACATATATACCCTATAGAGGAGCGGCCATGACACCACATATACCCTATAGAGGAGCGGCCATGACATCACATATACCCTATAGAGGAGCGGCCATGACACCACATATACCCTATAGAAGAGCAGCCATGACACCACATATACCCTATAGAGGAGCAGCCATGACACCACATATACCCTATAGAGGAGCCATGACACCACATATACCCTATAGAGGAGCGGCCATGACATCACATATACCCTATAGAGGAGCAGCCATGACACCACATATACCCTATAGAGGAGCGGCCATGACACCACATATATACCCTATAGAGCAGCGGCCATGACACCACATATACCCTATAGAGGAGCGGCCATGACACCACATATACCCTATAGAGCAGCAGCCATGACACCACATATACCCTATAGAGGAGCAGCCATGACACCACATATACCCTATAGAGGAGCGGCCATGACACCACATATACCCTATAGAGGAGCGGCCATGACACCACATATACCCTATAGAGGAGCGGCCATGACACCACATATACCCTATAGAGGAGCAGCCATGACACCACATATACCCTATAGAGGAGCGGCCATGACACCACATATACCCTATAGAGGAGCGGCCATGACACCACATATACCCTATAGAGGAGCCATGACACCACATATACCCTATAGAGGAGCGGCCATGACACCACATATACCCTATAGAGGAGCGGCCATGACACCACATATACCCTATAGAGCAGCGGCCATTACACCACATATACCCTATAGAGGAGCGGCCATGACACCACATATACCCTATAGAGGAGCCATGACACCACATATACCCTATAGATGAGCAGCCATGACACCACATATACCCTATAGAGGAGCGGCCATGACACCACATATACCCTATAGAGGAGCGGCCATGACACCACATATACCCTATAGAGGAGCAGCCATGACACCACATATACCCTATAGAGCAGCAGCCATGACACCACATATACCCTATAGAGGAGCAGCCATGACACCACATATACCCTATAGAGGAGCCATGACACCACATATACCCTATAGAGGAGCGGCCATGACACCACATATACCCTATAGAGGAGCGGCCATGACACCACATATACCCTATAGAGGAGCAGCCATGACACCACATATACCCTATAGAGGAGCGGCCATGACACCACATATACCCTATAGAGGAGCCATGACATCACATATACCCTATAGAGGAGCGGCCATGACATCACATATACCCTATAGAGGAGCGGCCATGACATCACATATACCCTATAGAGGAGCGGCCATGACACCACATATATCCTATAGAGCAGCCATGACATCACATATACCCTATAGAGGGGCGGCCATGACATCACATATACCCTATAGAGGAGCGGCCATGACATCACATATACCCTATAGAGCGGCCATGACATCACATATACCCTATAGAGGAGCCATGACATCACATATACCCTATAGAGGAGCGGCCATGACACCACATATACCCTATAGAGGAGCAGCCATGACATCACATATACCCTATAGAGGAGCGGCCATGACATCACATATACCCTATAGAGGAGCGGCCATGACATCACATATACCCTAT
>JAQFWZ010000048.1:4696624-4711624 GCA_027789725.1 Dendropsophus ebraccatus | reverse complement strand
GGTCCTGTATACCTGTAGTATATAGTTTTGGGGTCCTGTATACCTGTAGTGTAAAGTTTGGGGTCCTGTATACCTTTAGTATATAGTTTTGTGGAGGTCCCGTGCACCTGTAGTGTATAGTTTTGGGCTCCTGTATACCTGTAGTGTCCTGTATACCTGCAGGGTTGTATTTACCCGTATGGCAGTGTTGTTCAGTCACAGTGTGTTGGTATTGGTCATGTCTGGTATGACAGTGTTATCCAGCACAGTATAGCGGTATTGGTCAGGTCTGGTGTGGCGGTGTTATCCAGTCACAGTATGGCGGTATTGGTCAGGTCTGGTGTGGCAGTGTTATCCAGTCACAGTATGCCGGTATTGGTCAGGTCTGGTATGGAGGTGTTATCCAGTCACAGTATGGCGGTATTGGTCAGGTCTGGTATGGAGGTGTTATCCAGTCACAGTATGGCGGTATTGGTCAGGTCTGGTGTGGCAGTGTTACCCAGTCACAGTTTGGTATACCTGTTGTGCCCTGTTTATACATGTACTGTATGGATGGAGTAGGGGGCCCTGTATATACATGTACTGTATAGATGGAGTAGGGGGTCCTGTATAAATGTACTGTACAGATGGAGTAGGGAGTCCTGTATACATGTACTGTATAGATGGAGTAGGGGGTTCTGTATATATGTACTGTATAGATGGAGTAGGGGGTCCTGTATATACATGTACTGTATAGATGGAGTAGGGGGTCCTGTATATACATGTACTGTATAGATGGAGTAGGGGGTCCTATATACATGTACAGTATAGATGGAGTAGGGGGTCCTGTATATACATGTACTGTATAGATGGAGTAGGGGGCCCTGTATATATGTACTGTATAGATGGAGTAGGGGGTCCTGTATACATGTACTGTATAGATGGAGTAGGGGGTCCTGTATACATGTACTGTATAGATGGAGTAGGGGGTCCTGTATATACATGTACTGTATAGATGGAGTAGGGGGCCCTGTATATACATGTACTGTATAGATGGAGTAGGGGGCCCTGTATATACATGTACTATATAGATGGAGTAGGGGGTCCTGTATACATGTACTGTATAGATGGAGTAGGGGGCCCGGTATATACATGTACTGTATAGATGGAGTAGGGGGTCCTGTATACATGTACTGTATAGATGGAGTAGGGGGTTCTGTATATATGTACTGCATAGATGGAGTAGGGGGTCCTGTATATACAAGTACTGTATAGATGGAGTAGGGGGCCCTGTATATACATGTACTTTATAGATGGAGTAGGGGGTCCTGTATACATGTACTCTCATAGATGGAGTAGGGGGCCCTGTATATACATGTACTATATAGATGGAGTAAGGGGCCCTGTATATACATGTACTGTATAGATGGAGTAGGGGGTCCTGTATACATGAACTGTGTAAATGGAGTAGGGGGTCCTGTATACATGTACTGTATAGATGCAGTAGGGGGCCCTGTATACATGTTCTGTATAGATGGAGTAGGGGGCCCTGTATATACATGTAATGTATAGTTGGAGTAGGGGGTTCTGTATACCTGTTCTGTATAGATGGAGTAGGGGGCCCTGTATATACATGTAATGTATAGTTGGAGTAGGGGGTCCTGTATACATGTACTATATAGATGAAGTAGGGGGCCCTGTATATACATATACTGTATAGATGGAGTAGGGGGCCCTGTATATACATGTACTGTATAGATGGAGTAGGGGGTCCTGTATACATGTACTGTATAGATGGAGTAGGGGGTCCTGTATATACATGTACTATATAGATGGAGTAAGGGGCCCTGTATATACATGTACTGTATAGATGGAGTAGGGGGTCCTGTATACATGTACTGTATAGATGGAGTAGGGGGTTCTGTATATATGTACTGCATAGATGGAGTAGGGGGTCCTGTATATACAAGTACTGTATAGATGGAGTAGGGGGCCCTGTATATACATGTACTTTATAGATGGAGTAGGGGGTCCTGTATACATGTACTCTCATAGATGGAGTAGGGGGCCCTGTATATACATGTACTATATAGATGGAGTAAGGGGCCCTGTATATACATGTACTGTATAGATGGAGTAGGGGGTCCTGTATACATGAACTGTGTAGATGGAGTAGGGGGTCCTGTATACATGTACTGTATAGATGCAGTAGGGGGCCCTGTATACATGTTCTGTATAGATGGAGTAGGGGGCCCTGTATATACATGTAATGTATAGTTGGAGTAGGGGGTTCTGTATACCTGTTCTGTATAGATGGAGTAGGGGGCCCTGTATATACATGTAATGTATAGTTGGAGTAGGGGGTCCTGTATACATGTACTGTATAGATGAAGTAGGGGGCCCTGTATATACATATACTGTATAGATGGAGTAGGGGGCCCTGTATATACATGTACTGTATAGATGGAGTAGGGGGTCCTGTATACATGTACTGTATAGATGGAGTAGGGGGTCCTGTATATACATGTACTGTATAGATGAAGTAGGGGGTCCTGTATATACATGTATTGTATAGATGAAGTAGGGGGTCCTGTATACCTTTACTGTATAGATGGAGTAGGGGGTCCTGTATACATGTACTGTATAGATGGAGTAGGGGGTCCTGTATATACATGTACTGTATAGTTGGAGTAGGGGGTCCTGTATACATGTACTGTATAGATGAAGTAGGGGGCCCTGTATATACATATACTGTATAGATGGAGTAGGGGGTCCTGTATACCTGTACTGTATAGATGGAGTAGGGGGTCCTGTATACATGTACTGTATAGATGGAGTAGGGGGTCCTGTATATACATGTACTGTATAGATGGAGTAGGGGGTCCTGTATATACATGTACTGTATAGATGGAGTAGGGGGTCCTGTATATACATGTACTGTATAGATGGAGTAGGGGGTCCTGTATACATGTACTGTATAGATGGAGTAGGGGGCCCTGTATACCTGTACTGTATAGATGGAGTAGGGGGTCCTGTATACATGTACTGTATAGATGGAGTAGGGGGTCCTGTATATACCTGTACTGTATAGATGGAGTAGGGGGTCCTGTATACCTGTACTGTATAGATGGAGTAGGGGGTCCTGTATACATGTACTGTATAGATGGAGTAGGGGGCCCTGTATACCTGTACTGTATAGATGGAGTAGGGGGTCTACCAGTTATTACTGTGGATGTTGTGAGGCAGCTTCCCTAGCAACCATTGCTCCCTGTGAAAATGAAAGCAGTAATCCTATTGGTTGCTAAGGCTCCAACTGCCGTGTCTGCTGCAGCTAATTATATCACCTGTGTGTGCAGTGAGGAGATTTTCCCATTCATCTCTATGGGGCGCCTCTCTTTCCCCTCCCCCTCCCCTCCTGTACATCTGGCAGGGACGGGAACTTCGCAATAACCTTCCCGGGCACCCAATGTATCTGTGGGCCAAATTTGGGGTCAGACGGTTCAGGCGTTTGGAAGTCTATAGAGGACAGACAGAAGGACAGACAGAAGGACAGACAGAAGGACAGACAGAAGGACAGACAGAAGGACAGACAGAAGGACAGACAGAAGGACAGACAGAAGGACAGACAGAAGGACAGACAGAAGGACAGACAGAAGGACAGACAGAAGGACAGACAGAAGGACAGACAGAAGGACAGACAGAAGGACAGACAGAAGGACAGACAGAAGGACAGACAGAAGGACAGACAGAAGGACAGACAGAAGGACAGACAGAAGGACAGACAGAAGGACAGACAGAAGGACAGACAGAAGGACAGACAGAAGGACAGACAGAAGGACAGACAGAAGGACAGACAGAAGGACAGACAGAAGGACAGACAGAAGGACAGACAGAAGGACAGACAGAAGGACAGACAGAAGGACAGACAGAAGGACAGACAGAAGGACAGACAGAAGGACAGACAGAAGGACAGACAGAAGGACAGACAGAAGGACAGACAGAAGGACAGACAGAAGGACAGACAGAAGGACAGACAGAAGGACAGACAGAAGGACAGACAGAAGGACAGACAGAAGGACAGACAGAAGGACAGACAGAAGGACAGACAGAAGGACAGACAGAAGGACAGACAGAAGGACAGACAGAAGGACAGACAGAAGGACAGACAGAAGGACAGACAGAAGGACAGACAGAAGGACAGACAGAAGGACAGACAGAAGGACAGACAGAAGGACAGACAGAAGGACAGACAGAAGGACAGACAGACAGAAGGACAGACAGACAGAAGGACAGACAGACAGAAGGACAGACAGACAGAAGGACAGACAGACAGAAGGACAGACAGACAGACAGAAGGACAGACAGACAGACAGAAGGACAGACAGACTGACAGACAGAAGGACAGACAGACTGACAGACAGAAGGACAGACAGACTGACAGACAGAAGGACAGACAGACTGACAGACAGAAGGACAGACAGACTGACAGACAGAAGGACAGACAGACTGACAGACAGAAGGACAGACAGACTGACAGACAGAAGGACAGACAGACTGACAGACAGAAGGACAGACAGACTGACAGACAGAAGGACAGACAGACTGACAGACAGAAGGACAGACAGACTGACAGACAGAAGGACAGACAGACTGACAGACAGAAGGACAGACAGACTGACAGACAGAAGGACAGACAGACTGACAGACAGAAGGACAGACAGACTGACAGACAGAAGGACAGACAGACTGACTGTGATTTGTATGATATAGATATCCTACCCATATCACCCCTGTATGTATATATATATATATATATATATATATATATATATAAATATATCCTTCCCATATCACCCCTGTATGTGTGTATATATATATATATATATATCCTTCCCATATCACCCCTATGTGTGTGTATATATATATATATATCCTTCCCATATCACCCCTGTGTGTGTATATATATATATATATATCCTACCCATATCACCCCTGTGTGTGTGTGTATGTATATATATATATATATAATGTGTGTGTGTGTGTATCCTGCCCATATCACCCCTGTATACCGCCGTGTGTACATAGCATCCCTGTATACTGCCATATATACTGTCTGTAGAGAGTGATACGTGTCGGTTTTGCAGGTGCCGGGGATCAGACTCTCTTCACCGCAGTATATTCCACCCTCACTCAGCAGTTGCCTCGGGAGCCGATGGAATGGCGGAGGTGAGTGCGTTGCCCCCTGCTGGTGGGGTATATGTATAGTATGATGTATATGGGGCCCCCTGCTGGTGGGGTATATGTATAGTATGATGTATATGGGGCCCCCTGCTGGTGGGGTATATGTATAGTATGATGTATATGGGGCCCCCTGCTGGTGGGGTATATGTATAGTATGATGTATATGGGGCCCCCTGCTGGTGGGGTATATGTATAGTATGATGTATATGGGGCTGGTGGGGTATATGTATAGTATGATGTATATGGGGCCCCCTGCTGGTGGGTTATATGTATAGTATGATGTATATGGGACCCCCTGCTGGTGGGGTATGTGTATAGTATGATGTATATGGGACCCCCTGCTGGTGGGGTATATGTATAGTATGATGTATATGGGGCCCCCCTGCTGGTGGGGTATATGTATAGTATGATGTATATGGGGCCCCCTGCTGGTGGGGTATATGTATAGTATGATGTATATGGGGCCCCCTGCTGGTGGGGTATATGTATAGTATGATGTATATGGGGCCCCCCTGCTGGTGGGGTATGTGTATAGTATGATGTATATGGGGCCCCCTGCTGGTGGGGTATATGTATAGTATGATGTATATGGGGCCCCCCTGCTGGTGGGGTATATGTATAGTATGATGTATATGGGGCTGGTGGGGTATATGTATAGTATGATGTATATGGGGCCCCCTGCTGGTGGGGTATATGTATAGTATGATGTATATGGGGCCCCCTGCTGGTGGGGTATATGTATAGTATGATGTGTATGGGGCCCCCTGCTGGTGGGGTATATGTATAGTATGATGTATATGGGGCCCCCCTGCTGGCGGGGTATATGTATAGTATGATGTATATGGAGCCCCCTGCTGGTGGGGTATGTGTATAGTATGATGTATATGGGGCCCCCTGCTGGTGGGGTATATGTATAGTATGATGTGTATGGGGCCCCCTGCTGGTGGGGTATATGTATAGTATGATGTATATGGGGCCCCCCTGCTGGCGGGGTATATGTATAGTATGATGTATATGGAGCCCCCTGCTGGTGGGGTATGTGTATAGTATGATGTATATGGGGCCCCCTGCTGGTGGGGTATATGTATAGTATGATGTGTATGGGGCCCCCTGCTGGTGGGGTATATGTATAGTATGATGTATATGGGGCCCCCCTGCTGGTGGGGTATATGTATAGAATGATGTATATGGGGCCCCCTGCTGGTGGGGTATGTATCTCGGCCCTGGTCACACTGTTCCGTCTCTCCTGCAGGGCGTATGGCCGCGCTCCTAAGATGATCCATCTTGAATCCAACTTTGTCCAGTTCAAGGAGGAACTTCTGCCCAAAGAGGGTAACAAAGCCCTGCTGACCTTCCCCTTCCTGCACATCTACTGGACTGAGTGCTGCGTGAGTACCGCCACCTCCTGCTCTACCCAGATCACAATGTGTCCTATATACTGCTGCTCCGAGAGGTGGTCCTATATACTGCTGCTCCGAGAGGTGGTCCTATATACTGCTGCTCCGAGAGGTGGTCCTATATACTGCTGCTCCGAGAGGTGGTCCTATATACTGCTGCTCCAAGAGTATGGTGGTATAGTGGTTAGCAGTATATATATATATATATATATATATATATATATAGCAGTATGGTGGTTAGCAGTGTGTATATATATATATATATATATATATATATATATATATATATATATATATAGCATTATGGTGGTATAGTGGTTAGCAGTATATGGAAATAAAATTTGTCACCTGTAATTTTCTTTTCCTGGAGTCCGAAGGCAGCACAACAATGGGTTAAGTTCAGGTTCCCTGGAACAAGTCAGAAGAGACTAATTAGCAGTAATTAACAATCAAAGATAATTAAGCTCCTGTAAGACCGCAGAGAGAACACCAACACACTGAGTAGTATGCAGCAAAAAACAACTTTATTGGGGGGGCCTTTGTGCTGCCTTCGGACTCCAGGAAAAGAAAATTACAGGTGACAAATTTTATTTCCTTCCTGGACATCTTCCGGCAGCACAACAATGGGATTTGTGAAGCCTTTTAAGGGGGGGAAATACTCTCTGCAGCCCCTTGTAGCACTTTTTGCCGAAGGCTGAGTAGGTAGACATGTCTAATCTGTAATGTCGGATGAAGGTGGCCGGACTTGCCCACGTCGCCGCTCTGCAGATTTCTTCCAGCGGAACGCATCTGGATTCGGCCCAGGAGGTGGCAGTAGATCTCGTCGAATGAGCTCGGAGATGACTTGGAATCTCAAGACCTTCTTTATTGTAGCAGAAAGCTCTAGTGTCTCTAATCCACCTGGACAGGGAGGGCTTAGATGCTTTTTTACCTTCTGTTGATAAAGAAAAAAGAAGGAAGAGGTGTTCAGATTTTCTTACTGCACTGACTCTGCTCAGATAGCATAAGACTGATCTCCTCACATCCAGTAGTGCCACTGCAGGATCCGTAGAGTCAATGGAAGGCAGGACGATCTCCTGATTCATGTTGAAGGATGACGATACTTTGGGGCGAAACCCCGGAAGGGTACGTAATACTAAACAGTCACCCAGGTCTCTCAGGTAAGGTTCCCTCGATGACAGCGCCTGGAGGTCGCTCACCCTTCTTGCTGAAGCCATAGCGACCAGAAAAAGTGTTTTCCATGACACATATTTTATGTCTGCCGTTTCTAGTGGTTCGAATGGTTCTTGAACCAGATGCTTTAACACCAGGAGTAGATCCCAGGAAGGCAAGGGACTTCTTACTGCAGGTACTATATTCTTCACAGCTTGACCATCGGATTATTCGAAAATGTCCCATTAAGATGTGCATTAATCGCTGTGAATTGCAGCTTCAAAGTATTTAGTTTCAGACCTTTTTTCAATCCTTCTTGCAAGAAGTGTAGAACTGAAGGGAGGGAAACTTCTGAGGTAGCAGGGCTGATGGTAGACTTAAAGACCTTCCAGATTCTTTCATATGTCTTGAGCGTGTTTGGTTTCCTGGCTTTCGCTAAGGTTTGTATGACTTCTTCTGAGAAACCTTCTTGGCGAAGTTGATCTAGTTCACCAACCAGGCTGTTAAGTGGAGTCTCTCGAGATCTGGGTGGTATAGTCCCCTCTGGGAAAGGAGGTCGGGATGAGGTGGTAGCTTCCAGAATCTTCCTCTCGAGAGTGACCAGACGAGTGAGAACCAGGCCCTGCGAGGCCAGAACGGGAGAATTAAGATGGCTTTGGCCCTCTCTTGTTTGACTTTTTCTAGAACCTTCTGAATCAGAGGAACCGGAGGGTAGGCATAGACAAAAGTTGTCTTCCAAGACATGGACATCCCGTCCAGCACATAGGGGTTCTGATGACGGACCAGGGAACAAAACTTCTTGAGTTTTGCATTCTGACTGGTGGCCATCACGTCTACTTCTGGGAGACCAAACTTTTGGGTTATTTCCCTGAAGATCTTGGGGTTCAGGCTCCATTCGCCCGGCATCAGGCAATGCCTGCTGAGGGCATCTGCTGTCACATTCAGGACCCCTCTTATGTGAACTGCTGAAATGGCATGAATGTTCTTCTCTGCCCACTGGAATAGTAGTCTGCATTCCGACATCAAGGAGTCGGATCTCGTTCCCCCTTGCTTCTTCAGATAGAAGACTGTTGCCATGTTGTCTGACTGCACCAAGACCTCTTTGTGGCGAATCAGAGGAAGAAAATGCTGTAACGCCAATCTGACTGCGTGCAGCTCTTTCCAGTTTGATGACATCATCCTCTCTTGTGAGGACCAAGCATTCTGGATCCACCTTTTCCCTACATGGGCACCCCAAGCCCAGAACGAGGCATCCGTGGTGACGGTCACTTTCGGACGAGGTAAGAGAGACACTCCTGTCTCTAGACGGCCTGGATGCAACCACCATGTCAGGTCTTGTCTTGTGAGAAATGAATAGTGGCTTGTCTAAGGTTGAAGAAGTCCTCTTCCATGACGTCAGGATGTCCTCCTGAAGAGCTCTCGTGTGTGCCCGTGCCCAGTTCACAGCGTCTATGGATGATGTTAGGCAGCCTAGAGTCCTCATCGCTCGTCTTACTGAAGAATGAGGATGGACTATTAAATTTCGGACTTCTGCTCTCAGTTTCCGGATTCTTTCGGTTGAAAGAGTAAGAGTCATTTGGTGCGAATCCAGAACAAATCCTAGATATTGGACCCTTTGTGCGGGAACCAGTTGAGACTTTTCTCCGTTTATGATAAACCCGTGTTCTTGAAGAAAGTTTAGAGTGGTGGCCAGCTGAGAGCGAAGGAGAGACTCTGACTGTGCTTTGATGAGCCAATCGTCTAAGTACGGTATTACGGTTATTCCCTGTAGACGAAGAGCTGCTGTTAGAACTACGGCCACTTTGTAAATACCCTTGGCGCGGAGGACAGGCCGAAGGGAAGGCATGTAAACTGGTAGTGATTCTGAGTCTGATGATCGAGGATAGCTACTCGCAGAAACTTCCTGTGAGCTGGAATCACTGGAATATGCAGGTATGCATCTGTTAAGTCTATTAATGCAAAAAAACCGTTTGGCTGCAGACAGGCGATGACTGATTTTATATTTTCCATTTTGAAGTGTTTGGATACCAGGTGCCTGTTTAGGTAGGTTAGGTCTATTACTAGCCGGAACTTTTTGTTTGGCTTTGGCACGGTGAATAGTCTGGAATATACCCCTCGGCCTCTTTGACTGAATGGAACCTCTTCCAGGGCACCTTTCAACAGGAACTGCTGGACCAGGGGGGGAAGGTGAGGATCGGATGAGGTGTTTATGAAGAACTTGTCCTGAGGAATGGTTCTGAACTCTAGTGAGAGACCCACGGAGACGACTTTGTGCACCCACAAATCTTCTGTAGACTTCCGCCAGGTGGAAGAAAAATGTAGCAGCCTTGCCCCCACTGGTGGAACTGATAGCCTGGCGTCATTGCTCTGTAGATCTTTTGGACTGCGGCTTTTCCTTTTTAGGATTGTAGGTTGTCGAGTCTCTGGTCTGTCGGGAATTGCGAAAGCGAAAAGGCCTAAATTTTGGTGAGGTGCGTCTCCGATGAAACGGTTTCCCAGGTTGTTTCTTCACAGATGAAGGAAACACCGCCCCCTTGTCTTCATTGATATCTTTTAGAATTGGGTGAAGTTGGGGTCCGAACAGGCTTTCTGGATCAAAGGGGAGAGAGCAGAAATTATTCTTAGAGGAGAGATCACCTGACCATTGTTTAATCCAGAGACACCTGCGTATGGAATTCGTTAATGCCAGAGTGCGAGAACTCAACCGGATAGTCACCTAAAAATTCAGCGGCTCTTTTCATCTGAGGGATTTTATTAATAATATCCTCACGTGGTATTCCTTCTTCCAGATCTCTGGTCAGATGACTGAGCCAGGTGCGGAGAGCTCGGGCGACTGGGACTGCTGCAGGTGAAGCCTTAGCTGTAAAGGAAGCAGAGGAATAAGCTTTTTTAGACAGCGTATCTGCTTTCTTATCCATAGCATCCTTCAGTAATGTTGCTTCATCAGAAGGATGAACCGAGTTCTTGGATAGCTTAGCTACAGCTAGGTTTATTTTAGGGGGCAACTCCCATGCTTCACACTCTGTAGCGTCTATTTTATACAGATTTTTGAACCTGGCCCCAGGGTCCACCCTTTTCTCGGGTTTTTTCCAGTCGGCTTCAAACAAGGTTTTTAACAGTGGATGACTCTGAAAAACGTTTTCTTCCCCCGCAGGATAGTAATATAAAGCCTCTTTCTTGGGTCTCTTAGGAAGGGGCTTTTCTGATTCCACTGTAGTTTTCACCGCTTTAATCAATTTATTTAAGTCCTGCTTATTAAATAAATAATAATCCTTAGAACCTCCCTCATGCGGATCATCAGAAGACGAATCAGAGGAAGCAGCAGAGGAGCGTGCTGGAGGAGAGGGGGATCTATCAGACCTTGACCTCTTAGCTGCTTGCTGAGAACCCATAATGTTGCCACACTGATCTTTAAACCAGGTGAAGAAATCTTGTGCCTGCGACTGGAAATAATTGACAGCAGGAGGGGCTAAACAGGCATCACAAGTGTCATCCCGGGCATCATCAGGCATAGGTTGCCGGCAGGATCTACAACTCCTGTGCCTCGCTTTCCTGCCTCTTTTCCCAGAGTGACCAGACTCAGACATCTAGGGAGAAAAAAGTATGGCATTAATATGCTGGAATGGTAGGCATACAACCTGGCCCCAGCACACAGTACTTACTATTGGCGTCTAAATACTCGGCTGCCTGGCAAGTGCTAGAGCACTGCCGGCAAGCCAGACGCCAACTAAATACCTTTCCAGCGCTTTGCGCATGCTCCGTCGGGCAGCGCGGCACTTCCGGTTTGGTCACTTCCGGTTTGGTCACTTCCGGTTTGGTCACTTCCGGTTTGGTCACTTCCGGTTTGGTCACTTCCGGTTTGGTCACTTCCGGTTTGGTCACTTCCGGTTTGGTCACTTCCGGTGTGGCACTTCCGATGACGTCACTTCCGGTGTGGGCACTTCCGGATTTCCTGGCGCTCGCGATTGCTCCGCAATTTTTGTGCCTCCCGCCGGAAGCACGTCATCCCCGGCCGTAACGTCACCTCCGGTCTGACCTCCAATCCCGGAAACACCATCTTGACACGTGGAGGACACCGGAGGACCCTAACTTGAGCAGAAACCCCGGGGATATGCGGGACGGCACACAGGATAGAGTTATTGCAGGTACTCGCTGCATGGAACTCTAGAATAAACCTTCCTTAGCAGGAACCCTCGCTGCTATATTTAGGAAGGTTTAAGCCCACAATAGTGTTCTGAAACAAATAAAACATAATATTAGTATAAGACAAAAGTAAAAATATATAAATATAATAATAAAAAACCTGACTCCTAAGAGTCCACAGTCTCTTCTAAGATGTTTGCAGAAGAAATAAAACTCAGTGTGTTGGTGGTCTCTCTGCGGTCTTATAGGAGCTTAATTATCTTTGATTGTTAATTACTGCTAATTAGTCTCTTCTGACTTGTTCCAGGGAACCTGAACTTAACCCATTATTGTGCTGCCGGAGGAAGTCCAGGAAATAAATATATATATATATATATATATATATATATATATATATATATATTATATATATATATATATATTATATATATATATATATATAGCAGTATAGTGGTTAGCAGTGTATATATATATATATATATATATATATATATATATATATATATATATAGCAGTATGGTGGTATAGTGGTTAGCAGTATATATATATATAGCAGTATGGTGGTATAGTGGTTAGCAGTATATATATATATAGCAGTATGGTGGTATAGTGGTTAGCAGTATATATATATATATATATATATATATATATATATAGCAGTATGGTGGTATAGTGGTTAGCAGTATATGTATATATATAGCAGTATGGTGGTATAGTGGTTAGCAGTATATATATATATATCAGTATGGTGGTATAGTGGTTAGCAGTATATATATATATATATATATCAGTATGGTGGTATAGTGGTTAGCAGTATATATATATATAGCAGTATGGTGGTATAGTGGTTAGCAGTATTTATATATATATAGCAGTATGGTGGTATAGTGGTTAGCAGTATATATATATATATATATATATATATATATATATCAGTATGGTGGTATAGTGGTTAGCAGTATATATATATATAGCAGTATGGTGGTATAGTGGTTAGCAGTATATATATATATATAGCAGTATGGTGGTATAGTGGTTAGCAGTATATATATATATATCAGTATGGTGGTATAGTGGTTAGCAGTATATATATATATATATAGCAGTATGGTGGTATAGTGGTTAGCAGTATATATATATATATATATAGCAGTATGGTGGTATAGTGGTTAGCAGTATATATATATATAGCAGTATGGTGGTATAGTGGTTAGCAGTATATATATATATATATATATATATATATATATATATATATATATAGCAGTATGGTGGTATAGTGGTTAGCAGTATATATATATAGCAGTATGGTGGTATAGTGGTTAGCAGTATATATATATATATATATAGCAGTATGGTGGTATAGTGGTTAGCAGTATATATATATAGCAGTATGGTGGTATAGTGGTTAGCAGTATATATATATAGCAGTATGGTGGTATAGTGGTTAGCAGTATATGTGTATATATATATATACATATATATATATAGCAGTATGGTGGTATAGTGGTTAGCAGTATATATATAGCAGTATGGTGGTATAGTGGTTAGCAGTATATATATATATATAGCAGTATGGTGGTATAGTGGTTAGCAGTATATATATATAGCAGTATGGTGGTATAGTGGTTAGCAGTATATATATATATATATATATATATATATATATATAGCAGTATGGTGGTATAGTGGTTAGCAGTATATATATATATATATATATATATATATATATATATAGCAGTATGGTGGTATAGTGGTTAGCAGTATATATATATATATATATATATATATATATATATATATATATATATATATATATATATATATATAGCAGTATGGTGGTATAGTGGTTAGCAGTATATATATATATATATATATATATAGCAGTATGGTGGTATAGTGGTTAGCAGTATATATATATAGCAGTATGGTGGTATAGTGGTTAGCAGTATATATATATAGCAGTATGGTGGTATAGTGGTTAGCAGTATATATATATAGCAGTATGGTGGTATAGTGGTTAGCAGTATATATATATAGCAGTATGGTGGTATAGTGGTTAGCAGTGTATATATATATATATAGCAGTATGGTGGTATAGTGGTTAGCAGTATATATATATAGCAGTATGGTGGTATAGTGGTTAGCAGTATATATATATATAGCAGTATGGTGGTATAGTGGTTAGCAGTATATATATATAGCAGTATGGTGGTATAGTGGTTAGCAGTGTATATATATATATATAGCAGTATGGTGGTATAGTGGTTAGCAGTGTATATATATATATATAGCAGTATGGTGGTATAGTGGTTAGCAGTATATATATATATAGCAGTATGGTGGTATAGTGGTTAGCAGTATATGTATATATATAGCAGTATGGTGGTATAGTGGTTAGCAGTATATATATATAGCAGTATGGTGGTATAGTGGTTAGCAGTGTATATATATATATATAGCAGTATGGTGGTATAGTGGTTAGCAGTATATATATATATAGCAGTATGGTGGTATAGTGGTTAGCAGTGTATATATATATATATAGCAGTATGGTGGTATAGTGGTTAGCAGTATATATATATATAGCAGTATGGTGGTATAGTGGTTAGCAGTATATATATATATATATATAGCAGTATGGTGGTATAGTGGTTAGCAGTATATATATATATAGCAGTATGGTGGTATAGTGGTTAGCAGTGTATATATATATATATAGCAGTATGGTGGTATAGTGGTTAGCAGTATATATATATAGCAGTATGGTGGTATAGTGGTTAGCAGTATATATATATATATATATATATATATATATATATATATATATATATAGCAGTATGGTGGTATAGTGGTTAGCAGTATATGTATATATATATACATATATATATATAGCAGTATGGTGTATAGTGGTTAGCAGTATATATATATATATATATATATATATATAGCAGTATGGTGGTATAGTGGTTAGCAGTATATATATAGCAGTATGGTGGTATAGTGGTTAGCAGTATATATATATAGCAGTATGGTGGTATAGTGGTTAGCAGTATATATATATATATATATATAGCAGTATGGTGGTATAGTGGTTAGCAGTATATAT